>JBAIAA010001091.1:0-548678 GCA_037893245.1 Crossaster papposus
TTTTCAAATGCTATAGTGTTTTTGCTATAGTGTTTATGAGAAAATGTAACTCTTTTTTCCATCTCTAAATGTTGCAAGGTTTAAACACATTTTGCCTGAGAATATTCCACAGGTACTCGATCCCTACTAAAACAAGCCGACTCCCTTGAACCCTTCCCCTTTGCATAAAATAAATACCCGACTGGGGATTTCAAGCAAAACCAACATGAAAATGTGTGATCTACGCATCGAGACAACCTCATGCTGGAAGAGGCGTTTATCTAAATGTGCATGATTTCCGAGGCAATTTATATAAAAAAAAAATCTTTTTCTTTGCTCCATCGGCAGTGTTTAAAGGTAGGATACACCATTTGCAGATTTTGAAAAACATCAGTACCAAATTATTAAGAAATATTTAAATAATGATTCTACTTTTGTGGGCATCTAGCAAAATGGATTATTTTATGGAAAAAAATCACAATAGTCGGAGGGTAATCGCGAAAAATAACATAAGAACCACTCACTGCCTGACGCCGGTTAAAAAAAAAAATGTCATTTTTCTTGATTTTCTTACCATCCATGATTGTAAAACTTTGAACAGCTAGGTCACTTAAACGATATTTACTATAAAATACAACTCCCAAAATCCACCCATTCCTGATAATTCAAGCAATAACCAATCGTGTATTCTACCTTTAACACAATTTAATCTGAGATTTCCTTTTGTTCCAAAGTGTTACATGGCCAGTCCGCAGCAAGCTGTTCCTTTACAGCATACAACATCCGCCAGCGCCAATAGACATGCTGTCAGCTGTGCCCGCGAACCAACATCGTTACCATGGCTACGATCTTGCTGCGTCATTTCATTCATTTCATTTATTATTTCTCAGGTGAACATCAAACGTGACAAAATACAATGCATATGTAACAAAATACAATACATAAGTACACTGGGCCCAATTTCATGGCTCGGTTAACCACATAATTCCTCGCTCACTCACAGTCACTATTTTCCGCTAACCGCGCTAGCAGAAAAATTATTTGCTTACCCAGTAATCTTTAGAGAATTTCTCCGCCAACTCATTAGCATGACATGTGCCCCCCTCCCCCCCCCCCCCACAATTTCTTTTGAAAAATGATGCCGTTTGGTGAAAGAAATGGTGGGATTGTGTAAATGTAGCAGATCAACTCCCTGCCAGTGGTTTTTGAGCTTCAATCAGATTTTTCGCTAACGGTAAGCAGAGCCAAGAAATTGGGCCCATATGGTACAGGACGAGACTGATAACATCCCTGAAGGAAAAGCGAACCTATAGTCACTATCTGGTGGCTCTAATGCTATCAGTTAACGACAGTTACAGTTACAGTGATCATTGTACAAGTTGTTGGTTATTTTTCTTTAAAACAATAATAAAATCCTTATCATTGTACACAAAAAATTACATGACTGGTATTTAGGCCTACAATTAAAATACCACTTAGAAAACATACGAGGACGAAGTTAATTAATTATGCCCGAAGTCAAACTTTCAAATCAAATACGTTAAGAGGGCCTAACGATATTAACAATTAGATCTTCTTCAGAGACTAAATGACTGTGTACAAGAAACAAACATATGGGGCAACATACAGCATGATGCAGATCATGGATGGCAAAAGAAACACAAAAGAAAAATCACAGAGTCCAACTTGAGGAACAATCAACAATTAAGGAGGATTAGGCTGGGGGATTAAAGGGTGAGGTCAGTAAGGTAGGATCAAAGAGGGTAGGAACAAAAACAGAAGGGGTAAACTGAAACCACAAGGAAGGGGTCCAGGGTGGAGATCAAAGGGAAGAACTAACAAAGAAGTATAAATAGGAGTAATGAGGAGGGGGGGTTAGGAAAATAGACAGGGGAAACCGAAGAGTGAGAACAAACAAAAACAAAATCCTGGCAAGGAATAAATCTGAAACAGATGACAAATAGGAGAAAAAAAGTTAATCATTTCCTCATATGAATATGTGGCAGAGAACCTCCCCCCCCCCCCCCCCCCCCCTCCTCTTTTGTGTTGACCATGTGTTCCCGGAATCTCAGGAATTCCTAGGTTTCAAGGGGGGATGGGTTAGGTTACAATAGTGTTGAGTGCGTATAAAGTATAGGGATAAGAAGGGGGTATCCCTCTGCCACATATCGTGCTGGGTATACATTTCCTAGTTGGATGTTAAGCCCATGTGGTTGAATAGTCCGAACTAAGACGATTCATCCAAACTTTCTCCCGGCTGAGGCGGACTGACTCTTTCCGGTGGCCCAGTGATTCTATGTCCTGTAGAATCATATCGGAAATGCAATGGTTAGGCTGATTGAAGTGATGTCCGTAGTATCCAGTTTCTTGGTGTTGACAGTCGGTCTATCACATATGACCGTAGAAACGCTTTTTATGGCATTTTTGGTCTCTCCGACATGATACTGAACTCCACAAAACCTGCAAGAGATGAGATATATGATTAGATGTACTGCAATTAAGTGATGTTACCAATAATTCTATGCGTGGTACCAGAAGAGTGGCCAGAAAAGGAGTCAGACTCCTGGATGTGGATCTGGCAATTCATCAATCACTTACCGGCACGCATCTGGAACTGCACTTGAAAGTCCGTGCTGGATGGAAGGAGATGCATCCAAGGTGGAAACTTCAGCTCGAACAATAAGGTATCGTAGATTATGAGGGCGTCTATAAATACAGGGCTCAGTGTCGGGGATTCAGAAACACACGCACGCATTACATTCAGAATACGCGCGCAGAGAGCCTTGCAGCGCTCTTTGATCAAAATAGCCAGTCAGAGTCGTTTACGTTTACGCATTCCTCGAGGCCAGGGGTCAGTGAAGGAACGCGCACGCGCCCATGGAGTCGAGGCTGACGTCGTGTCGATGTCGTTTACCTCAGGGTTTACGCGTACGCAGGGGATGATAAAAATTAAGGTAAATAACAACCTTTTACAACTACAAAAGACAAGATGTTAAGATTAGATGCCAAAAACTCTTTATTTTTCGCGTGAGAAAATTGTTCCCCCCTATTTTGAGAATGGACGATACATCAGCGTTTCGCAATCACAGTCTCGAAGAGCCCCCCCCCCCCTCTCCCCCCTCCCCCCCTCTCCCCCTCCCCCCCTCTCCCCCCTCCCCCCCTCCCCTGCGCGGATTGTGTATTATGTGGCTTTTTTTCCTTGAAATGTACTGTCTGTTTCTAGTCAGTATGTGGATTTCGCGTAGTAATATACAAGCTAACAGGTGAAATTAAAAATAGTTCCTGGACTAGAAATCACTTATTATTATCAACGTCCACTGCGCTATCTAGATTTTTTTGTTTCTGCAGCGAATTTGTATTACTGATTTATTTTGTGTGTTATTAATATAACGAATTTTATTAAAAAGTAAATTGTGAAATAAATAATATTGTTGCTGTTTTCTATAAACTGATTTTTAAGCTTTCAGAAGACCGACTTGAACTTGATAAATTTGTTGAACAAGCCTAATTATTCAATGTATACAAGATTTCAAGATACATATCGCAAGTTTAAGTATGATAAATCTCATTTGCCAAAATAACGAGCACTTCCCTTTTCGTCGAATTCTTGCAAAAATTTCCTTTCACCACGAGAGGGCGCTGTAATGGTTTATTGATATATCCATCTGTTGCGGCGCAAGACCGAATTCAGTAATAACCGTAAATATATTTTAAAAGTCAAAAGTAAACTTTTGTTAACATACTATAAAAAGCCTACAAATACATCGAGATTGCAGTTTAATTGACTGTACATTTCTACAAATAAAATGTTTGAGAACTGAGTAGGCCTATTTGTGTTGCACCTACATTCTTTGTCATGATTTCTTACTGAAAATAATTGTTAAAGGGTACATGCGATGAATGTTAACCAGGAACATACTTTACACAAGATTGCATTATCCACCACGCACTCTCTATAGAAAATTGTTACCTAACGTACCCCCCCCCCTAAAAATGATCCCTGCGAAACCACAACATTCCGCAAACACAATGGCCACCACAAAGGAGGGGGTTCACAATCCGTCTCATTCTTGCTTCATATGAGATTGCAGACTCATTATGTGAAAGTATTCGATTTTTGTTGTAGACCAGCGTGCAGACTCCAAAAAAGCATAACAAATGTGTGTGTGTGTGGGGGGGGGGGGGGGGGGGGGGGGGGTGAAATGGAACGCTATGGATCATTAAGGATTATATCAAACATAACGGGGACGGCAATATTCTACGTGAGAAATTGGGACATTTACAATAGGTCGTAAATCCTGAACAAGTTTGTTTTTAACCCTCCGCGACGACCTATCTACTTGTTTTTACTGTGCGTCTGATATTATAACCACTTAATGACCCGAAGGGAGGGGGAACAGTTGATCCAGAATTAGGCCATTATGTGGTTTATGTTTATTGTATGGTCATTTAATCATAAATTCACCTCGATATTGTAAAAAGGAGTGGAGAACAACAAATTCAAATTTATTCCCGCCAAAAGAGAGGTTATTTGCAAGAATGTATGATTGTAAGCGTCGCCAAAAACGCTAACCCTAACCCTATGTACCCCTACATTGATAGTTTGTGCCGGTGTGGGTGTTTTCTCAAACATCAAAACAAAGCGCATCAAAAATGTGTGTCTTTCTTATATAAGGGCATGTTTTGTCAAAAATGGCCTTAAAAGTTGGAGAAACTATTATTGTATTTTAGCCTGATAAAAATTATCACATTGGATAATTGTTTTTGTTAAAAACAATGTTTTCCTGGGAAGCATTTTTCAAGGCGCTATTGGTGAACAAACGGGGTTATTATGTGGCTCCCCCAAAATACAAACACTTTTTAAAAGAGGGCAATAAGGGCTATCCTTTTTCTCTGTCAACAAGTCTTAACAATTATATTCCAAAGTTTATTTACCTGAAATTGTGTAGACGTAACACGTTCCTACATTTTTTTTAAGAACTAGAATGTTTCGTAAAAGGCTCAATATGGGGTTGAGCATAAACTTTTTAGGCTTTCAGAAGACCGACTTGAACTTGATAAATTTGTTGAACAAGCCTAATTATTCAATGTATACAAGATTTCAAGATACATATCGCAAGTTTAAGTATGATAAATCTCATTTGCCAAAATAACGAGCACTTCCCTTTTCATCAAATTCTTGCCAAAATTTCCTTTTCACCACGAGGGGGCGCTGTTTGTTGGTGATTATGTGGTTTGGGAAGGATTTTAAAGGAAATCCTCGTACAATGTGGCAAATTGTCAACATTAGGCATTTTAAAACGAATGTTTTCAACTTTCCAGGGTATTAAATTTTTCCTTTTTAAAGAAAAATTAGGATTATGATTTATTTATAACACGATGTATATAATAAAAGCAGTATAAACCACGACTTATTGTTTTTATTATTATTGTGCACGCTGATCATAGATGTGCATTATAATTTTTTTTGTCAATTTGTTTTTGAAGGACCACATTCTTTAATGGAAAAGTAGGAAAAAAATCAGGGAAAAAAAAACAACCAAAAAACCTTGTTTTTTAAATGTTTTTTTTGTTAGAATTTTTGCTACCCCCCCCCCCCCCCTGAAATGTTGACCTATACTAATGAAACCTTTGTCTTTAGTGTCCCGATCCGAAACAAAACAAATTGTGGACCGGACCCGACCCGACCAGGCCCAAACCGACCCAACCCAACCCAATTCTATAATGGTTTATTGATATATCCATCTGTTGCGGCGCAAGACCGAATTCAGTAATAACCGTAAATATATTTTAAAAGTCAAAAGTAAACTTTTGTTAACATACTTTAAAAAGCCTACAAATACATCGAGATTGCAGTTTGATTGACTGTACATTTCTACAAATAAAATGTTTGAGAACTGAGTATTTGTGTTACACCTACATTCTTTGTCATGATTTCTTACTGAAAATAATTGTTAAAGGGTACATGCGATGAATGTTAACCAGGAACATACTTTACACAAGATTGCATTATCCACCATGCACTCTCTATAGATAATTGTTACCTAACGTACCCCCCCCCCCCCCCCTAAAAATAATCCCTGCGAAACCACAACATTCCGCAAACACAATGACCACCACAAAGGAGGGGGTTCACGCTCCGTCTCTTTCTTGCTTTATATGAGATTGCAGACTCATTATGTGAAAGTATTCGATTTTTGTTGTAGACCAGCGTGCAGACTCCAAAAAAGCTAACAAATGTGTGTGTGTGTGGGGGGGGGGGGGGGGGGGGGGGGGGGGGGGGGGGTGAAATGGAACGCTATGGATCATTAAGGATTATATCAAACATAACGGGGACGGCAATATTCTACGTGAGAAATTGGGACAATAGGTCGTAAATCCTGAACAAGTTTGTTTTTAACCCTCCGCGACGACCTATCTACTTGTTTTTACTGTGCGTCTGATATTATAACCACTTAATGACCCGAAGGGAGGGGGAACAGTTGATCCAGAATTAGGTCATTATGTGGTTTATGTTTATTGTATGGTCATTTAATCATAAATTCACCTCGATATTGTAAAAAGGAGTGGAGAACAACAAATTCAAATTTATTCCCGCCAAAAGAGAGGTTATTTGCAAGAATGTATGATTGTAAGCGTCGCCAAAAACGCTAACCCTAACCCTATGTACCCCTACATTGATAGTTTGTGCCGGTGTGGGTGTTTTCTCAAACAGCAAAACAAAGCGCATCAAAAATGTGTATTTTTCTTATATAAGGGCATGTTTTGTCAAAAATGGCCTTAAAAGTTGGAGAAACTATTATTGTATTTTAGCCTGATAAAAATTATCACATTGGATAATTGTTTTTGTTAAAAACAATGTTTTCCTGGGAAGCATTTTTCAAGGCGCTATTGGTGAACAAACGGGGTTATTATGTGGCTCCCAAAAATACAAACACTTTTTAAAAGAGGGCAATAAGGGCTATCCTTTTTCTCTGTCAACAAGTCTTAACAATTATATTCCAAGTTTATTTACCTGAAATTGTGTAGACGTAACACTTTCCTACATTTTTTTAAGAACTAGAATGTTTCGTAAAAGGCTCAATATGGGGTTGAGCATAAACTTTTTAGGCTTTCAGAAGACCGACTTGAACTTGATAAATTTGTTGAACAAGCCTAATTGTTCAATTTATACAAGATTTCAAGATACATATCGCAAGTTTAAGTATGATAAATCTCATTTGCCGAAATAACGAGCACTTCCCTTTTCATCAAATTCTTGCCAAAATTTGCTTTTCACCACGAGAGGGCGCTGTTTGTTGGTGATTATGTGGTTTGGGAAGGATTTTCAAGGAAATCCTCGTACAATGTGGCAAATTGTCAACATTAGGCATTTTAAAACGAATGTTTTCAACTTTCCAGGGTATTACATTTTTCCTTTTTAAAGAAAAATTAGGATTATGATTTATTTATAACACGATGTATATAATAAAAGCAGTATAAACCACGACTTATTGTTTTTATTATTATTGTGCACGCTGATCATAGATGTGCATTATAATTTTTTTTGTCAATTTGTTTTTGAAGGACCACATTCTTTAATGGAAAAGTAGGAAAAAAATCAGGGAAAAACAACCAAAAAACCTTGTTTTTTAAATGTTTTTTTTGTTAGAATTTTTGCTACCCCCCCCCCCCCCCCCCTGAAATGTTGACCTATACTAATGAAACCTTTGTCTTTAGTGTCCCCATCCGAAACAAAACAAATTGTGGACCGGACCCGACCCGACCAGGCCCAAACCGACCCAACCCAACCCAATTCTATAATGGTTTATTGATATATCCATCTGTTGCGGCGCAAGACCGAATTCAGTAATAACCGTAAATATATTTTAAAAGTCAAGAGTAAACTTTTGTTAATATACTTTAAAAAGCCTAAAAATACATCGAGATTGCAGTTTGATTGACTGTACATTTCTACAAATAAAATGTTTGAGAACTGAGTATTTGTGTTACGCCTACATTCTTTGTCATGATTTCTTACTGAAAATAATTGTTAAAGGGTACATGCGATGAATGTTAACCAGGAACATAATTTACGCAAGATTGCATTATCCACCACGCACTCTCTATAGATAATTGTTACCTAACGTACCCCCCCCCCCCCTAAAAATAATCCCTGCGAAACCACAACATTCCGCAAACACAATGGCCACCACAAAGGAGGGGGTTCACACTCCGTCTCTTTCTTGCTTCATATGAGATTGCAGACTCATTATGTGAAAGTATTCGATTTTTGTTGTAGACCAGTGTGCAGACTCCAAAAAAGCATAACAAATGTGTGTGTGTGGGGGGGGGGGGGGGGGGTGAAATGGAACGCTATGGATCATTAAGGATTATATCAAACATAACGGGGACGGCAATATTCTACGTGAGAAATTGGGACAATAGGTCGTAAATCCTGAACAAGTTTGTTTTTAACCCTCCGCGACGACCTATATACTTGTTTTTATTGTGCGTCTGATATTATAACCACTTAATGACCCGAAGGGAGGGGGAACAGTTGATCCAGAATTAGGTCATTATGTGGTTTATGTTTATTGTATGGTCATTTAATCATAAATTCACCTCGATATTGTAAAAAGGAGTGGAGAACAACAAATTCAAATTTATTCCCGCCAAAAGAGAGGTTATTTGCAAGAATGTATGATTGTAAGCGTCGCCAAAAACGCTAACCCTAACCCTATGTACCCCTACATTGATAGTTTGTGCCGGTGTGGGTGTTTTCTCAAACAGCAAAACAAAGCGCATCAAAAATGTGTATTTTTCTTATATAAGGGCATGTTTTGTCAAAAATGGCCTTAAAAGTTGGAGAAACTATTATTGTATTTTAGCCTGATAACAATTATCACATTGGATAATTGTTTTTGTTAAAAACAATGTTTTCCTGGGAAGCATTTTTCAAGGCGCTATTGGTGAACAAACGGGGTTATTATGTGGCTCCCAAAAATACGAACACTTTTTAAAAGAGGGCAATAAGGGCTATCCTTTTTCTCTGTCAACAAGTCTTAACAATTATATTCCAAGTTTATTTACCTGAAATTGTGTAGACGTAACACTTTCCTACATTTTTTTAAGAACTAGAATGTTTCGTAAAAGGCTCAATATGGGGTTGAGCATAAACTTTTTAGGCTTTCAGAAGACCGACTTGAACTTGATAAATTTGTTGAACAAGCCTAATTATTCAATTTATACAAGATTTCAAGATACATATCGCAAGTTTAAGTATGATAAATCTCATTTGCCGAAATAACGAGCACTTCCCTTTTCATCAAATTCTTGCCAAAATTTGCTTTTCACCACGAGAGGGCGCTGTTTGTTGGTGATTATGTGGTTTGGGAAGGATTTTCAAGGAAATCCTCGTACAATGTGGCAAATTGTCAACATTAGGCATTTTAAAACGAATGTTTTCAACTTTCCAGGGTATTAAATTTTTCCTTTTTAAAGAAAAATTAGGATTATGATTTATTTATAACACGATGTATATAATAAAAGCAGTATAAACCACGACTTATTGTTTTTATTATTATTGTGCACGCTGATCATAGATGTGCATTATAATTTTTTTTGTCAATTTGTTTTTGAAGGACCACATTCTTTAATGGAAAAGTAGGAAAAAAATCAGGGAAAAACAACCAAAAAACCTTGTTTTTTAAATGTTTTTTTTGTTAGAATTTTTGCTACCCCCCCCCCCCCCCCCCTGAAATGTTGACCTATACTAATGAAACCTTTGTCTTTAGTGTCCCCATCCGAAACAAAACAAATTGTGGACCGGACCCGACCCGACCAGGCCCAAACCGACCCAACCCAACCCAATTCTATAATGGTTTATTGATATATCCATCTGTTGCGGCGCAAGACCGAATTCAGTAATAACCGTAAATATATTTTAAAAGTCAAGAGTAAACTTTTGTTAATATACTTTAAAAAGCCTAAAAATACATCGAGATTGCAGTTTGATTGACTGTACATTTCTACAAATAAAATGTTTGAGAACTGAGTATTTGTGTTACGCCTACATTCTTTGTCATGATTTCTTACTGAAAATAATTGTTAAAGGGTACATGCGATGAATGTTAACCAGGAACATAATTTACGCAAGATTGCATTATCCACCACGCACTCTCTATAGACAATTGTTACCTAACGTACCCCCCCCCCCCCCCCTAAAAATAATCCCTGCGAAACCACAACATTCCGCAAACACAATGGCCACCACAAAGGAGGGGGTTCACACTCCGTCTCTTTCTTGCTTCATATGAGATTGCAGACTCATTATGTGAAAGTATTCGATTTTTGTTGTAGACCAGTGTGCAGACTCCAAAAAAGCATAACAAATGTGTGTGTGTGGGGGGGGGGGGGGTGAAATGGAACGCTATGGATCATTAAGGATTATATCAAACATAACGGGGACGGCAATATTCTACGTGAGAAATTGGGACAATAGGTCGTAAATCCTGAACAAGTTTGTTTTTAACCCTCCGCGACGACCTATATACTTGTTTTTACTGTGCGTCTGATATTATAACCACTTAATGACCCGAAGGGAGGGGGAACAGTTGATCCAGAATTAGGTCATTATGTGGTTTATGTTTATTGTATGGTCATTTAATCATAAATTCACCTCGATATTGTAAAAAGGAGTGGAGAACAACAAATTCAAATTTATTCCCGCCAAAAGAGAGGTTATTTGCAAGAATGTATGATTGTAAGCGTCGCCAAAAACGCTAACCCTAACCCTATGTACCCCTACATTGATAGTTTGTGCCGGTGTGGGTGTTTTCTCAAACAGCAAAACAAAGCGCATCAAAAATGTGTATTTTTCTTATATAAGGGCATGTTTTGTCAAAAATGGCCTTAAAAGTTGGAGAAACTATTATTGTATTTTAGCCTGATAAAAATTATCACATTGGATAATTGTTTTTGTTAAAAACAATGTTTTCCTGGGAAGCATTTTTCAAGGCGCTATTGGTGAACAAACGGGGTTATTATGTGGCTCCCAAAAATACGAACACTTTTTAAAAGAGGGCAATAAGGGCTATCCTTTTTCTCTGTCAACAAGTCTTAACAATTATATTCCAAGTTTATTTACCTGAAATTGTGTAGACGTAACACGTTCCTACATTTTTTTAAGAACTAGAATGTTTCGTAAAAGGCTCAATATGGGGTTGAGCATAAACTTTTTAGGCTTTCAGAAGACCGACTTGAACTTGATAAATTTGTTGAACAAGCCTAATTATTCAATTTATACAAGATTTCAAGATACATATCGCAAGTTTAAGTATGATAAATCTCATTTGCCGAAATAACGAGCACTTCCCTTTTCATCAAATTCTTGCCAAAATTTGCTTTTCACCACGAGAGGGCGCTGTTTGTTGGTGATTATGTGGTTTGGGAAGGATTTTCAAGGAAATCCTCGTACAATGTGGCAAATTGTCAACATTAGGCATTTTAAAACGAATGTTTTCAACTTTCCAGGGTATTAAATTTTTCCTTTTTAAAGAAAAATTAGGATTATGATTTATTTATAACACGATGTAGGCCTATATAATAAAAAGCAGTATAAACCACGACTTATTGTTTTTATTATTATTGTGCACGCTGATCATAGATGTGCATTAAAACAATTTTTGTCAATTTGTTTTTGATGGACCACATTCTTTAATGGCAAAGTAGGAAAAAAATCTGGGAAAAACAACCAAAAAACCTTGTTTTTTAAATGTTTTTTTGGTTAGATTTTTTGCTACCCCCCCCCCCCCCCTGAAATGTTGACCTATACTAATCAAACCTTTGTCTTTAGTGTCCCCATCCGAAACAAAACAAATTGTGGACCGGACCCCACCCGACCCGACCAGGCCCAAACCGACCCAACCCAACCCAATTCTATAATTGTTTATTGATATATCCATCTGTTGCGGTGCAAGACCGAATTCAGTAATAACCGTAAATATATTTTAAAAGTCAAGAGTAAACTTTTGTTAAGCCTAAAAATACCACGAGATTGCAGTTCGATTGACTGTAATCGCCAACATTTTGTTTTTACAAAACTGAAAATGCTAAAAAAACTTTGTTTTAATACATAAGAAAAGGGCCTAACAAGTTACGCTAGTTACATGTTCACGCACAGTATAGCGCCCTCTTTTGTTGGCACAATACTGGTGCCCCATGGCAACATGTGGTGCTCACACAGATTACGCATACGGCGTGCACTGCAAATGTCTGCCTCGATGGCCATGACGGCAGTACGTAGTAAAGATTTCAGCATATTTTGGGCATGCTAAAGTGAAAAAAAACCTGAAAAAAACCCATAGGACAGGCTTATGACTTTTGGACATGGATCGACGAGGATATTAGCGGTAAGTTTACTGTTTTGGCACATTTTGTTGATTGCTATATGCTGCCTACAAATAAATAAATAAATAAATGGCGTTACCGGCGGTAGGCGTAGAAGAACTGTGCAGCCTTGTTAAAAAAAAATGCCTACTACTACTACTGAGAAATATACATGTACATGTATTCTCACAATCTAGCGATGATTTATCAATTTCACTGGCCACCTACTGGGACAGTACTTTAGTTCATAACGATGATTTTGATGGTTGTCGGTCACTTCGGCCCATTTCCACTTCGCCCCATTGCCACTTCGCCCCGTCGCCACTTTGCCCATTGCCACTTCGCCCATTGCCACTTCGCCCCATTGCCACTTCGCCCCATCGCCACTTCGCCCCATGCTGCGCGCGTCGGTCAGCATGAATTTTAACCAGTTCGCACCGGATGACGTATATAAACGCAAAAATTTCCCCAGATTCAAAACGGATGACGCATAAACACGCCAAGTTCAAGTTCGGAAATGTATGTCAGCAGCGGGCAAGGCCGAAAAATGCGTGGGTGTGCTTCCCGTCACTATCAGCCTGAACACGCTTCGGATTGAGTTTCGTTAAAAATAATCCCGCCCGTGGGCTCGGCGATGTTAAAATAATCCCGGCGCGAACTGGTTAAGAGGTTTTTACTTTCTATGAATTACGGATTCATTGGTGGTACATGTAATAATTATTATATGATATCATTGAAGGGCGGCGACCAATAAAAGGGAAAATGAGTCAAAAAGAACCCCCCAAACCATGCTCAAACAACTATCGGCCGTGCTTAAACTACCACATTAGTTTTATACATTTCAAGAAAAAAACAATAAATTAAAGTTTAAAGCTAGTGTAGCCCGGCCAGGAGGCCTACATAATACAAATTATTGTATCTATATCTTTTTCGTTTCGTAGGGTGTAAACCCCTACTGTCCGTGCTATGAAATTGTTGTATTACAGTATGTAAAGAGTATAGGTCGGATTATGAGTCGTAACTTGGTTTATAGTCTTGACATCAACATTTAGCGGGAACATCATTACACCACCACAAGTTTCAAAGTCATTTCAAACAGCCAAAACAGCTAGTTTAATTTTTACTCTTACTGTTTTGTTTTGTTCTACCCCCCCCCCCCCCCCCCCCCCCCCCTTTTTACGATAATTCATAATTTATATTATAACATTTAATAACTGCAATAAAGTATTTTCAAAGAGTAACTTTAACTTTGTTTACTACTAAATTAGTGTTTCTTCATCAGATTTACAACTTGTGGTATTTTTCAAGTCAATCCTGGACGTTAGTCGCAACGGGGCGAAGTGGCGATGGGGCGAAGTGGCGAAGTGGCGACGGGGCGAAGTGGCGACGGGGCGAAGTGACAATGGGGCGAAGTGACACGGGGCGAAGTGGCACGGGGCGAAGTGGAAATGGGGCGAAGTGACTGTAAAGCATTTTGATCATTTTGATGAGGTACCTTCTGCAGCAAGGCCCTTAGAAAAATCCACCATAGTTTTACTACTGTAAAACTATAGTTTTACTGCATTACATAAAGTTTTACTGTAGTAATTAAAGTAAAAGTAAAGTTTCTCCTAAAGTAAAGTTACTATAGTTTTACTACAATAAAAACACAAGTCAAACTATAGTGAATCTGCAGTATTTTGGAAGTAATACTATAGTATTTATATTCATAGTTTACTGTAGATTCACTTTAACTTTACTGAAATGAAAACTGCAGTAATACTGCAGTATCATTGTAGTAAAACAATGGTAATATGTTTGTTAATACTATAACTTTACTGCAATGAAAACTGCAGTAATACTACAGTATCATTGAGAAAATATTTTGGGGATAACATGACAAAAACTTACTAGAGACTAAGCGAGCGGGAATAGCCGGTTAACGGTGTACAGCCGAAGCTCCACCCAGTCTGTCTTTCCTTGGTTTACGCTGATTGGTCGAGATTGTAAACGAAATGTAAACAAAATGTAAACATCGTTTGGTGAGAATTTCGCTCAGTCTCTGGTAAGTTTTTGTCATGTTATCCCCAAAATATTTTCTCAATGATGTTTAGAGTGTTATGAGCGGAGTCATTACACATTGCAGATCAAATCTGTGTTCTTGAAATGTGTGTCATGATCTTTAAAAGTGGTTAAAATCCGGCAAATCTGGTGACTAGTCTGGCAAAAATGGTCGAAATTGCAACTTCTACAATTTTGTACACTAGTTGTCTCGTAACCCTCCGGTCTTCGACCGTCGATGGAGGGTTACGATTATCGCAACTAGGCCAAAACGTGAATGTACCCAGTGTAATCACAACTGGAACATTCAAACAATCTAGTATATTGTTGTGTCACCCTTTTGATTGGCTTGCTGCTGGGTACATTTGTTGCTTTAGTACAATTATATGGCTGTCTATCGTTCTAAATATTGCATAAGGTAAATTTGTCAAAATTACTTAGGTTTTATACTAGGCCCATTATTAATATTAGACCTACATGTAGTACAAGTAGTAGCTTAATAATACAGACGTTTTCCTAGTTCCAGATCGCAAAATAAATTTAGGCAGTTTTCGGCAAGTCTAATCCTCGAAATTCAAATGAAATAGGTTTAGTAGTTTACCTTAAGTAATGGAGAAACTACAGTTTTTGTTTCAATATTTATGCTCTTCTAATTAATTTGAAAATATGATGTCAAATATACCGACATCACTTTTTCTAGTTGCGGAATTAGTTTAACCAATTCCGGATCGGGTAAAAAACTGCTTCGTACATGAAAAATAATCACGCTAGAACCAACCAGAATCAAGCCTATATTTCTGATAAAGTATTCATTAATTTTATACAGTTTAAAATAAATTTTAAATACTTCCACTTCCAATAAAGTTTAAAAAGAAGACTTGCAAAGGAAATGTTTTTAAATGTTTTGTCCGTGTACGTGTGGCGCGCGGCAACGAGCCGATAAACTTTGACCCACAGAACACGTCATATGAAATCGCTTGCGCACGTGTAGTTGATGCATGTGTTTTACGCGCGATCCGGAACTAGGAAAAGATATACTTTTTTGTACGTTCAGTCTTTGGCAGATTTTTTAATACTGGAGACTTTTAGACTTATTTTTTTAACAAATAATCGATGCATGAGTTTTATACAACTGTAGACTACAAAAAGGCATAAATGAAATCAAACGTTTTGAGTGACATGTCGCAGAATATTTGTTCGTGGTTTTGCGGCTCCCGTGATTTCTACAAACCGTTCAAACATGTACGAGTCGAAAATCTGGCCAAAATATATTTTATGGATAATTTATTGAAAAGATATTTATGTATCAAGAAGCTTGTATGTTTCTTTTAAAAATGCACTTCATCTAAATTAATAGTATTGGAGACCAAGCCATAAGAGGTAGGTTTTTATTTAAAGCAATCCGGAACTACATGTAGGAAGCAATCCGGAACTAGAAAAACAACTGTAGTACTAGTACTGTACATCCCAGTTGTTTTCCTAGTTCCGGATTTTGCAGAAAACCACGGGAGCCGAAAAACCCCCCCAAACAAAATTCTGCGACATGTCACTCACGTTTGATTTCAATTAGGCCTTTTTGTAGTAACTCATGCATCGATTATTTGTTGAGTAAAAATAAGTCTAAAAGTCTCCAGTATTAACAAATCTGCCAAAGACTGAATGTATATTTTTTTCTAGTTCCAGTTTGCGCGTAAAATACATGCATCAACTACACGCGCGCAAGTGATTTCATATGACGTTTTTAATTCTGTTTTTCAAAGTTTATCGGCTCGTTGCCGCGTCACACACGGCACGGTCGCGCGCGCCACATGGCCAAAACATTTACTTGCAAGTTCTCTTTTTAAACTTTATTGGAAGTAGAAGTATTTGAAATGTATTTTTAACTGTATTTATATAAATTTATTAATACTTTATCAGAAATATAGGCTTGATTCGGGTTGGTTCTAGCGTGATTATTTTTCATGTATGAAGCAGTTTTTTTAACCCGATCCAGAATTGGTTAAACCGATCCGCAACTAGGAAAAGTAATGTCGGTACTTCAGACGTCGTATTTTCAAAATAAGAAGAATATCGAAACAAAAACTGTAGTTTCTCCATCACTCAAGGTAAGCTACTAAAACTATTTCATTTGAATTTAGAGAAGTAGACTTGCCGAAAACAGCCTGAATATTGTTTGCGATCCAGAACTAGGAAAACGTCTGTATCACTGTACATTTACCTACAGTACATGTACATGTACCGGTAGTACTACGGTAGTAGGCCTACCAAAATGTTTTTTCGCACAATGCATGGTTTCTCGACTCCTGAATTTGACTTTTCTGCCCAAGAGAACCACACTAATTTCTGACAATTTTGCACCTTATGACATCTAGGCCTATGACAAGCTTACGAGGTTAGGGCCTACTGATTTTTTTTATGTGAACTTTACGTTGAAAATTCTGTGAAATTACATCATTTTTTTTGAAGTTTTGATGTTCCAAAGGGAGTCAATTTATTTCAAACGACAATTTGAATGCTATCCGATAAATCAACAAGAAACCAGAAATTCCCCCCCCCCCCCCCCCCAGCTACGCCACTGTAGCTTAAGTTATTTGAAATTTGAGAATATCGTTTAACTTTTGAAATCTTAGAAACAACTAAAATGCTTTGGAAATTACAGAGTTCATCCTGGTGGATCACCAAGGAAAACTCGCAAGTCTGCTCGAAGTGGTGCAGTGAACCCAATTGATGTTGCTACAACATCAAAACGGACTGGGAGGGACCTGCAGAAGTTTGTCGTGCGGAAACAGTTTCTAAAGGTAAGACATATTGCACATTGGTTTTTGTATAAAATAGTATTTGTTGCATGAATTGTAAAGCGAATGCTCATTTTATAAGGTTTAGGGAAGTACATGAATGTTAGTATTGTTTGTTTGGTGTTTGAAACTTTATCCTGAAATCTTTGATTCCAGTCTTTGCTGGCCATAAGATAGAAGTCCAAAACGATTCATTATTAGGTCGTGGATGAATACACTGTACTTCAAATGTACTTGTTCAGCTGATATTTCTGTAGAACATTGAGTTGACGCAATTCAATTTACAGATTTTGTGAAATTTCAACAATGTTCGATAGTATATATTCACAGTTCTGATCAAGTTGCACATTTTGAACAGTTTTAAATGGAACAATTCTATTTTCGGTGACTACAATTTAACTACAGAATTTGTTCACTTTTTGCCATGTCAACAGAAAGAGGTGTGTTTGCAACTGAAAACATCAACAAGGGGGAATTTCTGTTCATTTATGATGGCGACTTGATATCAGGGGAAGAGAGAAGGAAGAAAGCTCATGTTTTAGATTTTTTTTCACCACTCCACGCACTTCACATACTGCAATATCTAGGATGGTAAGTTTAATTTTATTTCTACTTCTATCCTAGGGAATACTGTGTTACCGGTATACGTGTACATGTTATTATTATTGAAAACTAAAACAGACTTGTAACTGTTAGGAGGTGGGGGTGTTAAAAATGGCCCGGTATGTGAAGCACAAACTGCCAAATAGTACAAAACCAGCCAAGTCCACACTGGTTGCCATGTGGGGTACTTGTGTGCAAATGTACATGTATGATGTTGTACATCATGTACATGTACTTTTGTATGCTTGTAAAAAACAGTGGGTGCTACATGTACATGTACCAGTAGATGATAACAACAAACCAACCAACCCCCATGTGCAATTGGAAATGTGCTGGGCCTGTAAAGCAATGACTGGCAATTGAATAGTTCCAGAGTCGCCCCCACAAAACCCCACACTGGTTACCATGTGGGGTACTTGTTCAAATACGTTAATAAGTCAAATATTGTGTGCTACATGTAAATGGTTCCCACAACCAACCAACCCCACACTGGTTGCCATGTGGGGTACTTGTTCAAATACGTTAATAAGTCAAATATTGTGTGCTACATGTAAATGGTTCCCACAACCAACCAACCAACCCCACACTGGTTGCCATGTGGGGTACTTGTTCAAATACGTTAATAAGTCAAATATTGTGTGCTACATGTAAATGGTTCCCACAACCAACCAACCCCACACTGGTTACCATGTGGGGTACTTGTTCAAATATGGTAATAACAGTCAAATATTGTGTGCTACATGCAAATGGTTCCCACAACCAACCAACCCCACACTGGTTGCCATGTGGGGTACTTGTTCAAATACGTTAATAAGTCAAATATTGTGTGCTACATGTAAATGGTTCCCACAACCAACCAACCAACCCCACACTGGTTGCCATGTGGGGTACTTGTTCAAATACGGTAATAACAGTCAAATATTGTGTGCTACATGTAAATGGTTCCCACAACCAACCAACCCCACACTGGTTGCCATGTGGGGTACTTGTTCAAATATGGTAATAACAGTCAAATATTGTGTGCTACATGTAGATGGTTCCCACAACCAACCAACCCCACACTGGTTGCCATGTGGGGTACTTGTTCAAATACGGTAACAACAGTCAAATATTGTGTGCTACATGTACATGGTTCCCACAACCAACCAACCAACCAACCCCACACTGGTTACCATGTGGGATACTTGTTCAATTACGGTAGTAACAGTCAAATATTGTGTGCTACATGTACATGGTTCCCACAACCAACCAACCAACCCCACACTGGTTACCATGTGGGGTACTTGTTCAAATACGGTAATAACAGTCAAATATTGTGTGCTACATGTAAATAGTTCCCACAACCAACCAACCAACCCCACACTGGTTGCCATGTGGGGTACTTGTTCAAATACGGTAATAACAGTCAAATATTGTGTGCTACATGTACATGGTTCCCACAACCAACCAACCAACCAACCCCACACTGGTTTATGTGGGGTACTTGTTCAATTACGGTAGTAACAGTCAAATATTGTGTGCTACATGTAAATGGTTCCCACAACCAACCAATCCCACACTGATACATGTGGGGTATGGTAATCAAATGTGCAAATGCACCTGTTTGTGCAAATTTATGTATGGCTTGTGCAAATGTACACGACTGTTAAACAACCCTTTGTATCACTACCGGTATGTGATTCCATTTAAAACGGATAAGTTGTTTTCCCCATTTTTTATTATTCAAGTGTGGATTCAACCAGAGAACCTGATGGGGAAGGACTGATCTTAGGGAGGCTAGTCAACCATGGAACTAAACGACTGCAGAATGCACATGTGAAGGTGCTTCTAATCGACACACAGCAAACACTCTGCGTGTTTGCCCTGCGCAATATATCTCCTGGACAAGAAATCCTGTATGATTATGGGATTTCTGAAAAAGATCTCCCATGGAACCAGCTGCTGGTAAACACAAACATTTCTGTTTTTACCCCTGAAATTTTCATTATAGAAAATACTGATTGCAATGAAAAGGACGAGTGACCTAGAGTTGTTACGGTAGTTGTATACAAATTAACATGAATTTAATCAAATAGGGAATAAGTTCATGGATCCATATGTTGTCATGTGCATGATCAATATTGCAGGACCACTCCCAGAAACCATCAGTCTGTATTATTATTAATATAAAGCACCATGAGCACTTTTGGATAGATACTGGTGCTACAGTACATGTATGTTCATTATTATTCCATGTATAAATTGTCGTTGTTAACATCATCATTTTTATCACAGTCATCGTCATTACCATTGTCAATATCATCATCATCATTGCTATCACCACTATCAGCACGGTGTTTGTGGTGGAGCAGATGCACCACTACAACCACTGTCGTAATCAAACACCATCCACACTTATCATCAATTTTTACACGAGTCCTAGTGTAATTCATCTAATGAAAATAATTGTGTTTCAGCCTGACACTAATGCTACTGGTGACTCTGCAGCTGATGGCCAGATGAAATGCCCTACTGGCAATCCTGCCGTATGGCTCTCGACGACAGGCCCATCTAGTTTAAATGCTGCTCCTGGGGGGTGACGTTCTGAGGTGTGGACTGTTGGGGAATATACTGCTGGGTACCAGACTGCTGGTAGCCAAACTGCTGACGGCCAGACTCCTGAGAAGCAAACTGCTGAGGACTGTACCTTTGGGGTCCAGACTGCCAGGGAGTGAACTGTTGGGCTCCAGTGTTGAGTCTGGTTGGTTGCCTCGGTCTGCCACCTGATCGTGGCTTCTGTGGATGTGGGCAAAAGCGGCAGATGTGTCCTATGGATCCGCAGTTGTAGCATTGACGGGTGCTCTGGTTACTTTTCTGACTGTGTGGCCCCTCACCAATCGCCTTGATTAGAGTGTCTATCTGCTGTTGCTGTTTCTGCAGCTGCTCTCCTTGCTTCTCCAGTAGTGACTTTATACTATTGGCACCCTCCACAACCTTGACTTCGTGTGCAGATGCCTCCTTCTGGCGATAGACTGTACTGTCTCCCAACCACTCAATGGCCCGATCTCGCATGTCAAAAAATCTGAGGCTCGGTGACTCAATGTTGAGCCTGCGCAGCTCCCGTCGGAGACCTTCATCTCTCACTGCCTCTGCAAGCCGTCCTTTCAGTGTCTTCTCCCTCACTGCTTGGAATGACTCGTCGAGCTTCTCAATGCGATTGAACAGTTTGACTAACTCAAGTGAACATGGTGCCCTTGGTGGTAGGCGAAAAACCGTTGTTGAAGCTGTGGAAGTGTATTGCCATCCCCAAACACCTTTAGCAGAACTCGGAAGATTTCGTCTTGATTTCCGGTCACCACCTTCGGCTCGATCCATTACCAGCGGTCATCCCCCAACCCGGTCATTACCACGCAGTATTAACCGGGTCCTCGCACTGTTATTACCTATTAGGTATACCTACAAGGTTTTCAAAGCAAGACGAACAACTACACAATGTACATTTTACATTTATTTGTTTTCAATGGTTGTAGAATAGATCCCTTAGTTGACCTCTGGGGGCACACTTCTGGACCCCTCAACTAGGACAATTAGCGTGTAAAACTCATAGTTAAACAATAGAGGCATGAGTATAAAGTTCGGGTGAGTAATTGAACACGCTATATTTATTCCTCTTTTCTAAATACAGAATATCTCTTGGATGTCTTGTCGGTGCTGTGCGTCTTGTCGGTGATTACATCTTGTCGGTGATTAGTATGACCCAACTAGCCCAGTATTAAATTCGCATTGTCAGTCGTAATGCAATGAAGACATTGTCCAACCTGGGGCCAATTTCTCGGAGCTGCCAAGCACAACAATTTGCTTAGCACAAAAAAGTCTTGCTCATTAAAAACAGACAACATTTTACGTGTTTTTCATGATAAGCAAAAGAACTGTTGATTATCAATGAAAAACAATAAAGATCACGTGAAAATTTGGTCTGTAACCTTGTTTTTGCCAAGGACATTTTCATGCAAATTTGTGTGCTTAGCAGCTCCAATAAATCGGCCCCTTGGCTTGAATTATCAGGAATGAGTTGATTTGGGGGTTGTATTTCAAGTATTTTATAGTAAATATTGTTTAACTGACCTGTCTTTAAAATAGTTTTACAATAATAGATGCTGAGAAAAGCAAGAAAAACGGCATTCGTTTTCAACAAGATATTATTAGTATTTTTTATTTTATTTGTTTTCTGAACAATTACAGGATATCTAATGGCAAGTAATGCGATCATTTAGCTGGATGCCTACAATCATTATTTACTTATATAAAGTAAGATAGTAGTACTACTCTTCTAAAAAAAATTGACAGTAACGATTTTTGATATCTGCAAATGGTCAGGAATGACCTTTAACCTGGCCTGGGTTCCATGCATGGAGCAATGAATAAACTAGTTTATTGCTCCATGAAGAAGACGAAGCAAAAGTTGCGAAAACCGCTCGGGTCTGACTCTTGGTCTCGGAGGGCTAGTTTCGAGATTACCCTCGAGATCTGTCGAGACAACAGGAATTAACGTATAGTGCGCGATCGATAAGCGGCACACAAATAGTCTTTATTCTAAACATAAACGACATTGTAATTGCAAGTTTTCATGCTGAAGAATCCGTTTGAAGTTGGAACGGGAGACCAATAATATGCGGCTTGTATATTCGTAATATTATATATTTCATTATAACAAAAGTTCAAGGTGTATAGGAGTCTTCATTGTAAGGAATTAAAAAAGATGACTCAATTAAATACCACAACAAAGTTTATCTAAACTTTATTTACATGGGATAACAATATACAACAATGCATAGTTAATTGGCTCCAGTGGAAAAGAAAAAAGAATTAAAGTTGAAGTTGAAGCAGTTGGTTTTGTGTCATTCTCATGTTATTAACGAATACTAGTTGACTAAATCTTTTACTCCTTGAATTTAAAATAAACTTATCACCAAAATAAACCAAAACCTACATCTAAATTTGCAGGTTATGTCAAACCACCCCCCCCCCCCAAAAAAATAAATATATATATATATAAAACATGGTGACTATATAATGAATTTTTAAAAAAAGGATGATGCTCAACAGCAACAACGTGCAGGCCGTTGAAAATCAAGGGATGGTACATGTACCTACAAACTCGAATAACTTCAAAAAGTATGGCTCAAAAAAAGGAAGTCGGACGTTGCCGATATCAAAGCCTCTCTTGCTTATGTCATCAATGGCATATCCAGGACATAATGGAGGATTATGTTGGCAGTCGGCAGAGTGTTCAGGTCAACGGAATGTTACTTTTGACCAACCCCACTCTGGTAATGTTGTACCAACAGAACTTTCCAGAATCAAATGACAAGTGTGGACGCGTACTGAAAGACTGTTCGTAACAAAAAAGGCAGAGCAATGATTAAATCTGGGACAAATATCGTAATTATCGCCTCGATCAATCTTTACTAAAATTAACAAATTTGAAGGAAATTCTTGTTATTATTTTAAGAATATTTGTTACATAGAGTGGGTACAACATTTCTTTTGGAGGATTAAGGACTGTCAAGAGTTAATTAATAAACAGGCAATTTCTAAAATTTGATTCAAGTTTATTCAACGTTGAAAAAATAAAGATTTAAAAACACTGGGTTAAACCATGGAGCTCTCTCCATAGCTCCATGGTTAAACATGACTAAATTCTTGATCAACAACATAGTGAACAGGACTGTAAATTACTGCTCAACCACATAGTGAGTATTTGGGCAATTTTAAACAATTTAAGAAAAGGGGCCAATTTGAGATGTTTCACCAATAAAGCCTTTCATAAAAATAGCATATATAAACAGGTATAATAATAACTCGTTTGCAATGATCAAAAAACTAAATAGGATTTTTTTTGTTTAATATACAAAAACTATCATATAGTACGAGCCAGTATCTGAGGTCAAATAGTTCAGGTCGAACCACATAATAACCCCAACCACATAATTGACAAAACCACATAATGAACTAAAATATTTGCTCAAACCACATAATGACCACTAAAGTGGTCATTATGTGGTGGAATGGGGAAAAGGATCAACCACATAATGAAACGGTTTGTGCACGACTATATGGAAGGATCATTCCCTCCCCTCCCCCCCTCTCCCCCCCTCCCCCCCCTCTCCCCCCTCCCCCCCTCTCCCCCCTCCCCCCCTCTCCCCCCTCCCCCCCTCTCCCCCCTCCCCCCCTCTCCCCCCTCCCCCCCTCTCCCCCCTCCCCCCCTCTCCCCCCTCCCCCCCTCTCCCCCCTCCCCCCCTCTCCCCCCTCCCCCCCTGGGTTTACGTATTTGATCCACTGACCTCTACACCTGGACGGATCATTGTCCATATTCTGCTGTGCTAACACTTGAAGTCGGCGCGAACTGGAAGTGCAACATGGCGGACCCGAGACGTCACTGCTGTGAGCCAATGAAATGTCCAGGTGTAGAGGTCAGTGGATTTACTCTGTACATTTTGTATTTATAAACATTACGTAATACGTATCGTACCAACACCTGGACATTTCATTGGCTCACAGAGTGACGTCGTGGGTCCGCCATGTTGCACTTCTCCGCATGCCGACTTCAAAATGAAACAATGATGATCTGTCCATGTATAGAGGTCAGTGATTTGATCATGCTTTGATTGAGGGCGCTCCTTTGTCGTTTTCCGAACCCAGCTTCGTTTCGATTGTGGCTTCGTTTATGTAGTTTGGCAATAGAGTCCGAGTGGAGACATAAGCGGGTGTTTTGAAAACGGCCCTAAAGTACGTGTTTTCCGATCCCAGTCCGATCCGATCCGATGCATATCGGCGGCCCGTCTCGTAAATTTGGTTCAGTCAATAAAAAAAGGGGTGACTTTCCTCCATGCTATAATACAGTTTATGCAATGGTTAACCAACAAAGACTAGAGAATTAAAGGACCAACCAAAAACTGGAGAATGGCTACAAAACGGGTAAGAATTGAGTAGACAATGAAATAAACGTTAGCTTTTTCCTTTCGCATGTGAAGCAACGAGGGGAGGAGTTGGAGGGAGGAGTTGGGGGGGGGGGGGGGGGGGGGGGGTGGGGGGGCGTAGAAGTGGAAGTGGAAGTGGGGGGTAATATTACTTGGTATGGTGGACATGGTGGAGTGTGGTGTAACAAACTACAAAACAATGTACATGTACATGTACTACTACCAGGGTATGGACAAAAAGGGGGTTCCGGGCCGGGCCATGAAGAATGCTTAGGCAGCAGGCTTGTGTAGTTGGCCAAAATAAGTACACATATTGTTGGTATGTTCAGATGTTGGGCTAGTAGTTGCGATAATCGTACCCTCCATCGACGGTCGAAGACCGGAGGCGGTCTTCGACCGTCGATGGAGGGTTACGATTATCGCAGGCGGTCTTCGACCGTCGATGGAGGGTTACGATTATCGCAACTAATGTTGGGCATGTTGGGTGCAATCAGTTGAACTGCACGATATTCCGATTGCGCTGCATGATCTGATGATCTATCATTTGTGCATTATCCACTTCTGCACAATCGAGTGATTGCCCAAGTCCAACTTGCGTTGCACAATATGTCGATGACATGTCCTGGCTTGAGTGATCGATCGATCGACGGTGTGATCGATCGATCGACGGAGTGATCGATCGCTCGACGGAGTGATCGAGCGCTCGACGGAGTGATCGATCGATCGACGGTGTGATCGATCGATTGACGGTGTGATCGATCGATCGATCGACGGTGTGATCGATCGATCGATCGACGGTGTGATCGATCGATCGATCGACGGTGTGATCGATCGATCGATCGACGGTGTGATCGATCGATCGACGGTGTGATCATGCACGTCTTGCGTAGCACCATCTGTCCATGATGCAAACGTGCTCATCAGTCATGGCATTGCCATTGCATTGGACAATGGGATTTGGAGATTAAACACAAATTCAATGCCAAAATGTTGGACTTTACATGATCCATGGAGCTATTCTTCCCTCCATGCTCGACAGCTAACTTCAGATTAAACAGATGTCGGTATTAACAATAACAGGGTCAACCATCGCCTACATGTAATTGGACTCTAGGACCATAATCGCCTTTTTAACATTTGTATATGATCTGGCGTATTATTAGGGTACAAAATGATTTCATAGCAAAAGCTACCATTAAAGAGGTACTATGTCCTGAAATCCCCTAAAATGTTATATTTTTGATTGTTTACTTAAATCCTATTTTAAACAAATGGTAAAAAAGAAAACGAACCTAATGTCTTCATGAGAAAAGATTAAAAAAACTGCGTTGTTTACGTTTGACGCGGCGGACAAAGAAATTATGGGCTGTATGTCGCATAATCGGCATGGGGACACCGACAGCATCAGACTGGTGCCGCAAACTCACTGGTAATCAAGGTTCTATGCCACTGTACTAGTACATGTCTGCAAGAAAGCAGAATCGCTGCAGCTACGTACGTTGTAATACTCGCGACTTCACCCACATAGCTCAAATGTTGGGTCAAAAAGTGATCCCAAAAACTTGTTCTGCACAAGAATAACACAAAAATTCCAAGTTTTTAACCCTAACCATCCCAAATCCTTGAAAAACTCTTTTTGCAAAATGCTGGATTTTGCTGGATTAAGGGTACTTGGAATTATGCATCGGATGATTTTGCAGAATTGAGGGCGCTTGGGGTTTTTGCCACTGGAGGATAATGCAAAATCCAGGTCATAAGACCTAAACTAATGTTAGATGATTTTGCAGAATTGAGGCTACTTGCATTGGGTGTTTATCCAAATGAAGATTTTGGAGGATTGAAGTTATACCGGTATGTTACTTTGTACTTTCACACTGCTCATGCTCCATGACTATGCATCTCCATAGAGCTTCTGTCCAGGTGTAAGTTATGTGTCAAGGATACGAAATGTTTGCATACCAAGAGTCATGGGTGCAGACCTTTTAAATAGTGCACTTATTAGCAGCTGTTTGTTCCATGTTTGGCTGCTTACATAGTTCAATGGTAAACCCACTGCAGGATTTTTAAGGATTCAGGCAATGGTCACCATAAATATTGGAGGATTTTGCAGTATTCTGGTTAGCCTACATGGAGTTTTTACACTTTGAAATTGTAGGATTTTTCAGGTTATGTGTAAGAAAAATGAGGTAGGGAGTTAGGGTTAAAGATGGTTTAGTCTTTCCAATAAACATTAGGCCTATTGCGTTCAAAAATGCGTTTTGTAGCCCAATTGGGCGATTCCTGGACATAGTACCCCTTTAATTAAAAACCCAACCATTGCCAACAAAAAATTTTACCTTTCCCCCAGAATATGCATATGAGCATAAAGAGTTGGCTAAACACAATTGGCTAGTGTACAAGTTGGCAATATTATTAACCCTAACCCTCCAGTGTATTTTGGCTAGAAACCCTGCCAGACGCAACAGAGTGCATACTTTGTCACATTGACTTGTGTGCAGAGTCCAGCAAGGTCAAGCAGTCACCACAGATGCTCACCATAGATGGACTGTGTTGGATTTGGCAGGGTTAGGGTTAAGAGGCAAAAGGCAGTGCAAATTATTTCATCATTTTTTCATCTCCAAATCATATTCATATTGTCATGATTTCTGGGTGGTATATTTACTCGTCAAATTTCCCATAGGATTTCCACTGTGGTGCATCAGATGAGGACAGCCAAAATGCGGTATCAGAATGCCTGCAACATATGCTAAAAGTCCTTGAGGAAGAAGAAATAGTTAACATGGCAACGCAGAAACAAAATCCTACGCCTAACAACATCCCAGCATCCTTCCGCATGGAACAGGATGACGAAGAATTAAAGTTAGCAGTCATTGAGAACAAGGGAGAATCAGAAACGAACTCAAAATTTCCACCAACCACTGTTGTCATCAGTGATTGCCAACCGATGATGGACTCAAACCTCCAGAGTTTACTGCCTCATGAAGGGTCAAGATGGATCCGGCTCAGAGATAAGATGGCAACGGAGCCACAGTTTAAGCAGTATGTCAACAGGGTGCATCTTGAAGATGCACAGTGGAGCCTGGATGAGGCATTTATTAGCTTCTGTCTCGATCGGTTAGTATTCTCATTGTCTGATGAGGGTGACAAATTCACAAGCCTACTTCGGTAGGACCCGAACCCACCAAGTATATGTTTATGAAACTTATGCCGGTGACAGAGTGGCCTACATTTGTGTGTATGATGGAGGAACAAATTAAAGCTGTTCACATTGAGGTAGTTTGTGACAATATTCAAGATTCATAAATACCTGGGACAGTTTAGGCATTCCTATTGGTCGAGAGCCTGTCACGTGGCCGGTATTAAACGGACGATAAAGACATGGCTGGAAGTGTTTAAAACCAACTGGCAACAACATTCCGTCCCCAGGGCTCACTTTATTTCCAACCCTGACCGTACCTCGTCTACAATAGTAAGAGCGGGTAGTGTTGGGTGCGTACAGCTCGACACCTTGGGAACGAGGTTGCCAATGGCAGTAATAGTCTGGTTCACAGTAAAATATACGCTTTATTGCATGTATTGTGTAGAGCGACAGAGGCGGAAACATGTCTTTTTACACAGACAGAATGGCGAAACACCGAAATTTACTTGCGACAATTTTCCGGGATTTTCGGGACTTTTTGGGCTGAATTTTACAAAAAAGGTATTTATGAATGGGAATAAATGTGTGCTCGGTCGGTATTAATCACTCTGTTTAATACCGCTTGGAGTCTGGGTGCTGATAATTACCCTCGCCTTCGGACACACATTTATTCCCTTATTAGTCCCGTTTCAATACCAAAACTTGGGTGTACAAAGAGCCTGACACCATTTAAAATTGGTTATTCCTACCTCTACCAAAAACTTGTTGTCAACAGAGTGGAAGAGGTTCTTGCCGATCCCTTGCCGGCGACAGCTCAGCAGAGGCCAGCGATAGTGAATCAGAAAACCAAGAAAGCAACAAGGAGGAAAGGCCAACCACGCAAATATGAGAGGTGGGCGAGTAGTTCAGAAACCAGGTATACTATTTAAGTAAAACATGGGCATGGGCACATTCGTAATAGAAACCCAACCCAGAAATTCAAATCGCAGAACTTGTCTGAAGGTCTTTATTACTTTAAGGCGTAAATTGCAACTCTAGTGAGCATGGTTTGTCACGTACAAATAAAAACTGTTTTGGTTTTCTATGTACTGTAGCCTCATTTTCTTTTTAAAAATTTCCCACAAATTGCATTCAAAACCTTTCCTTTTTATTTGTAAAGTTGGTTACGGGTACTCGATTCCATAATCTGAAGCCTGTTTCTGTCATCAGCAATCGGGTACTCATTAAGTGCCCGGTTCCGATGCACAGCCCAGAAAACCGCACTGGGTCTGTTCTCTACCAGTCGACCTGGACAATAAAATGAACCTGGGTTTATTTTATTTTTGTTCTAGAGTACCGAATGACAATGGTGCCAGCATTGAAGCAGAGACGAATCTCTATGCTGACACCAGATTTGTTATGGAGCCATTCGAGAACGAAGTTGATGAGGAGGAGGATGCTTTATCCATGGATGACAACCCCGATGATCTAGACTACACACCACTTTCCATCATCCGATATGTAAGGCTGCATTAGATTTACATGGCTATGGATTGCAGGTACATGTATCATAGAAGTGGTTACAGCCGCTTCCCATAGACTCGTGTTTTACTAGACAATCACACCATTGTTTAATTTCCTGTTTTAACCCTAACCCAACTTATATCAGCCCTTTAAAATCCAACTGCATGATGGTTTGTTGGAATTTGATGGATGGGTATTGGCCACCATTGACCTTTTAACCCTAACTTTGGGCTAGAAACCATCCTCAATCCTTCAAAATCCTCATATTACCAGTATGTACATGTAAACATTGGATTCATCCTCAATCCTCTTTCATCCTCATTTATCATCGGTGATTTTTCTTGCATTTTTTTAGTGGAGGGATGACCACTGCCCCAATCCTCCAAAATCCTCATTCAATCAATTATATGGGTTGAGTTAGTGCCAATGACAATTAAAAGCAGTGTGGGTGGTCGGTATAGAGCTTAATGAAGGGTTACAATATGCATGGCTGAACATGGCCTACGACTTTGACCCATTGCATCCTCCAAAATCAACTTTCACTTTTTGCCATTCATCTTCAATCCTAAAAAAATCCTCTAAAACTGCAATGAGTATTTTGGAGGATTGAGAAGGGTGGGTTAAACTGATTGTCCTTTACACTTGGTTAGGCATACCATAAGAAACAAAGTCCAACAGGTGTAGAATGTATTACCGTGGTGTTGGAATTTGCAAGGATGGGTATGGTTCCTAGTAAATTACATTATTAGGGGGTTAGGGTTAATCTTTTCGTTATGAACAATTCCCTAAAAACTAATAATTAAGCTTTAAAACATGTATTCTCATTGAAATTCAACTTTAAATTTACCTCTTTGGTTTTAATTTTCAGAAAAAGACCCCAAGTAGAAGAATGCCAAGAAGAAACAGTTCACGGCATTCCAGTGATGAAATCACGATTGTTCCCATGGACATAATGAATGATGACAACAGTAATGTGGTCATTGAACACATACCAAAGCAGTCAAAACCCAAGCGAAGAGCGCAAAGTGGCAAAGCCGCCAAAACGAAGCCAGAGCAGGGGCCACCCCGCAAGAGAGGACGGCCGCGGAAAAACCCAGCCGATTTGGCGAAGAACAAACGTAAGAAAGGCCGCCCTCGGATGACCGAAGAGCAGAAAATAGAAAAGAAGAAAGCCTACAACGAATCGTAAGTCTAAGAAAAAACAAATCTTGTAGAATAGTTTTTCTAATGCCAAGCTGAGTACTTAAGATTACTTACCATGAAAGTTGTTTTTACGTATTGAAGGTCAGGTAGAAAAACTAGCCTTATGATGAGGTGATCCATTGAGAATGCTATTCTTGTCGGGCAAAGAAGAAGGACTATTGAACATGGCACAGATAATCAAAGGAGACATTTTGGCCATTCACCAAGAAATAGTAAAACAACATCACAAAATTCCAGTAGACAGTACGATGTTTTTTAAACTAATCGAGAGAGAGATAGAGAGATAGAGAGATAGAGAGATAATCGACTACAGGTGATATTTTGTAAAAAGCAAATATAAAATATAGGGGACAAAATGAAGTTGACTATAACCTACTAAGTCCCCTTTAGATAAATGAGACGATTCTTTGTTTTGTGACAGGCGAACCCGCCTTCGTTTGGAGGTGTTGCGAGATACTCTACCAAGGATTTTTCGCTGCAAGATGTGTGTTGAACAGTTTACCGAAACGGAGGACATGATATTGCATCACTTTGATGTGCACATGCAGCAGTCAATCAGCGAGCAGGACCGCGAAGACAAGACGAGCGCTTACAACACATGCCGACTGGCTGACATAGCCGCCGTGCTCAAAGAATGCCCCGACTGCAAAGAGTATGTGGAGAACATAAAGACTCACAGCCGCAAGCACCGGCCGCGGAACATCATCTGCGAGGAGTGTGGAAAACTCTTCCTGACTTGTAAGCGGCTTAATATACATATGCGTGTTCACAGAATGGACCGGACCGGCGAGCGGCTGCAGTGCGACAAGTGCGACAATTCGTACCGCTGCGTAGCTAGTTTGCAGCGCCACCAGCTGCTTCACGCGGGCAAAAAGACGTTCATCTGCGATCAATGCGGGAAGGATTTCTTCAATAGTGTCCGGTTGAGGGTCCACCGAGCGGTTCACATGAAGGAGAAGCCCTACAAGTGTACGGAATGCGGGAGGGGCTTCACCCAACTGACCAACCTGCGGAGTCACGAACGGGTGCACACGGGCATCAAGCCGTACAAGTGCAATCACTGTCAGGATTCCTTCACACACAAAGTCAGCATGAAGATGCACCAGAAGAAGAAACACGGAATCGACTGGTGGAAAGAAAACGGCGTTCAGATGCAAGACAGGAAGCCAGTCAAAAAGAGATCCGCTGCTAGAAAGAAATTGGTGGACCAGGAGTTGGCGAGGATGGACACCTTTGTGGATCAACACAATACACACCCAGAGGAGGTCACGCAGAGTTACCAGTATGCAAGCAACCTGATCATGCACGGCTCTAAGACCTACGCTCAACTGGAGAGAAAAACAAACGTGACCGATTCTTTCCAATCTATGATGAACCCATTTGAGCATCCTTGGCATTCGTAAGTGACAGCCAGTAGGGGCCAAATTGATGGCGCTGCTTAACGCTTAGCAAAACAAAAGTGTTACATTTACCTTAATTAGCAGCAATACCTGCATGGAGGTTCTAATCGATGTATATTTTGATGCTCACTGTGGCCATGAAATGGATTGAAACACACCATTCTGTACATTTAGGGTCCAAAGTGTGACATTTTTCCTGTCCCTGTACATTACCTTGGTACTTTGTCATTTGCCAGGTACATATGTATCAAGAGCTACTCATAACCACTCTTGGAAAATAAGGGTGCATCAGAAAAATAAAATCATAGATTTAAGATGTAACAAGAACAGCCAAAAGGTGGACCCCAAATTTATAGAATGACCTTTTCATAAGTTACCAAAAAAATACACTTTGGACTATGTGTAAAAACAGATGATACTTTTGAGAGCTCCACTGTACTGCTCCACTAGTGGAGACTCATCACTGCGTCAGTTTAGTTTGAGTTGTTACTGCAAAGTATGGAAACTGTTCACCTTGATTTGCTTGAAATCCTGCATTGGTTATAAAGAAACTAACTAGAGAAATGTTGTTAGTCAATGGTGGTTTGTGTGATAAACAGCTCTTTATAGTATTAGTACAAGTCAAAGACTTGAATAAATTAATTGCCTTTGCAAGTATCCTGCTTGTTAAAAATAAAAATCTGTGTGTCAGTCACTGGTGACTGGTTACAAGTTTTGTAATGAAAGAATAATTAATATGCAGTTCCTATTGTGGCAGTGGCACTTTAGCTAAATCCTTCTCAATTTAAAAATGTCCATGTGTTGCAATCTCCAGTTGCTGGTTTATTTAAGGGAAAACTGTTCTGTTGGGAGAAGTTTTTGTCTGTATTCATATAAAAGTAAGTAAAGTAAAGCTACTTTGGCAATTTGTTTTGCCAATGTTTGAGACCAAATGAAGTTCACTGAGAAATTTTCGATTTAGCTAAGTTCGGCAACCAAAGATTACTATAATGTTCTTATTTAGTCAATTATGGTTATGGGTTTAGCCATGTTTATTTATTTAATTTTGATTTTGCGGGAGAGAGGTTATTTCTGTTTAGATATTTGTTTCATCTTTGTATTGTACATTAAGGTTTAATTACTTGTGTAATTGGACCTGGTGTTTTTGAGTTTTGCTAGTACATGTAGTATTTTCTAATTTGTTTTAATTTTATGCAGAGTAATTGTTAAATTTTAAATTGGGTAATTTTTTTTTTAAATTCAGTGCATTCACTTTTTTAAATTATAACTACGATAATGTAAAAGATAACGGAAAATTAGTCATTTATAAAGAATGGAATCTTGAACTTGATGATTTTGATATTTTAAAAGACTTTAAATGAGAGATATTTTGGTTTGCTTATACAAATCTTTATGAACCTTTTTGAAAATTTGTTTTATTAAATAACTTATTTCATATTGTACTGTTATATTCATCATTGCGGTCTGCCACATTCAGATAAAGTAAAATGAAACAAATCCAGTGGATTCTGCCTAGTCGCTGTAAACATTTCGACTTTTGGCTTAATAATATATTGCAGAATAAATTAATTATAGCAGATTAAATATAATATCTTTTTAGTAACAAACATGATTTGCCATAGTAGAACAGAATACATGTAGAACCAATACTTGTGCTTGTACATTGCCAACTTGTTAACCAGTTCTCGCCTGATGACGTATATAAACGCAAAGTTTTCCCCAAATTCAAAAATGTCTGTGAGCAAGGCCGGAAATGCGTGGGTGTGCTTCCCGGCACTGTCGGCCTGAACCTGCTTCGGATCGAGTTTTTAAAATAATCCTGGCGCGAACTGGTTAAAGGGCATTGAATCAATATTTTAGATTAAATGTGTTTTGTTTTTCATTTATTTATTAAGGCTAACATCTCACTTGTACAAATGTCAAACTTTATTGACCTTAATTGTTTTCATTTATATCTGCACTTACAAGATAGGCAACGGTACATGTACATGTATTTTTTTCAAAATGTTTCTTTTTCCACCACAAATAATGTTCTGGGTTGAAATTTCGACCCAATATACCCTATATTATACCCTAACCCAAACACTAACCATAACCTACATCCTAACCCTAGTTTTTGAGTAATTTGAGTAAAATGTTAGTAGAAACCTATTCATCTATAGAAATTACCCTCTGGAGAACTTTGCCTCCAAATCTACGTAAACTGTATTGCATGCCAATAAAATTGGTACATGCTTATGTTTCAAGCATTTCTTGTATTATTGACATTGTTAGTTCTGAACTAAAACGTAACATGAAATAAATTCATACATTGCATCACAGCGGTAAATACAATGGCCATGTTTTCATGTTTCTCTGTCGGATCTGCTTTGGTGCCATGAACAATAAATTTTAAGTAAAATTCAAACTATGTAAATTTGACAATTTGTAAACATATTCTTTCTGCAGGAAAAACAAAAGGTGGAGACATTGATAATTAATATTAGTCAATTAATATTATTTGATTAATATTGTTGCCCTTTTTATTATTGAATTTTGTGTTTATTCAGTATTTTTTGCGGCAATTGGATGTTGCCTAAACACTGTGACCCCTTCCCTACTCCCCCCCCCCCCCCCCCCCCCCCCCCCCCGCCTCCCCGCTACTGCTCGTTGCATAGGGGTGTACCTTGGAGGAATAAGCTTATTCCTCCATGGGTGTACTACCTTTCCTTCTTATTCCTCCATGCTTTCATTTAGCATGAAATGTGCCCCAACAGTTTGTTTTGAAAAAGGATGCTGTTTGGTGAAATAAATGGTGGGATGGGGAAATATAGCATAGGATCAACTCCCTGGTTTTTGAGCTTTAATCTGAGGGCAGACTTGACAAAATTATGGTTGAAAAATGAGTCATAATTGCCCTAGAATGTGGAGGGATGCCATTTGTAAAATGGCTGCTTGCAGGCTCGGAAAGTATCACTTTTCGGGAGGTGAGTTTCTTTTGATGTGCATATAAAAAAATGTAATTGGCTAACCTACTAAAAATTGAGAAGGAAAGGGAAAGATAAAACCCAAGACAATAATCTGATTGTTTTTTGAGAAACCCCAGTGATGTCGGTGTGCATTAAACTTGGTCCTGAACATTGTTGATTTTACACTGTTTTCAATGGGACATGAATTAGGCTAGTGCACCCTGACCTTTAGGTTGGAGTTAGAAATTTCCATTATTACTTATTTATTTTAGCTCACCTCTGGAGGGCGCTGTTCCTTTCGTTTGGCCTCTAGCTCTAAAAAATAGAGTTCCATCCCAGCTCGATCGAGCTCCGCGAGAAAGATGATTAAACGGCAAACAACGCCTCCCAACGATTTCTTAAGAATCATCCTGTTACAATGAAATACTGCCCTGGCAAACATGGATAATGTGAGGGATAAGGTGAGAAATAAGCCCGTACATGTGTGCTTACTATGTTTGTAAAACAAACACCAAAATGATTTGTGTAAAAAGTGTAAACGTTATCGCAATTCCGCTCGCACAGTCGTGACACTGTCGCCCTAAACTAGGGCAAAAAATAGTGCCACTGTCAGTGTCAGTTTCAGCATAGAGCAAGGAACCTCTATGGTGTCAGTGACATTGATGCTGTTGCTGATATTAAAGTGCAGCAACAGTGACTTTTGCAGCCACGCCCACACGCCCAGCAATAAAGTTCATGCATACAAATTATGACGTCACATTTCAGGACAGCACCCCCAATGAGGTCGTTTCGTAATCACGGTAATGTACTGTCTGCACGATGTTTGACCTCGATAATTGACGCTCGGCCCGGTTGCTAGTGCAATTAGTGCGTACGTGTAGTGCGTGTGACGTCAATGCAACCCCTTTATTATAGATATAAAGGCCAGCCCTGACTAATGACGGCTGTTCCAACTGAACTGGGATTGAGTAGTTTTGTTTATTATGTTCCAAACCACCTTCAGACCTAGACAGTTTTGATGGATTGGGAAGAAGCACTGGCAGCAAGTCGGCAACTTTAACTTCATTTTGACCTTCCTCCTTTTCTTTCAACGTCAAGGAACCAGTTTTGGCCATGCAGATCACTGAGACTGATGATGTCATGGCTGCTGCATCGGGTGCTCTCAATGAAATCCTAGACGTGATTGAGTCCCAAAATGCATCACTCTCATCTTCATCAGACAATAATGGCGAAACACATTTCCAGGACCAAGGCGAAAATCAAGAACGTCCAGGGTCACAGTGCGCATCAGAGAAACCTACTGTGGAAATCGAACCTCAAAAGAGTGAAAGCCAAAGACTGGTTACCAACGCTAGTGTTTCGGACACCAAAACAGAGGGTGAAGCATTGTTGTCAGTGCCGCTGCCCCACGAGGGCAGCAGGTGGTCTCGACTCAGAAAGCAGATTGTGGGATTGCCCAATTTTAAAGAGTACCTGAGATGGACTGAAGACGATGCATCCTGGAGTATTGACGAGGCATTTGCCAGCTTCTGTCTTGATCGGTAGCGTCTTATTTGAACTTGAACACGCTTTTTGCTTTTGTTTGACTAGCCAAATGTTGTATTTCTCTCTTTGATATCTAGTAGTATGGAAATTTACATATAACCCTAACCCTCCAAGGTATTTTGGCTAAAAACCCTGCCAAACGCATCAGATTGCATCGTCTGTCAAAGTGACTTAGCTGCAGAGTGCAGTGAAATCCATCAGGTCAGAAATTTCCAAATTTCAGGTCAAACTGCTTCAAAGTCTGGCATTGTTCAATGGGGATTAGTTCTCATAGTCTTAGACTAGTGTTGACAGCTAAATGCATAAAAGTGCACCAGACTTACTAGCTACCTGATGCACTGCACTGCACTGCGTCTAGCAAGGGTTTAGGGTTAATGGGTTACACAAAAATTGCACATCCGCCTTTTAGTTTTTAATTAAAAAACATAATTCCTGTATTGGCATCTTGTTTTATGCATTTTTTCACCATACATTACATCACCGAAAACATTTTTGTAAACCAAACTTCTGTTTTTCTGGGCTTCAGTGTGGAGGAAACTTTGTCAGTCACCAAGCAAACTGAACCCACAACACAGGGCAAGAAAGGCACACGCCGCAAGGGACAACCCAAAAAATATGAAAGGTATTTCTAATTTTAACCCCTTGTACTGTTGGACTGCTGTGCTTTAACTAATCGCCTTTTTTCAAAACATTGTACAGTTCATGTACATGTATAGAAGAAGTAATTTAGGGTGCTCTTACAATTACACTCTCAGTAGCAGTGATGTTGTATTTGTGTAGCTGTAGGTTCAACAAATAGCACACAGCCTCAGGTAGGGAAATTAAAATTCCTCTTGCAATTTTCCGTCTGCATCTTATGCCAGCGATTTTTTTATTTCAGGAAGCAGGCAACACCCTTGGAAGACAACTCACCAAAACCAATGAGAAAGAGAAGAGGGCAAGAGAATGGCTTAAAGCTAGTAGAAAAGGACGTCGGTCTTGATGAGGAGGTAGAAGACGACGAAGATTTGCTCGCTATGGATGACAATCCCAAGGATCTGGATTATCAGCCACTGCCAATGATACGATATGTAAGCACTGAATTGAGTAGTTTCTGTCTCGTTATATCGTTAAATTTTCAGTTAAGAATTGTTTCTAAAGTTTAAAAAATTTAGAAACCCGTTTCCAGTGTTGTAACTGAAGGTTTAGTCTGGGGGGAACGGGTGAACAATTAGAAACAAATCTCTTTTTGTAGTATATTTCAATAGCTTGTGACTTGACTTGAAACTTGGTGTAATGTGACAGACTTGTAATTTAAGGAAAGGAATACGGTCCAATTTACTAAGAATGGTTGAATTTAAGATGTTTTTGAAGCTGTTCGCAGCCTCAGCAGGCTATTTCTGAGTTAGTGCCTGCACACATAAATGCAATCATTCCAGTATGGAAACAAACATTTCATCACACACAATAGTAGTCATTTGTAATCCTAATATAAATCTTTTTCTTTTTCGTTTTAGCCAAAGAGGAGAAGGAAAAGCATACCCCGTGCCACCAACAACTGTCAATCCCCACCAAAGACACCCACCAGAACCACCAAGTCGCCAAAGAAAACACCTGCCCCGAAGAAAGCAACGAAAACCCAGGCAAAGACCACCAAACTTGAAACGTACGGCCCTCCACGCAAAAGAGGTCGACCAAGGAAAGCAGCAACCGAAATCAAGAAGAAGTTCCCCAAGCCGAAGGTCAAAGCCGAGAAACCTGTCAAGTGAGTCACAATTTTATTTTGAGTATTCTCTCTTTTTGTCTTTGACCCTTCTGTTCCCAACCCTTTTGCCCTTCACCATTTAATTATTTGTTTTGCAGAACTTACATCCGTATGGAAGTAAGACTCCAGAGGTTACCCAAGATGTACGAGTGTAAGACCTGCTTTGAACAGTTCCCAGAAGCTGATGAAATACAAAAACATTTTCTAGACGTTCACCAACCAGAGAGACTCCTGATCCCAACTCAGAACAATAGCAACGAGAACCTTGAAGGAGCATCTCCTAATCTTGGCAGATTGGAAATGGACAGGTTGCTGCTGCCATCAGATATCACCAGCCTGGCCAATGTGGTAAGACAGTGTCCCAAATGCAAGAAGTATGTAGGGAACATGACTGCCCACAGGCGAGAGCATCGGCAACGAAACTTCATCTGCGAGGAATGTGGCAAAGGGTTCACTGAAAACCAGATACTGCAGAAGCACAAGAAAGTCCACGAGATGGATCGAACCGGGGATCGCTACAAGTGCCAGGTGTGCGATAAATCCTACCGCTTTGCGCAGAACCTGCGCAGCCACATGCTCTACCATGGTGGGGAGAAGACTTTCATTTGCGACCACTGTGGCAAGTCATTCTACACCAGCAACCGGCTGATCATCCACTCGGCGATCCACATGAAAGAGAAGCCGTACAAGTGCAGTGAGTGCGGTCGAGGCTTCTCCCAGAAGAGCAACATGCAGAAGCATGAGCGGGTCCACACGGGGGTCAAGCCTTACCAGTGTGACCTCTGCAAGGATTCTTTCAACCACAAGGTTAGCCTCAAGAATCACAAGAAGAAGCATCACGGCATTGACTGGTGGAAGGAGGCGGGTAGGCCCAAACCCGTCACGACTAAAAAGTCTAAGGAACCTCCTCAAACCGTCGTAGATGGAGAACAGGTTCCGATCCAGGGGGAAGCAAACACAGTACCGTGGGAGAAGGACGAACAGGTTATGGAAAGCCAATGGAAGGGCATTGATGTGACTGTCCAAAGAGAGGGGGTTGGAAACCAGTGGAGAGAGGGCCGGCAACCGGTGAGGGAAGTGGAGCCTGCTGGGAGTCCTTGGCACCGACCGGAAAACAACCTCAACCTAGTGCAGCAGAGTAAGGTGGCAGCGGAGGAAGCCGTCAGGTTACAGACCCTCCACCAGGCCGGGAACCAGTGGGACGGCAACAATTTACCATTGGATAGGCAAGGGCAGGCTGGGGACCAGGGAATGGCTGCCTTTTTCTATCCGTCGACGTATCTTCAAGGATATCCGTCGAGATATCCTGGAATGCCGGTTGTTCCGATAAACCCCGACGCAACCATTCATCCTACCACAAGAGCTAGCTACCAGTGATGCTCACACAGAAACATTTAAATTTCTATCAAAATTTATAAAAAAAAAATTAAAAAAGCTGTTGAAAGGTGCTTATTAAATTACGTCACAGCCAAACCATTATATTTGGGCTTCAAAATGCTTATTTGGGCAGTTTCGTAAATTTGTACGTGCATGTCAGACACTTTAACCCTAACTACCCCAAGCCCATCAAACTCCAACTGCAGGTTTTGTACCAAACATTAGCAACTTGTTATTGGACTTTGTTTGACTCCGTACAAAAGACCCAGGGAGAGACCCTGTAGATTTTGTGAGGTTCAGGGCAGAAAGGCATCGGACTTGTAAAAATGTTTGAGCTTGGGGGAATGCATTGGCATTTATTCGTGGGAGAGTTCACGGCTGGTCACAGCACAGTTCCTGGTCAACTGTAAGTTTCATTGCGTACACCCTGTGTGTCCCCACTCAAACACACAGAACCAATGGCCAGTCATCACAGCCCTAAACACTGCATATGTAGACCCATCTGTACCAAGTCAATCAAACTTCAACAGTTGGAGTTTGGCAGGTTTAGTACTGTTGGGTTCAGTACCAATAATTACTGAACCTGTGTGCACTTGTTGAAGTTTGTTAGGTTTGGTATACTTTCTAGTGCGAGAGCCTAGGGAGTTCATTAGGGTTAATAAACTGGTGATGAAAAACAAAAGTAAATGTGATACATCACTTTGTGACGTCTAATGAGTAGAAAATACAGACCAAATTGAGATAAAGCACCACCTATAATAACGGACTGACAATATAATTAAATTACATTAGATATAATGTAAAAATGTGGCCGGGCGTACCTTTTACTTTATGGAATTGCCCATTATTTCTAACAAACTTTATCTTTTTGAGGATTCTGCTGTAATCAAAATACATGTTTATCAAAAATGTGTAGTAGTTGCTTTGATTTTGCAGCTAATTTCTTCGGTATTCTGCGAGTCGCATTTTATACGATAGATTTTAGTGCTGTACAGTTTATTACTTTTAATAGTTCAACTACAATTGTTTTCGATACATTACACAATATTCTTTGGCTTTTAGAAATTATAAATTGTTCAGACATTTATCATGTGCTACAGAGAAGTTAGAATTATTTTGCCTAAAATGTTTACTCTGCACATTTTTGTGCTGTGTAATTTCCCTTTCAAGTGTTACTGTAAGTGACTTTATTTGTTTATATTTTTTTTGCTTGTACATGTATTTTGCTTTCACTCTTGTATCTTGGAGATACAAAGCATAAAACAATGTGTCCCAAACAAATATCTTATGTCAGAATTATACCAGATTTATAGACTGATGCAGGATAGATGATCTGCGAGATTGTTCTCAAGACATTAATTTAAATGTAATGTAAAAATCACAAATACATTTCAATGAATTATAATCTAGATATTTAAAGATTATTAACCCTAACCCTGCCAGATCCAGCACAGTGCATCTGTGTTGACTGCTTGACCTTGCTGGACTCTGCACACAAGTCAATGTGATAAAGTATGCAATATGTTGCGTATGGCAGGTATTTCTAGCCAAAATACCCTGGAGGGTTAGGGGTTAAAGAGTAGCTGAAATTCAAAACTTTAATATGGCTAAATATACGCTTTGATAATGCTGAATACATTCGTGCACGCATGTCGCGATCGATCGTCAACCGGCTAAGCTGTGCATGATACATATCCATGTTCTTACCGCGGCATCATATTGCTTTTCATTTTAGGGTCTCGATTAACATTAACAAATATGAAGTTTTTGCAGTAATTAAGTATTCAGCGTTATTAAAGCGTATATAATTTCGCCATATTAAAGTTGTGAATTTCAGGTACCCTTTAAAGGTAGGATACACTGAATTATCTTACTTTTTGAAAGTAAATAATGATTCTTGGCATCCAGCAAAATGATTGCGCTAGATATCCTGGGAAAACAACTGCCCGACACTTTTATCTCGGCATCAATGATTGTTAAACTACAGACAGATCAGTTAAACCATGGTTAAACAATATTTACCTTAAACCCCCCCCCCCCCCCCCCCAAAAAAAAAAAATCAAAAAAATCAACCCATTATGATAATTCAAGCAAATTACAAAGGAATTTTTTTTTTTTTATAAGTCAGGGTCTTTAAACAAAATTGACCAAAAAAAGAAAATTCTTTAGTATGATTTAATTTCCCCACCTAAATCAGTGTTGATGGAAAAAAGTAAAAAGACCTATTCAAATGTTTTATTAAATAATTGTATTTATTGTGTATATCAATCATTATTAAAGGTAGTATACACCATTTGCAGATATCGAAAATATTTACTATTGAATTATTAAGAAATACCTTACTCAATTGAAAGTAAATAATGATTCTAGGCATTCAGCAAAAGGATTGCGCTAGACTAGAGTAGATATCCTGTAATTATTCAAAAAAAGAGAGCGAAAAAACAAAGATAACATAAGAATAACTGGTCGACCCGGGTTGAAAACAAACGCTGTTTTTCGTGCTTTTCTCGGCATCCATGATTGTAAAACTTCGGAAAAGTCAGTTAAACGATATTTACCTAGCCCAGGTTGGACGACGTTCTTCATTGCATTACGGAGGAGTCCAACCTGGGCTAATATTTACCATGAAATACAACCCCCCAAATCTACCCATTCATGATAATTAAAGCAATTACCAATGCTCAAATCGGCAATAGATATTCCCCTATGTCGGAATGAAATGGTCTCCATTAGAGAAAGTTTAAACATGTTTCGTTATGAACATGCAATTTCTTTTCATTACATTTTTGCTAAAATCTAATTTTCGTTCTCTTTTAATAAATAAAACTTCCTTAATCTAAAAAGTTCTTGTTTGGATTTCGAACACTTGGTGGCGCCATTTCACGAACTCTTGGTGGCGCTATACATGTTACAAAAAAAGTAGAAGCAGGTATTATTTTTCGTAGAATAGCCTGGTAACTTTTGATGTCTCGAGTGTTTAGTTATAAAGGGTACAACTCAAAGGGAAACTCAATACGCTCGGAACGTATGAAGACCAACGAAGGTTGACAGCCGGGGCCAAGTTCGATCAAGCACTATAGTTTGACTAACTCTGATCGAACTCGGGCCGTGTCCGAAACGAGTGTCTAGAGCTACGGTCTACGTCTACAGCTACAGCTACGTCTACGTAGGCGCTAAGGCAAATGGAATTCGGACGTGGCTACGATAGAGCCTACGGCTAGTTATTATTGCGCCCCCAAGCGATGCTTGAATTAGTGTTTGCAAAAATACGATGTTGATTTGCAACAATTATCGTCTGCTAGATGTTACGCAATGTTTGTTTACAGCCAGTCGATTACCTGATGATATTGACGTATTTGTCGATCTGTAGTTTCAATTCAATGCACTATCAATAATACTATCATTGAAAAATAAACGAAAATTTGCTCCAAAATTAACGTTAGTGCTGCCGCCATTTTGTTTTGCCTGAGCTAGACAACTTCTTTTACGGCTAGATTTTTGTGGCGTTCTAGCTGTAGCTGTAGCTCTAGACGGCATTTCGGACAGTGCTACAAAATGGCCGACGTAGACAATAGCCGTAGCTGTAGCTCTAGACACCCGTTTCGGACACGGCCTCAGTCAGGCTAGTCGACGATGGTTGAACTAGTCTAGTCGACTATTCACGACCAGCCTACCACGGTTGGTCGCATCGATGGTAACCAATAGCCGCTTTATAATGGAGATCAATGAGCACAGTACAGAGAGGACCAGTTTGGCAGTTGACAATAGTGCGACTAGAGTCGTTCGCACTTCAACTTCAGTGCGCATGCCCTAAAAACTAATGACGTTACAAACTTAAACTACTAGTTAACTTAATAACTATAGTTCCTTGATCGAACTTGGCCAATAATTTACCAAAATAAATGGATACAATCCCTAGTTTTTCATATACACAACTTTTAAACCTTTTTCTATAAGACCCTATCTAGATGAGAATATTAACCAATAATTTTGGTTAATAATCTCATCTAGATAGGGTCTTATAGAAAAAGATATAAAAGTCGTGTATAGGAAAAACTAGGGACTGTATACAACTAGGGACTGCGCATGCGCAACCAGAACTCACGTAAAAATAGCAAAAGTATGTAGGTTTACGGTCACTACGGTCACGTAAAAATAGCCATGGCCTTATTTTTAAGGAAACTCGATCCGCGGCGGGTTCAGGCCGATGGTGCCGGAAAGGACATCCACACATTTCCAGCCTTGCTCGCTACTGCCGACAGACATTTCTGGCCTTGCTCGTGACGTGTTTATATGTCATCCGTTTTGAGTCTCGGGAAAACCTTTGCGTGTATATACGTTCTCCGGCGCAAACTGGTTAAAAAGGAAAAAACATGGCTTTACAAATGTCTCCACTTCTGGAGTTCTGGTCACCTAATTTCGAAAATTAAACCAAGTTTAAATTTCTAAAAATAACTTGGACATAAATCTAGTAATAGTATGAAATAAATACTTTTACGTTTTTATGCAGAAATCAACAAAAAGGCATTGTCATGGATAAAACGAAGAACCACCTGATCAATGATGATGTACTACCATTCCAACTTGTGCCACGACAAGCCCAATCACCTTGTTCTATCTCAATAAATCTCCAACATGAAGGGGTCAGATGGCAGAATCTTCGAGACAGAATGATGATATCGGCCGAGTTGCGGCATGAGAGAGGATGGAGTGCAGATGAACTTTTTGTGAATTTCCTGCTTGATAGGTGTGTATAACAACCCATTGAGAGAAACAAACCATATTTTGATGTTTTCATATTTTGTTAAGAATTTCTTATTTATATTACCCTAAATAGGGACAAGTTGGTATTCATAGCAATCATTAAAACCCCGACCTTAGGTCAGTTTTAGTTGAAGGGACATCACATGAGTGTTTTATTAAGTAAATGTGTCCTTGCATACAAAAAGTGTTGTGAACCTGTGGTGGAGCAATGAGGCATGACTGAATCTGCCTACTTTCCTTTAGCTACAGTAAACTACACAGAAGAATTTTCCAGAAAGTTGAAGTGTTTAGTTGTACAATGCAGAAGATTACCTCAAAGGTTTTTGATGATTGGGTGCTATTCTGTGGACATAATTGGTTTACAAAACATTGTAAAGTGTTGAAAATCGGGAGTGTAAAAAAATAATGTTTTTGCCATTTGCCTAAACATTAGATATGCTCTGTTGATTTTGCTTAGGTTTGAAAAAGATCTAGAAATTGAGAAGGAAAGAAACATTCATCAGTCGGACCCCGAGAAACAAATCCACGGACGCACAAGAACTAGAAGAATTGTCAACATGGAAGCCAAGGCCAAACTTCAATCAACTAAAGCATCTCACTGTAAAAAAGATGGTCACATTGCTGTGGAGGATAAAACACACAACACATTATCTAATTCACCAGTTGAAAATGATGATGGAAATGGAATGCCTTTGTCTGGATGTCAAGAACAACAGATGTCTTCAGGTCATCAAGATAAATGTGCTCTAAAACTCTCCCAATCTGATGATGTGACAGATAAAAATGCAGATGATACTTTTTTTCAAGAAACAAATTCTAAGATACAAATGACAAACTTAAAGACCAAGACTTTACAGGAAGACCCTGGAGAGACGGCAACAGTGGGCGGAGACAAAGTACAGGCAAAAAAGAGGAGGGGAAGGCAGAGGAGAGAAATAGACGATACAGAAAAGTAAGTGGAGATGAATATGACAAATAGCAACTTCCTGACATAAAAGCCAATAATTATATTAGGCAGTTCATGACACAACAAGTTATAACTAAAATAATTGTTTAACCCTAACCCCTTGAGTGCTTTTAGTAGAAAGTGTCTTAAATCCATCAAAGTCGATCAAGTTTGCAATGCAAAAACTGCTGGTGTCCTGAGTCCATCAGAATCCACCAGTATACATTCTGAGGAAATCCTGAATCTATCAACAATCCAACAGCAAAAATATGATGGATTCTGACAGATTCAGGATTACCATAAAAACATTTTGCAGTTTTTCTCCATAGTCTTCAAAGTCCATCGCGCAGTACTGCACAATCCTGCAGTACTGCTTGGCTTAAAATCCTGAATCCATCCGATTCCACCAGTTTGTTCAATATGGAGGTATCTTTATCTGCCGAACTCCTTCCAAAACAGGGAATGTCTTTGTGCAAGTGTAAGGCATCATTAGCAAACATTCAAATGTCTCCCCAACGCTCCCTTTCTTACCGTAGAGGTGAACAGAGCTCATTCTAACTTAATACTAGCCAGGTTTAAAACAACTGTCTCTCTAATCAAATACTCCTTTCCTTCTGTTATCGATGCATGGGTACCATGTTAAAAAAATATATATTCTTGATTTTAGGGAGGCACTGACATTCAACAAACGGTTAAAGGAGATCCAGAAACAGGACCTGCCAAGAATGTTTTCCTGTCGGAGTTGCAGCCAAAGGTTTCCGGAAGCAGACGACCTCAGGATGCACACAATCACCGCACACCTGCCTATCAGCATACCAGGCAGCAGTGCCAACGCCGCAGAGGAGAACGCAGAGATGTGCTTTACTCATATCGAGATTGACCTTGGCCTGTATCAGCGCGTCAACGAGGTAGACATCCGGGAACTAGCCATCGAGCTCAGACGCTGCCCGGAATGCAACGAGTACGTCCCCGACATGAAAGGACACGTGGAGTTGCACAAGGTGAAGAATTACATCTGCGAGTCGTGCGGGAAAGGATTTGCGAGTAGCAAACAGCTGAAAATGCACAGCGAGTACCACGCGATCAACAGGACGGGAGAGAAGCGTTACTCCTGCCAATTCTGCGACAAGACGTTCAAAAGTGCCCCGTCGTTGTCCATTCACCAGCCCCTGCACAACAAGGCCAGAAATTACATCTGCCAGCAATGCGGGAAAACCTTTAAGGCTAATATGCGACTGCAGAGACATCTGGCGACACACGACAAACACAAGCGCTACACCTGCTCCTTCTGCGGACGGGGGTTTGCGCAAAAATGCAACATGATGAGGCATCAGCGAACTCATACTGGGGAGAAACCTTACACATGCAGTCACTGTGGCCAAGCATTCAACCATAACATCAGTTTAAAGAAACACTTGCAGAAGGAGCACTCAATCGAACTTGAAGACAGGGCGTCCACAGTTGTGGAAGCGGTAGATGACTTTCCTCGTGGACGACTGCCTGCAAAGAAGCTACTGAAAAAAACAAGTTTCAACTCTTCTTTGGTCAAGCATTAGATGCTAAATAACATCCCTTAGGTTATATATATGCAAAATACATTTGGAAACACTTGATTTAGTCTAACGCGAAATGAGTTCAATTATAAAGAAATGAAGACAAACTATTAACGCTTATGCATCAGTTGAAAATAGAAGTACTGGTGATCCAGTAAAACAGGTCTGCAGCAGGCTTAACCAGTTCGCGCTAGGATTATTTTGACATTGACCGGGCCAAGGCACGTTTTTCACAAACCTCAATCAGAGACTATTTCAGGCCAGCATCTGTGGGTAGCGCACCCTGATATTTTCAGCCTTGCTCGTGGCGGAAAACTGTGCGTGTATTCACAGCATCCGACGCGAACTGGTTAAGGGGGAAAATGAAATACAGGTTTCAGGGTCCTTAAACAACACTTTGTGAATAGTATAAATACATAAACGGTGGTGCTCTGAGAATCATACATGTAATTTATTGCAAGATGTCTAAACTTGTATGTACTCGAATGCATATCAATATAATTTGTCTATACACATCTAGTAAAACTTAGTTATAAAATCAGGTTTGCTACTTCTATTAGCAAAAAAAAACATAGCAGACTTGAAGGTAGGATACATCATTTGCAGATATCGAAAAAATTTATTGTACAAAAAATGTACCTGTAGGCATCAAGCAAAATTAATGCGCTAGATATCCTGAAAAATTTAAAAAAGATTGCCTGCACGCAAAAAAACCCAAAAACAAATCCTGACTGGTTCATTATTACGAACGTTGTCTTGTTTTTCTCAGCATCCATTCGGACAGGTCAGTTAAATGATATTTACAATAAAATACAACCCCCCCTCCCCAAATGAACCCTTTCATGACAATTTAAGCAATTACCAATGGTGTATCCGACCTTTAATAGACAAACCACAAAGATAAGAATTACTGGCAAGTTTCCCTGTTCCACCAAAATCAGCTGAAAAGGGCCATAAGATGCCAACTTTCTACTCTTAAATTGATTCATACTATCCGACGTCTGTTTCTGATTTTAATTTACGGAAAGTGCACTTTTATATGTAGTCTGGTTCCCTGCCCTGACAATTTTGTCTAAATTGTAGGTCAGGTAGCCGCTGGCGACAAAAATAGATTACGACACACTACACTGCGTAGATATTATTTTAGATGATGCAACAATTCAAAATAATAACAGCTTTGGCTTTAAAAAGTGAAATTGTACGTCTTGTTTTGATTTTATGCAAACCAAAAAAGAAAATCTACATCAATGGGCTTTATTCTGGAAACACTCGAACATCAATAAAACGTGTTCGGAAATAGTTGGGGAAAGGGCAGCGTTTCTTCTTTTTTTTCGTCACGTGACAGTGGAGGCTACCGGACCTGATAAATAGTCGGCATTATTTGGTCTGGGAACAAGACTAACTTTTGTGTCCACCTTTCCTGGCCAGCTGAGGGCGCTTTTGGTGTATCACCTGTATCATCGAGGTTTGTGCCTGAAATGACATCGCACTCTTGCTCATGAAAATTTGCATTATACAATAACAACCAAAAGTACCACTTGAAAATTAAGTTAAATGGGACACAAAGATGAATTGCGAATGATTGCATTAAACAAAAATTGCATGGGCCCTTTACTTTAACAACAAAGGCATGTCATTTTGGCCTTTTTTCTACTTCTGAAAATTATAAACAGTCGGACCTGCTTATACTCTTTTGCACCGTGGGACCCGCACTGCGGGCTTCACGGTGTGAAAGGGTTCAACTTGACCAGCTTACTCAAACATCCAATTGATGAGTCGGACTAGTTCTGTGCCATTTATCTATAAAAAAGCAAATAATAATAATGCGGAAGAGACTTGATCACGTCTATCTACCAAAATCTTAAAACTTTAAATTGCAAATAAAATAAAAGGAAAATAAATCAACAGGTCTTTTAAAGTTAGTGTGTCTGTGCTTTCAGGGGGTTGCACCCTGAAAAATAGATTTTCAAATATAATTGATAATTTTAATTGAGCTTTTGAATGAGACATCCCGAGAAAGAATAATTTTTTTAAACCAAACAAACTTGACCAACAGCGAGTAATTAATTAATTAAATTCGAATTAGAATTAGGAGCTCCTAATTCCCAGTACATGCACAACTGAACTGGAGCGAGCAATGATAAAAACAGAGTGTTTAACAATGTGTTTAACATTGTGTAAAGGCCAATGCAAACAAATCGAATGTATACAAATCAAATGTATTCGTTTAGTACCAGTACATCGTCTTCCTTCAAAATTGCTCGGAAAAGAAAATCTACATTTAAAAAAAACCAGGACAACTCAACTTTAAATAAAAAGTAACGATCAACGAGTACATTTATAAAAAGAGCAACGGACTGTACAATGCCCATTGTACATGTATGTCTAACTATTAAACAATAAAATATGTAAAATTTTGAATAATGTTAGTTTATCACTTTAAAGCACCAATAAAGCATTGGTTAAGTTATATAAACGTGAACACTGAAAATCCACATACGTATGTGTAGGTTTATTTTAATGGCAAGACATGACAATGAAAAATTGTTAAACCTCCGAGAGTTGTTATTTTACGGACACCACTATTTCAAATGCCTATACAGGAATTTTGGCAAGTTTACACTATGAAGTACATGTACAGTGGCCAACTACAAAAAGAGATTGATGTTTAATCCCGAACCTTACTGGTCTAACATTATCTAACAGTTTTGTTGAAATTTTGTAGATCTTGTGTGCAATCAATAACAAAAAAAATTATGCTACATGTACAGTAGGTTGCAGCCAGGGCCAATTTCACGGAGATAATTTGCTTAGCACAAACAAATCTGGTAAACAGGTTTACCAGCCAAAATTCCATGTGGTTTCCATGCTTAGCAATGAATACCACTACCAGTCACAAACAATATGCAATTGCCTGAAAATTTGGTTTGTAACCATATTTCACTGCGAGGCCCGAAAACCTGAAAACCTTTTGTTGGAACAAAAAACTTTAAAAGCAAAGAATAGCCCCATTGTCACTTTTTGTAATACGTAAAAGGAAGACCTATTGTAACTTTTTACGTTTTTTGTTCCAACAAAAGGTTTTAACGTCTTTAGGGCTTACAGTGTTTTCGTCAAAGAAGTAATGTCATGCTAAGCAATTTGTTGTGCTTAGCAGCTTCACGAAAATTGGCCCCTGGTGGTTTGGGTGGAATAAAAGCTAATAATTACTCATGAGAGGACAGTTAAAATGTTTCCACCAAAGAAAATTTTAAATCAATGGTGAACAACTTTTGAATGACATACATACATATCGACTCAAAAAAGCATCTGTCGAAGAAGCTAATGTATTGGCTTATACATCATACAAGTATATCATATGTGACCCGCTCCATCGTAATCCGGAATAAGTCGCTTAGCATGAACATTTGTTCTTGGCAAAAACAGGGTTACAGAGCAAATTTTAAAATTATGTTTATTGTTTGTAAATGATATTCAGCTAGTTTTTTTCGTAGCATGAAAAACGCATGGATTTTTGACAGGTACATGTATGTAACCTGTTTTTACTGACCAAGACTTTTTTTGTGCTAAGCAATTTTGTGTGCTTAGCAGCTCCGTGAAATTGGTCCCTGCTCTACATAAATTACAATAAAGATTTTATTTTACAAAGTTGGAGGTTGTAAAAAGAGTTTAAAAAAACACCCCAAAAAGAACATAATGTTGTCTGTTTACAACAAATACAAGTAGCGCGCATGGTTTTGGGCAATTTCAGATAAATCTCTAGCATGGTACAGGGATAAAATCTTATTTATTTAAATATTAAAAAATTGGCAATGACATGCATAATTAAGGCTCATACTAAAACAACTGACTAAAAATACACATGATTGTACCGAGGAAGTGAGGAACATTCTCAGTATAAATAGAAAGATTGTATTTTACATGGCTATTGTGTGAATCTACTGTAATTTTTTTGAAGTTGCCCGACTTTGGATCAACTTTTGATCAAAGTTTTCACCTCAAATTTCACAGTAAGTGAAATTTCATCAAGCTCAACCCAATTCTATTTATAAATTGTGAGTTTACCCACATCTACATACGTGTACATGTACTTGTTAAAAAGTTTAACAGCAAAATTATATTTTGGCGTGATTTTCAATGAACAAATTCTGACAAATTTGAGGTTGGGATGTGAGTGGCGACAATAATGGGTTATTAGAACATGTCAACCTTAAAGGGATCGTATACGTTTGGTAATTGGAACCCACTGTTTGTTTAAATCCTATATAGTTATAGATATACCATAAAACTAACCTGTACAAATTTCATTTCAAAAGGTGGTAGCGATTTTGAGACATCGCCGAAAATCTGGAGCGGTTACGTCCACGCAGGAAGAATAATCTGCATTGGAATCCACAGTCTGAGAAAAGTCACTGCAGTAACACTTCTCAGATTCCAATTTTTGGGGATAAAAAGTGATATCTTTTTCCATAACCACAGTACTTCGAAGTGAACAGTTTCTAAAAATGTATTATGCTATCCAAAGCTGCTGTTCTTCTTATCAAGTAAGTATTTATTGCCATACATTTTTGGAGTAATTACCAAACGTATACGATTCCTTTAAAGAAATTCTTAAATGTTAATTTGTGTTTTTCCCAAAAGGGAAACATTTCTTGTATAATTTCCATATATTACATGATGTTCAAGGCATTTCATATTTGTACGCAAGCAATTTCTGTCCAAAGCTGACATGGCTCATCAGACCGGTGTTTAACTCCGGTTTCGTTTCATATCTGTACTTATCCTGAAATTTTCTGTATAAAGTGATTCTGTTCGTAAACATATTTATATTTTAAAAATACTTTCTGAATAAAAATCTTTAAGTTAACCCTAACATTCTAGGGTATTTGGCTAGAAACCCTGCCAAACAGTGGTTATAAATTTAAAAGTTGGTTAAATATTCATGGAAGTTGAAGCGTGAGTGCCAAATCTCTGAATCGTATCGCTGCTAAAATGTTATTTAATTTTTAAGTTTTATTTTAAATATATAAATATTATTCAAATTTTTAAAAGCTTACTTGTAAATACTGCAGGATTTCATATTCTGCTAGTAAGATAGTATTACACCATTTGCTTTTGCTGTGATTATCAAAAATGGATGGGTTAGAGAAATCATAGTTTATAGTAAATATTGTGAAGCTGACAAGTTTTGTGTTCATATAAGCTGGTAAACCAAGAAATAAGTGCTGTACTTGCAGTCTGGTTCCTTGACTTCCTTCAGACAAATTCAATAAATTGTGGGCAGTGTTTGAAAATAGTCGGGTTATTTCACAGGATGCTTGGGAACAGGCAGGGCGCAGCGTAATCGATAATGAGGTGTACATGGACGTTTTATTTGCAGCGATTTGACGGTTTTGTGAGCAAGGAGAAGTGCCCCACATAATTAGGCCAAAAATTCATTTTTGTCCATGTTGGGCCAACATGGGATGGTGAGTGAAAATGTATTATTTTCTGCGTCAAATAATACTGTTTTCAATGATTATTTTGTTGTGAGGCTTGTGAAATGAAAATACTTTTTCTTTAGAATACCTGCACGTTTTGGTGATTCCAACTTTTTCAGGATATTTGAGACAAAATTTCTTATTTGATAGAATCTTGAACAGTTGTACTATTCCAATCTCTGCCGGCCCATGGGCGATTTTTTTTTTTATGACAAAATTTGACAAGAATTTTAAACTTTTACACTTGGAAATGTGTGTTTCAAAGATGGATTAAATTCACTCAGATTAAATGTAAATGTACGTGTTGTACATGCATTATGCACACGTTGTGCATGTGATGTTTTACAATCAATCGTCAGGCACATGTTCCAGTCAGGAACATTTACACTACTTATAAGCCTGTGTGGAGCAGGGGACCCAACATGCGAAAGTGAGCATTTTGTAAGCCTTGCATTCAGATTGGACGTCAATTTTTAGTGGTCCTGACTGTTTTGGGCAACCAAGAGAACCATAATTTTGAAGATACATGTAGTTAACTCAAGAATATATCTTGTCTGATTATTCTGCCAAACTTTGTTTAGTAAAGAAAAACAACATTTTCCACCGGCCTGAAATTCACTACAACAAAGATCATAGTTCCGTCCCCATTTTTTACAAATTTTCTCTATGAAAACTTGACTAATCTCTCTAAACAATAAGGCGATAGTATTTTTTACCTGTTTACAGGAAAACTGAATATTCAATTTACCAAAGAGTTATGTATACGAAGCAAATAAAATGCTGCACCCTGACTGAAACTATTATTCACTTACAGTCAAGTAAGGTACACTGATTTCATATTAATTCAGTAGTTTTTGATGTTTGCAAATGGTGTATACTACTGCGAATCCACATTAATAATATATTTAGAACTTGGATTTGATTAAATATTATACAAATGATGAATGTTTGCGAGTGCAGTGGGTAACATTAATTTCATGATGATACAGAAAGAACATTTCATTCCACAAGGCCGTGCAATGGAACTTCTAATTACCGTGGAATAGAACTTTGATTTTGAGGTGTGGCCTGGGCCGTGCATTGCGACGAATAATTAAATGACATAATAAACTTTATGTTTTGTATTACTTTGCACATTAAGTCTTTTGTCAAGCTTAAAGGGTGTATGTAATGTGTTTTTTATTACTTAAATAAAAGATTATATTGTAATGAGTGATTTCCAGTATATAAAAGGTATTAATTTGATTAATAAATATGAGAAAAAAAATCATAAAGTGTTTTGGGGAAATAGCCCTGCCCCTAGAATGGTACCTCATTAGCATAGAAATTTTGCATAATCGTGACGTACATGTACGTTTGGGAACTCGTTGACCGGCCAGTAGCTGAGCTACAGCGGCCGTGCTGCACAATCGATGCAGAATCATTCATTCCACAATATGTAAAATTAGCTTCACTCTAAGGCATAACAAAAAAAAATGTTATGTTGGACTAACGGGCCCAAAAAAATAGGGTAGGTAGGTAGGGATTTTTTTATTTTAATTTTTTTTGTTTTCCTCCCAGCAATGAAAATGATGTTTTCTAATTGTTTAAGCCGATAGCGTGTCCAGGTTCAATATATACACAATCCACACACACAACAATGAGAAACGGTCAGAAATGGTTTCAAACGTATTTATAAACTAGTTTCAAACTAGATTTATATAGATTTTAATCATAAAATTTCGTCCCTTGAAAAAAAATATATCCAGGGTCGGCCGTATTTTTAGGGTCGGTCGGGTTACGCCAACATAACATTATTTTTTTTATGCCTAATTGCCGCGACAACTTCAAGTCAACCTGTTTTGAGGCAAATTTGGAAATGTACAGGTTGTTTCGCATGAACACCAAAAGGATGTTAAAACCAACTGCTGAGCCAACAATATTCTTGGGTACTCACCAAGGCAAGACACCTGCCAAAAAACGAACTTTCAAAAAACGAGAAAGGAAAAGGGTATGAATCGCCTCCATGTTTTTTTCGGGTTCCTAAATTTATGTCACTAACAGCGCCACCATTTGTCAGTGTTTGGACAGGTTAAAAAGGTGGCTAATTAATTTTTTACTGATTTACACCAATTAATGTCCTTTTATACCATTTTATCACCTTTTGTCATGTTACTTACACACCAAAACACATTTTAAACTATTGAACAGCAATTCTTCCAGAAAGGTCTGCAAGCTTAAGCATATATTTCTTAAGTGCATGTTCCTAAACATGCATGTTATACGAAATGCCATGGCAAAGAGTAATTCTAGGATAGAAAATGTTAAAAAGTTGTCTTATTTTTGGAAGATTATTAAGCATGCATAAATATTCCATTGGTAAATGGTCCAATCCAATCCAAAAAACTCACTGTTTAGGGCTTTCCAATGAATTTTCTTCGCTGCTCCTCTGCATGTAAGCCGGTGCCCCTTGGTATTGCTGTGATCCCCAGTACATGTAGGGCATGGAGCTGGCTACCAGTGCATTCAGGTCTAGGCCCGGCATAGTATTCATCATACCTTGGCGATACTGAGGGTGCCCCTGCCTGTCCGATGAGGTCACTGTCTCAAAACTCGGCAGTGGTGGCCTCTGATTGCTTTGGTGGGGTTGCGGGGGAAGGTGCCGCATGCCAGGTATCTGTATATGTGGCAGGGATTGCGTCTGGGTGTGCGAAGGGAGTTGTTGTTGCTGTTGCTGCTGCTGCTGCTGCTGCTGCTGTTGATGATGTTGCGGTCCCAGCTGGAGTGCTTGGGAGTGAGGAAGTTGCAGTGGCATCGGTTGAGAAGGAATCGAGTGGTTGTTGTCGGGGATTTGTAGACGCTGCGCATGACGTAGCTGGTTGGTGATGAGTTCGGCTTGCAGCATTCTTGGGTTTTCTTCTTCCTCCTCTGGCGAGCATGGGTCACTATCGACGTCGTCGTCCAAGTGCTGCTGGCTGGACTCTGCAGGGTGGGGGTGGGGGTGGGGGTAAGGCTGGTTGTGCATCTGTAGGTGATGGGGATGAATGTGTTGTGTAGGATGCACGTCTGGTGGAGGTTGCTGTTGGATCGGTGGTTGGACAGGAACATGCTGGTGCTGCTGCTGCTGTTGAAATGCCACATGCTGCAGCGGTACCTGCATCTTGGATCCTACAAAGTGTTGCGGTGGGACTTGAGCTGGAGCTGGTGTCTGTGAGGTTTGTGAAGCTTGGGATGTCTCACTGTCCTCTCTCTCCACCCGGTTGTTTAGATCCGACTGCTCCTGGTTGACCTCTCTGACAAACTGTGCCACCTGATCAGCTTTGATGACCGCCTCCGCCGACGCTGAGAGCTCCTTCCCTTGTTGGGGTTTCTTCTTCTTGGTCTTGTTGGCGCTAGGACGACGTGAGCGTCTGGCAATACTGTATTCAGTCTCTTTACCCTCATCATCAAATTCAATGACTGGCTGTGTGATGTACCCCAGCTGCCACATGTCAATTCCGTGCTCTTTTTTCTTGTGTGTCTTCAGGCTGACCTTGTGGGAGTAGGCCTTCTTGCAGAGGTCGCAGATGTAAGGCTTCTCTCCTGTGTGGACTCGAGTGTGAACCTTCATGTTAGAGAGTTCGGTGAAGCGACGTCCGCAGTGCGGACAGACGAACGGCTTGACCTCCTCGTGCATGATGACGTGCCGCTTAAGATGCGCCTGGACTTTAAAACTCTTGCCGCAGGTCTGGCAGATGTACTGTCGGTGCTGGGAGTGCAGCGTGCGGTGCTTGCGCAAACTGGCTTCCCACCGGAACGCTCGACCGCAGCGGGTGCAGACAAACGGCAACTGGCCCGTTTCGCCAAGCTCGTGGACGGCGCGGTGGTGAAGCTTGAGAGAGCGGCGCTGGCGAAACAGCATCCCGCACTCCTCGCATAGGTAGTTAGAGTTGCAAGCAGTGTGGGCCATGATATTGGAGAAGAGTTTATGACATAAGGGGCAGCGAATCATGACTCGGGCAATGTTCTTGAGATCGGCTGGGACTCCCTGATTGCCATCTCCTCCGTTTTCAATCTCATCTCCTTCTCTCTCCATCTCCTGAATTTCTCCATTTTTGCTCCCTGATGTGGCATCCTCCTCTTTTCCTTCATTGCTACCATCGTCTTGAGCAAGATGCGTTTGCCAGTGAGTCTTCATGACATCTGGTGAATCCAGTTGGCTTGGGCACTTACGACAACAGTACACCTTCTTAAGAACAGCATTTGCTCCAAACAGTTCTTCAATGGTTTTTCTGTAGATGTTTGTGATAGAAAATCAACATATTTACGTTTTTTTAATTCTTCGTCCAATTTTTAAGTTTGATTTTAAAAATTTGGTAACTTAATCACGCTAAGGGACCATTCTAACATTCTATCACGTTCTGCCAAAATATTCTAAATAACAAGTGGGTTTATAGTCCATAAATAAGGGGTCCAAAAGTGTTTCATTTTGGGGTGTCCTGGTTATGCCTGACCTGTGTAATTTCCTACATTTCTCTTGCGAGTGTAAGTGAAATTGACTTCACTTTTTTTATATGTGTTTTTAAGGTAAATTGCATTATGTAATCGCTATTGGAGATAGGAGGCATCAAAGAATGTGTCCAAAATAACAAATAGTTTATGTGAGACATAACCAGGACACACACAAATTGACTCGTTATTTATGGACAGACCCAACCAGGGTTGTAGCTACGCTGGCCGGCGCCGGCCGGCGGTATCCGGCATTAAACATCACCGGCCGGCACTCGGGGTAAAAATGAAGCTTGCCGGCCGGCACAAATTTTGCTGAATTACATCGCGATTTTGTATTTTTTGCTGCATCGCATCGCATCGCAATTTTGTACGTGCCCATTTGTATGCTCCGTGCCGCAATCGCTGTACGCGTACTGGCAGAGATGCATGTAACTAGACAAGAGTGCTCGCAGGTTTTCCGGTTCTCAGACCAAATTATTCTGACTAATTTCTGGTTGATTAGGTCAGGGGACCAGACTATCCGACGTCACGTCGTTTTGTTTTATTCAATCATAGAGGGCGTGCTATCATCCAACTGGCCAGCCGGTGATGTACGTACGTACACTGTATGCACATGTACACATGTACATGTACAATGTACATTGACCCGCGAGCGCGCGCGCTCCTCGTTCTTGCAGCTAAATGAGCTGATACAGCCTCGACTCCATGGGCCCGTGCGCGTTAAGATCGCGCAAGGCATGGTGGGAAAACATGGCGCAGCAAGATCAAAGCCATGGTAACGAGGTTGGAGCTGATACGACCGCGCGGCTCTCAGCCCGAAAACAGACGGCACTAAACAATTTCTAGCTACAACCCTGGACCCAACTATCAGTATCAATGAAATAATAAAATATATTACTGTGTGTCATGAACCAACTGGATACCAAGCTCATATTGAATCTGTGTCACATTCAATCCGTGTCTAAAATAGGTGACCACATAGTTGAAATTGACCTATTGCTCGCTGACACGTAGTCACACCTCTTATATAACCCTATGGACTTTTTGTTTTGTTATTTTTGTTTGTCTCAGATTTTGTGCGATCCATGTTGATTTGTAATTCATTTGTAACTAATAGCGGCTAGGCGAAACGGTCTTAAATTCATCAGTTGTGTCCTCATTCATGTTGTGTCCTCATAAGTCGATTACAATTCGTTTGGTCCCAAGACAAATCATAAGCAATTCACACAAACTGTGACAAAGGCCATTCCTTGCAAATGTTCACACACTGTGACCGTATTTTTGTGAGTTGACCTGAAATTTACTTTGCATTGCACCTGTGACAAACTTGTGTGACCAATCCTATACTGTTGTGGTGGGTTTTAACAACAAGCTTACGTGGAACCTTTGGCCTTCTCTTTCTTCTCCCGCCTCAGCTGTTTGATCAGGAGCTTCTTCCGAGCTTTGTTGTGTCTCGGCTTTCTATTTGCGGGTGTCTCAATGCTTCCAACCTTCTTAGCTTCCTCTGGCACGGCCGCTTCGTCAGCTGCAACATCATCTTCGTCCTCAATGTCATCCCCATCTTCTCCAGTGTATATCGTGGGCAATTGCCTCTTTCTCTGTTGCCTTGTCTTATGCTTGCCTTTGAGGTGACGCCCCAACCATGCCTATTATGAAAGTTTGATAAATGTTGCTAAGTTGTTTAAGAAATAAAGGTTAGTGCAGATAGATACATGACAGAGATAAGCTATTGCTATTTAATGTTAATGGCATTAAGTGTGGAGTGGTCATAACTGTGTCCTTGAGCAAGTCACTTTGCTGCAATTGTATCTTTTGTTGTGTTTGGCAGAGCTGGAACGCAGAAAGTACTTGTATCAGAGATAAATGTGTTCAGGAAAATTCAGTCATTAGCTGAACACAAGGATTAAAGAGTGTTATTTTGGTCGGTAACCTGGTTTTAGACAGCAAAACTGTGTCCAGCAACTCAGACTAGAAGCACTGCATAAAAAATAGTATTGTTGCGGACTCTAATACTAGCGCCTGATGCTTCTACAAGGACACTACAGGTTTCTGCACATTTATAAAAAAAATTGTCTTGCAGTTCTGCACCTATTGCCACGTTAACTGTGATTATACTAGTGAAAACTAGTAAACGCAAGCAGTGTCCCTCTTGAAAGTAGCTACATTGCGCCCCAAAGAAAAATTATACAACCTGACGCCACTTGGGACTGAGAAACATTTCTAATTCTGTCAGGAAATGCTTCTTAGAAATGTTCTCGACTCTCCATAGACGTTGCACACAACCGCTGAAGTGGCATCGGGATACTACATTCTTTCCCCCCCAAAAAAAACATGTCTTCATACTTTCTTCAAACCATGTCGGCTGGGTTCATGAGGTGAATAATCGGAATCTCCAACGCTATCTTCCATCTCCACGTCCCTATCCTCCTCATCACTTGCTTCAGCTTCAGCTTCATCTTCGTCTTCATTTGCCTCCTCATTCTCGTGGCCGTTCTGATCTTGCCCCTTATGAACTTTGACCTCCTTCTTGAGAGTGATTGTCAGCTTCACTGGTGCCTTTTTTCGGCCAAGGCTGAGCTTGGAGACCGAGGCTGATCTTGTAGGCCTACAATGAACAGAAATTCAGTGAAACATTTCTTTAGTTCCAAAAGCTGAAAATACACTGAATTATCATGGGGAAGGGACAGTTAGACGTTGGAGCTGGGATCCACTTCCTGAGAGAAGCAAACAAATATTAACCCTAACCACCCTGAGTCCATCAACATCCATTTCCTGTTTTGGAGGATTTTAGCGGATTCAGGATACCTCCATATTGAACAACTGGAGGAGTGTGATGGATTGAGGATTTTAAGCCTAGCGTTACTGCAGGAGTTTGATGGATTCAGGATACAGAAATTCAGGTGATGGACTGTGATGGACTCTATGGAGAAACGCACTGCAATTTGTTGTATGCCACCTAGGTATCCTGATGAATCCGTCACAGTCCATCAAACTTTTGCTGGTGGATTATGATGGACTCAGGATCTCTCCAGAATGCATACTGGTGGAGTCTGATGGACTCAGGACACCAGCAGTTTTTGCAAACCAAAATTGGTGGACTGTGGCGGATTCAGGATACTTTCTAGTAAAAGCCGTGAGGGAGTTAGGGTTAATAGATTAGTCCAGTCTACAAAGATGATTTGGTTGCAGATCGATTACTAATGAAATGTGTGTTTAACCCTAACCCCTTGAGTGCATACTAGAAAGTGTCCTGAATCCGCCAAAATCCATCAAGTTTGTCATGCAAAAACTGCTGGTGTCCTACAAAGTAAGTCCATCAGAATCCACCAGTATACATATATATTTACCACACCAAATTCGTCTTTCATACCTAGGAATCACAAGAGCAGAGATTCCTTTTCGTTTGAAGAAGCTGGCTAGTTTTTTCTTGAGAGTGGGATTGCTGCAGTGAGTGCCCCACACCACATCTCTGTTAACTAGGGCTTCCATGCTGTCAAAATAAACACACAAGAAAAAGTGCTGTTGCAAGTTCTTCAGTTACATTAGAATCCAAACAACAGATAGAAAGACTAACGTCATCAGTTACTCATCAAAACAATCCAGACAATTGGCAAAACCAAAGAAAAAGTAAGCCATGGTAAGCTGTAAGCCATGGTAAGCTGTGAGCCATGGCTATGTTATTGCAATCACATTGATGCCTACTGCTGTAATTGTGCTAGTAGAAAAGAATAACAATTAACATTTATTACTCACTCATACTAGGGGGGACAATACAAATTTTAATATTGCTTTTAGGAAGTTATTTGGGACTATTTCTTGAAGGGCTTGGTGAGTAGATTGCAAATCTCTTTCAACTTTCAAAATCGGTCAAAGCGTTGCCAAGTTATGGTCCGATAAACTTTTCAGATTGCGCTTTTTCCTAGACAACAAACGTATTAAGCAACAGTAATTAAAAAGTGTTTTTTGAACCATCTCATTTATTCTATTTACATCTTTCAAGCATTTCAAATCATCTTTTCTAGTATGTATGTTGCTCATATTATAATTTTTCATATAAGTCTTTCTTTTTCAGATGATACATTTCATGAGATCTGCAAATTCTCATGTTGTTACTCGTTGTCTAGTGGGTCTGCACGGTGTGTATGACACCCCTAGGCCGTATCGCAAATACGGCTGTCATTGTGACGTCACAAGTGATTGTGGAAACAAAAAAGCAGCAAACATTCCCCTTTTTCATTCCTACATTGCCTTGTTATTTGTTAACCAGTTCGAATTAATTTTAATGAAACTCGATCCAAGGCGGGTTCAGGCCGATGGTACCGGGAAGCACACCCACGCATTTCTGGCCTTGCTCGCTGCTGACGGACATTTCCGGCCTTGCTCGTGACGTGTTTATGCATCATTCGTTTTGAATCTGGGAAAAACTTTGCGTGTATATATACGTCCTCCAGCGCGAACAGGTTAAAGAAGACTTAAATAAGATTCTCATAGGTTCTATACAAAAAATCATAAACACCTGAAAGTTATGTGTATTTATATCACAATGTATTACAGCCAAATAAAAAGACTAACATAATAATTAAGGCAATACAATTATTGAAATTGTTTATTATTACTACGATCGATAGCAGTCGCGGTATGCATCACGCGTTCGCAATCTGCATCGCGCGGGCGCGGTCTGCATCACCTGCCCGCTGGAACGATGTGTACTGGACGCGGGCCTGTCGGCCAATTACTGTATGTGCAGGGCGCTGAAACTTTTTGCTAGCGTTTAGTGCAATTTCATCATTCTTAACTAAAAACATCAAATGTTTTGCTTTTATAATGTTTTTAGATGGCATCTCCACTCCTTTATTGCGGAAATCCATCATTTTATTTATTTTTAAATTGAAAAAAATTAACTGTTTTAAAAGTTTAACCCTAAACTAAAGACAAGTAGGAGGTAGACCGTGCAGCAGTTTGGGAGTAATTGCACGTAATTTGTGCATGGTTTATATTGTTTAACATCGTTATCCTGTAAAAACCCTCTCTAACTACATGAACTATGGGGCTCAGCCCTGCGGGAGTCGGGAGCCATTACTAGCCTATAGTTATTGTCGGTGTTGTGCGTGTTGTCGGTGTGTTGTCGGTGATTAGTGGTACCTGTCCAACATCACTTCTGCGAGCTGTGCGTGCGAGTCCACACCGAGTCGAGTTTTCATCGCATCCCACCGATCCAGTTGAGGTCCGATTGACACTTGCCTCAGCCGACTGCTTGGAGGCCTCCTTGACATCGTAACGCCCGCACCGCTAGACGATCTCCGCCTTCGAATCGGCCGAGAAATCCCAGTCAACGGGGATATCGGTGCGATCACCACTTCAGTCCTGTCCTCCATATTGGACTGGCGCAAAAGCTACGCGTGGTGGCGCAATCATGTACCCTTCTTCAGAGCCGTAGATTCTTCTTCCAATATTAAGTGCAAATGCAACCGCGTTGTGTTTATCGTGTTCACCGTGAATTTCTCCATGTTCACGAGTGGGTGGCATTCCAAACGCTACTCACCAAGACGCACGCGCACAGTCGAGTTAGTCGTGCGATAAGGACATTATCAGGGGCCGGGGTGCGTTCCACTCACGCGAACGTTGCCAACGTTGGCCAACGTTTGCGTTGTTCGCTTGAGTGGAACGCAATGTGCACCAATTATGTTGGCGAACGTTAGCGAAAACGGCGAACGACATTCCGAGCTGTTCGCTGTTGGCCAGTGACGTATTTTAAAGATGGCGAAGCGGTTAGCAGACGACAGGGTTCTTTTCACGGTTTTTATTTACGTTTTGAACTTTTCGTTATAAACGGTGGATTGTTTTGAGCATTCACAGGGATCTTTTAAAGAAAAATAATGAGTTGGACAAAAAGCAGCCAAACAAACGATGTCACTGTGGGCGCCGCCATTTTGAAAACGTAGTTTTTAAAATATCGTTCCACTTCAACCATATCCATGGAGCTTCATAGCTCCATGCTTCAACTAACGCAAACTCAAAACGTAGGCGAACGTTCGCGCAAACAGTTCGCGTAAGTGGAACCATGGAGGAATAAGAGCTTATTCCTCCATGGTGCAGGTGGAACGCAGTGCAAGAACTTGTACGTGAACCAACACGCATGCGCGAGTATTTCATTCGTTTATGAAGTCGTGAACATGGAGAAAAAAATTCCACCTCGAGTTCACCGCTGGTGAACACGAGTTACCAGGCGATTAGAACGCCATTATGGCCGAGTTCGGGCGGTCTCTTCTTGACACGCGTAACTTGTTCTTGCAAAACCCTGATGGATAGGTGGTGTGTGTTCTTGTTCCGAGTGCAATGTTCACGGGTCGCGTTCCCGCCGTTCGAGCGCGAGAACAGAGTTCGCGTGTCAAGAACAGACCGCCCGAACTCGGCCTATACGACTCGTGAACACGATAAACACGACGCGATTGGAACGCAGCATAACTTCTCGTAACTATAACACAGCACTATACTATGCGCACGTGCGCGTTCGAGCGTGTTACTTAGAGCACATACAAAATGTTGCGTGCGCTACTCTCGCGTGTGCAAGTTTAGTTAAGTTGTGAGCAAGTTCAGTTGGGCGACTAGATCGACTCATGGAGGAATAAGAAGCTAGTCCAACTGGGTCAACCTAGCCCCAGATGCATGTTTCTCTAGACACTAGCCATAATGGTCGCGTCCCGGTTTGAAGATGGAGAAAAAGTAAACTGGGGCAAGCTTTGCAAACAAATACGATAAATGTCTCCATTTCTCAATCTAGGGTGATTGTCTTTCACTGCATTTCCGATATGCAGGGGCATAATGTTCCGGGTTAATTGGCTAAATAAGCCGAAACCGACCCGATCTGACTGTAACTGACGGTGTAACATGAATATCCGACTCCTCGGACTCAATTTTCTTATTATTGGTTAAACCCTCTCACATGACAGGTTACGCTCCTAATTACATGTATCTCGACTTAGGCATGCGCAATACTACCAAGAAGTCCAGATTTCATGGAGTCTGAAATTCTTGCTACAACGGAAATGAACCGACCTTATGACCCGCACATAGTCTGAGAATCATATCATAGTGGGGTGATTATCTTTATATCATAAATTTCTCCAAAAATAAAGTCACTGGTTACCCCCACAAAATTGAAAAAAGAAACAGATGTGTAATGAGTCAATCAGCGATCGCAGAACTGCGTAGAACGGGACGTACTACACACACGCAAATTTCTTTGTGAAGCACTCTAATTAAATATGCAACGCAGGCCAGCGCGATCACTGAATGGGCAGTTTACTGCGTGAAGACACTGTGCATATTTCAAAAGGTCGAAATTGTACAAAAAGGTCCCATTTTAAGCGAGTTTTCAAAGACCACTGTGCGAGTTATGGAGCTGGATTATTCGTGTCGTTAGCGGGCACACTGTCGAATACGGTACTGGTCTTTGGCAAAAACTACGTCTAAACCAGCCGAGTATAATTATACTGCATGCCAGGCTCGATTGGGCTAGTTGCCCACCACCATTTTCTACAAGGCCCGACTTAGACTTGGGGCGCGGCCTCGAACGGGAATGATGACGCCCAACGGCTCAAAAGGCGGGCGGATAAACGGGAAGTTCTGGTTGGGCAATACAAGAGGGAATTACTCATGCCGGAAACTCAGAACACAGCAACTTATTCCATTCTGAACCTTCTTAGCAGCTAGCCCCTTCCGGTCCCCCGGCCCAGGCCCTCCAATCCAATCCGGCTGATACTGAGGCTTCAGCTTTGTCCAAGTCCGCCGTGTTTGTGTCCAAAACAAATTAAAATTCCGTGACGGAACGTTAACACTTTTTACGAAAAAAACCTCACCTATTACGAGTAACTTCAAATGAAGTCCTTGCTTGGGACCGTAACAAAAACACGGAATAAATCCCGCGGAATTACATTCAACAAAAGAGGGCGCTTTCGAACATTGCAGTGATTAATAACCCTTGACCGTGCGGAAATAGGTTGGGCGTTGTGATGTGTTTTCCAAGCTTCACGGAAATCGGTCTGCGTGTACCGTGCATAATCGTATACGTACGTGCATCACGCGGTTACATTCAGCGTGCTTTGCGGTATAGGAGGCTTCCTTTATCGAGGCGCCATTTTGCCGGAATTGCCGATGTCATTTTTTCGTCCACTCTCATCACACAATTCATTCTGGCCTTTTTATTAAAGGCCTAAACCGTGATGACCAGACACTAAATTTGGTTTTGGCCCTGGACTGTACTCGGTAAGTCTTGGCTTATCAAATATTGGCCATTATTGTTTTTTGTTCCCGACTTTTCGTCCACGATTTTCATTTTAGCGGTTTCACAAGACTCGGCCGTATAGCCAGGTTTCTGAAATTAACCGCGTTTCATTGCTCATAGTTTACTATTCTTTCATGCTCCCACTAACAAATTCACCACAGGTTAGATAGGCTATTGCTATAGTTGGTATGCTTGAGTTTCACCCCAAGTTGATATCATTCTAATTTTGTAGCTGTACAACATGTATTCAATAATGAGACTTTTAACGAAAAAGAAATCCGCTTACATAAGTTGTGGAATTGTTTGTTCGTTCAGTGGGCGTAGAACTTAAAGCACGTCCAAAATATATTTTTGTGGTAAAATATATAAATTGAAAATTAGTCAAATGAGTTGGACAAAAAATATCAAATCACACAGACCTATACAGGGGGCACATAATAGTTTCTACGCTGGGTGTCATATGTATACGCGCTCCTAGCATCAGATACAACAAAGTTATTTATTATTATACTACATGTACTGCCCAAATTTATCAACTGCATCCAACATACAAATAGATGAGATATATTGTTAAAACAAACACGTGTAGTATTTTATTTGTATAAATCGGACTACTTTTTCAGGTTAAACCCTCTCCCGTGACCGATCATTATTTCTGCTTCGGCATGGGCATGCCAATGAGTCCACATTTCAGTCAAAAATTTACGCAACATCGTATTATTAGCTAATAGATAGGCGTAACAAAATGTTGGTTTTGTTCTCAGGTTTACGTCATCACGAAAATACCGTAGTGAAAAATCTGCATGCTTGAGCTTTCCTGTCAGTTCATCTAGAATCATTAAATGAGTGAGGACTTTACAGGCCAAGGTTTAAAAGACGTCACCATGAGTCTGGAGGAGGAACTGGTCGAGATTAAGGAGGAACCGGCCGGGGACGAGGCTATGGTAGACTATTTTGGGAGGGACGAGGGGGGTAACGTGGATGATGAGGACGAGGATGGTTATAATGATGATCCTAGTGATGACTTAGATTATGAACCGTGGAGAAAGTTGAGGCGTAGGCAGCTGACGGGAACTTTGCAAGGGGGGAGGGGAGTGAGGAACATGACCTACTCTCACGAGCAGCGAATCCGAATGGGGTTTTATGGCGCTCAGTGGGGGATCAAAGCCATGAAGAAAGAATTCCCAGGAGTTAAGGACAGTACGGCTCGGGATATGTGTAACTGTGTGATGGCCATCGTGAGGGACGGGGTCCTAACCCTTGACCTTCCGTTAGATAAGCAGGACCTCCCGCCAAAGATGAGAAATGGCATGCCCCAATCAGGGAAACAAACCAAGGAGAAGTCGCCATCATCCGGGCCGAACTCTGCCGAGCCGGGGCCAAGTCTGGAGCCAGTGCAGAACGGGACAGGGGAGGCGCTGTCTCACCTAGAAGTCGGTGGTAAACTTCCGGCATCTGATGTCTCTGTGGAAGCCGCTGATCGTTTTGTTCCGCCAAAACCCGGTGGCAAGTCACCATCCCCGGTTTTGTCTTTCCAGGACAGAGTGAAGATCGGCTTCGTCGCGGCCAATGAGGGATCGTCCGTGGCGGTGAAAAAGTGCGAGGTGTCCGACACCACCGTGAGAGAATGCCGCAACGTGGTCATCAGGTTGATTCAGTCCGGGAGACTGTCCGACAGTGTCCCTCTTGATGAGCAAGAGATACCGGCCCAAGATCCCGAGGAAACGGGGGCAGCCCGACCCGCCAGACGCGGACGGCCACCGAAGAATACCTTCGGGAGATTTCCTTCGCCGACGGAAGCCAAGACTAATTTGGGCAGCTTTCGAATGACCACTCCGAACAGTCCACCGCAAACAGAGCCACCACCGCCGATAATAAGCGAGAACCGGCCTGATGAGAGATGCGCGCCCAGGAATCCGTCTGAAGTCCTGCCCAGCCCAAACCCCGGCCCCGCCATTCCAAGTCTCAGCCCCAGTCCAAACCCTCGGTTCGACCACGTCCAACTACACCACGGCACAAGAGACATTTTCCTAGGCAGCGATTTGGCGTTTTTGCGGTGGAGGAACATACGCACGTCCCTGGGCTTCCAGACCGACGAAGCGTTCGCTATGCATCTAATGGACGTACACGATGCTTTCTGTTCTACATCGTGTAGGGGTGGAGGAAGGATAGAATACCCGGCGGAGCTGAGGTAATTCATCCACTATGGTAAAAGCAAAAGTTCTTTGCATGGTAGGAACACAATTTATCAACAAAGCATGGCAATTAATTGAACTTACAAATAAGTTTTTTCACGTTTTATTTCACATTATTTTCACATAAGAGAGGTTTAGCAACACGAGCGCGGACGATATTTTAGCGCGGTCGTTATGGGCCGGTCCAACAACAAATTTCGCGTCGACGTTCGCTAGAAACGTGTTGCGTGTTTCTAAATAGCGCGTCTTTATTAGTTCAATGATTACAACAAAATTAAAGCTGGGTTGATATGAATGTTCCATCAATCTAATAACAACCTAAGCGTATTAAATAAGAAATGTCTAGTTCTTTACTAGCTTTTAAACAAATATTTCCTAGACATTTATCAACGTTATTTCTTACAGAAAAAAACACAACAATTTTTTTTGGGCGGAGTTGAAACGAAAATCAGGATCGGGATTTCAGTATAGGGCCCTGCAATTATAGAGAAAGGAACAGATCAAGATCATGTTCAGATCACTTCTGATGTCCACTGTCTACCGATTTGAAGGCAAGCCGCGCCAATGTATTTTTTGTGGTGCATTCGCTCTTACTTTTTCATCTGCATTTATTTAAAGAAAAAGTTGTTCGCCACAACTTATGTTCACCCTTTTCACGTGTTTCAAAAAGTGTTACATGTATGTTTCGATTTATGAAGAAAACAATTGTACATAGAGCTGCGTTTCAATCGCGTCGTGTTTCTCGCTAAACCGAGTTAACGAGTGGGTTGCGTTCCAAATGCTACTCGCCAACGCACACGCGCACAGTCGAGTTACTTGTGTGGGTACGTACTATTGATGCGTTTGTTTATGGTGTAAATGGAGGACACATACCTGGCGACACGAAGGTGAATTGGGGTTAGGGTTATCGAGGACGACCTCGATTGAGATTCTTGTACAAAACCAATGAGAGCCGTCGGAAACAAAGGACATTTTCAAGGGGAACAAAGGAAACTCCTCGATTTACACCATAAACAAACGTGTGTGAACCTACACACATGCGCGAGTATTCTTTCCAATACGAGGTCGTAAACAATAATTCACCTCAAGTTTACCCCTGGTGAACACAAATTATATTACCAGGTGATAACAATGCAAAAATACGACTAGTGAACTGGTAAACACGAGTAACATGGCGCGATTGGAATGCAGCATAAGCAACAAAATGTATTCGACTGTAACCAACAGTTTTATGGTTTTTATAATCAATAAAAACAAAGTGTTAATCGAAAATGATTCTGGTTTTTGTTCATTGCCGTTTTGTTTAGATTTACAATGGGTAAAAACTGATACAAAAGACCTGAAGTAATATCTTTAAGATGTAGCAGAGACAAAAATAATTTCAAAATGTACTTCACAGGATAATTTAATTTGAATACATAAAAGAGAAATGATTACAGCTGCAATATATTTAATGGAATAACAAAAATATACCCAATGAACCTAAAAGAAAGTGTACACATGAATTGGAATATAATTTTTCAAGTAACGATAACAGTTTATGTACATACAACAAAAATCAAGTTGTACATGTACATTTCAAATGGGTTGTTAATTCTTCCATTTATGAATAATACAACACATGACAACAATTTGAAGCAGTACAAATTTATTTGTAATACTAGGATTTTAATATATTTAAAATTAGAACTTGGTCTTAAAAAATGTTGCAGAATATATACACATAAAATCGTCAAACCATTTTTAAATCACTGTACATTCTGATCATATAATTATAAATCTGTAGAAACAAATAGAATGATTATAAAAAAATAATTCCTTTACTTCAAAAATATGATACATTTGGTGGAAAGAATGGATGGCGAGTTGACCCACCTGAGTTAACCTGTGTAATTCGTCATGCAAGTTTCATACAAATTATTGTTCGTATTAGTTTTGCAGGCACTAATGTGATTATAGAAGACATCAAAGAATTTGTCCTGAATTTTTTTTTTTTTAAAACAACAAAACAGTTATGTCAGATGTAACAGGGAAACAACAAATTGGACCCCTAATTTATGGACTAACCCACATATGAATACAGGAAAGAGCAATAAAAACGGTGGGAGTAACATGGTACATGTACAAACAAAGTTGCTGAACTTCTTATCAATGAACCAGACTGTATCATATGTGACCTGTCACCACAAAATGAGAGTAAAGTCGCACAATGTGATTTGGAGATATGGCCATCCAAAGTCAAAATATGAAGGGGTGGTCAATTTTGAGATTTTGTGTAATTTGGAAAGCCCAAGTCTTCCTTTACATATTCCTAGTTTCGGGGTGCAATCAGATGATCGAAACCTCTTAAATTACGTGATTTTGAGTAGTGTTTGCGAAGTTGGTGTTTAGAATAAAGTCCATCAGTGGTCTAATTAGCAAGGTAATTAAATATGCAAATTAGGTCTTCGTAACTGTTCCATGTTTTCAAAATGTTGATATTATGTTGATTATGCAATAGTTTGTCTGTGTGGGAAGTTTCAAGAAGGAATAATGATTAGAACATAGCCGTTGCTATGCTCAACCGAACCTTACTCTTCCTGTTTTGTAATCTTTTGCGTGTTTTGTTTAAGATGTTTAAAGTAAGTTTTCTCATAAAAACTTGTTGTGAAACCCATGACTTTCTAGAGCGCTGTAAAAGGTATTTATCGCAAAACCCCCAAGTGTTATGTACCATTGGAAAGCTCTCTTTCTCAATAATTTGAAAATACCAATATCTCAATTTTCAGTATTTCCGACTTTACTCTCATTTTGTGGTGACAGGTCACATATAGCATGGCACATTCTCTGTCATTTCTACAAAATTGAATCCTTGAAGAGACAAACTAGAGAAATAAGATTCATGCAACCGAAAAATTGTCGGAATCAAATGCTATGATTGCATTGAATCACCTGTAAGGAAGGTTTGCCTGAAAGAAAAATCAATGAATATCTGTGGTGCTTTTTAAAATCACTTTTAAAGGTAGGATACACCATTTGGACATATCGAGAGAAACAAATACCACCGAATTATTAAGAAATATCTTACTTATTTGAAAGTAAATAATGATTGTAGGCATCCAGCAAAATAATTATGCTAGATATCCTGTAATTGTTCTGAAATTGAATTTTATAAAACAAAATTCACAAAGCCAGACGGCGATCACGAACAAAACCAACAACATAAAAAACACTGCCCACTGCCGGTTAAAAACAAACGTCTTTTTTTTGCTTTTCTCATCATCCATAATTGCAAAAAATCAGTTAAACGATATTTACTACAAAATACAACCCCTACAAATTCACCTAGTTATGATAATTAAAGCAATTGCCCATAGTATATCCTACCTTTAATCAACTCTTAGAATAAAAACTACAGTAGTACAAGTAATAACAGTAAGTCGCATGATGCATATACATGTACCGGTATTATGACTAATACCAGTTGACGTGAAATGCCTTCCTTTGATAGCTTGTGTTCCGTATTTTAAAGGCTTAGTTCAGGTTGCCCATATTCATCTGGCCTTTGTGTTTTTGGAACATGTTGCTCGTGGCATTCTTCATCTTGTAGAAGAGGTTGGCTTGCTTGTCTGTGATCTTCTGTCTTCTTTTCTTGGCCTGGAAAATCCCAGAAAGATTGAAACAAATTACTTAAAATCACATTTGTTTTCTTCAAAAGTTGCATTTTAGGGTAGAACCAAAGCGAATAGTATTCAGAGCAAATTTTGTCAACCCAAATAGATATATTTATGACACACCTCTGGCTAGTTCTGTATTCTGGTAGGCTGAAACACGGTCACATGGGATTAACTAATATGTGACCCAGCACGAGTAAATGAGACACTTTGAGGCAAAAATTAAAATTGAGATTTTGATTTCATCATTTAAAGCTTGTTTAGCTTTAAATGATGAAATCAAAATCTCAATTTTCATTTTTGGCATGATTCGGTCACTACTCGTTTATCCCCCCCTCGGGCCTGTGAGTGACCAGAAGGGAGACCTATTTCTGGACGCTTACACCTATTTCTGGACGTTATAGTCCCTCGGGGGAATAGACGTGCTCCAGTGACCTCATTGCCAGTCCATGTGTGTATAATATTTATATATTTTTTCATTTCAGAAAAGCAAACTCCAAGTGTAAACTTTCAATTGTAATCAGTACAAATCTTTGAAAGAAATATTGTTCGGCATGACTCTGAAAAACAACAACCTGAAACGGCTGCTATCAAGACTGACTACGTACCAAGTATAGAGATTTTTGGGCACAGCATAGCAACTTTCAATTCAATATTAATTTGCCTTTTATGCACATAAATTATGGAGTATTAAACCACTGTGACAAACTCTTAACTGACATTACAAAACACTGACAAGCTCAGTTTAATTGGTTAGAGTGTGCTGATTCTCCTTTTAATTTCCTTCTTTAACCATTTTGTTTAATAACAAACAAAAAGTTAAAACCTAGTCAGGTTTTGTTAATTTTGTTAATTAAGTGGACATGAACTCGGCAAACCGCATCAAAACACCTAAGCATATACAATGCACAATGCTTGTTAAATATTTACTTTTTAAATAATTTTGTTTCTATTTTTAATTTTTTTAATTTTTTTTTACTCATTTTTAAGTGAACTCGCCTTCTTTGTAAGGCCCCTTTTGATGGATTTCTTGTTGCCAACAAAAACCATGTATTCTGCTGGTTCATCCTCGTCATCCTCAAAACTCTCACCTTGCCTGGCCCCGGGATGACGCCGTGCAGACTAGAATTAAAAAAGGGGGAAAGGATGCGACGACCTCATCAGGCTAAAGTCTGAAAGCAGTGTTTTTGTCTACAACTGCAGATATTCACCCAAATATGTCAATACAAAAATGCAAATAACACCCCCAAACAGCTTCTTCTTTCGATCGAATAGATAAAAAGAAGCAACAGTTCTAGAGGAAAGATAATCAAGATTTATAGGGGGAGAACAATCATCAATTGAATCCTGCAGATTCACCACAGTGAAATACAAAAAAGCTGAATAAATGAATAAACAAGTAAATTAAAAAATTAAAAAATTAAAAAATTAAAAAAACAAGTGAGGTAAAAAATATACCCCAACCCAAAAGCTGCCCTGTTGCACATTAAAAGATTGCGATTAGAATCTTTTAAAAAAATGACAAATTTGACTAATGTAAAAAAAAATATAAAAAAATCACAAATTATTTTCAAATTCTTGAGGTTTTGGGCTTCAAAAAGATATATGCTTTTCATAGGCTCCCACAAAACCAGACATAAGTGATTTTTGTTTTAAAGTGAGATATTCAGAGATCTTCAGCTTTCATTTGGTACCAAAACCAGCTTACACCATACATACTTCAATTTTATGAGGAATTTATTTTGATGTATTTGGTAGATAAATTATCACTTTTATGACACATTTTGCCTTAATAACTGCATGATTTTTGTACTTTCTCATCAATAAAGTTGATTTTGTTTAACTAAGGGTTAAAGTAGGCCTATACATTTTAAAGAATAAACAAATAACGAAAAACAAAAATCGATGTCCGCCAGATTTTTCACCCCATTTCAACTTTGACGATCTGTATCTCATAATAGCCTGTGCAACTTATGTCGGTTTTCGTAGGAGCGGGTCACAATTATGAGATAAACAGGATTATTAAAATGCCTTTTGCAAAAATATGTCGGCCCCCAAAACCACGAAAAAACACTCTGCTTCTGATTCAACTTTAGGAGGTAGTAACTTTTAGGAGGTAGTAAATTTATAGGTACTGATTCATACAAATCTGCAAAACCTCAAAATGGTAAGTTTCACCCCAAAATGACCTTACGTGCCTTTTAAAAGCAGCAGGACTTTGTTGGATCAGGACTGTGTTTACCTCGGTCATCAAGCATAGTTCTTACCGTGTGGGCTCTGTAGAGCTCCGATTGGATAGGAGCCAATGTGGCTACAAACGTCTGATAGACATCCTCTCCTTCATCGCCCTGGTGTTGTCTGAAAGATGACCAAAACAAATAAATATTATTGACTTGACTGCTACAGAAATTGTCGACATTTTGTTGCAAAATTGACAATCAAATATTCAGAAGTCATAGTACATGTAGAAGAAAAGTAGATTAAAATGTTAAATGGCAAGTTCTGTACTCGCAACACTTGTGCTCTTGAAGGTACTACTTACAGTATTCGTACAGCCAAACCCCGTCACTGTTTTATTTATGTATGACAGTTTGTATAAAATTCAATGGCATTTCATTTTAAGACACATGCTTGGTACGTAATTTTAAATGTCAGCGTTATTTTGGTTTTGGATAGAAACTGAAATGTTGCTTTATGCCCTGGGAAAAAATTGGATGGGCTGTACATACGCGTGTCTCTCCACCAGTTTCTGTGTGACCAGCGCATTGATGCGTGCTTCTCCATACAAACCCTCCACGGCAAGCTTAGCTGCTGACTGGGCTGCATGGGCACCGAGAACTGCTACATTGGCATCTACGGGAGTCAATTGAGAAAAACCTCATCGTAAAAAAAGAGATAGTCAGATATATTCCAACCAGTGTTGTAGTCAAGTCCATCATAAGCCCATCGCGAGTAAATCGCAAGCCCATCCCGAGTAAATCGCAAGCCCATCGCAAGCCCATCGCAAGCCCATCGCGAGTAAATCACAAGCCCATCAGAATAAATCACAAGCCCATCAGAATAAATCACAAGCCCATCAGAATAAATCACAAGCCCATCAGAATAAATCACAAGCCCATCAGAATAAATAACAAAACCATCAGAATAAATCACAAACCCATCAGAATAAATCACAAGCCCACGCAAGCCCATCACAAGCCCACGCAAGCCCACGCAAGCCCACGCAAGCCCACGCAAGCCCACGCAAGCCCATCACAAGCCCATCACAAGCCCATCACAAGCCCATCACAAGCCCATCACAAGCCCATCACAAGCCCATCACAAGCCCATCACAAGTAAATAACAAGCCCATCACAAGTAAATAACAAGCCCATCACAAGTAAATAACAAGCCCATCACAAGTAAATAACAAGCCCATCACAAGCAAATAACAAGCCCATCACAAGTAAATCACAAGGCTCTCACAAGTTCTTCACATATAAATCACAAGTCCAGACACAAGTATGAGTAACTATAACATAGGAATGCCGTTGTCACATTTCATTTCAATAGCTTGCGAGTTGAATTGAGACTGAAGGACTTGTGGAAAAAACTTTTGGGAACATCAACAGATAAGACCAATGATTCATGAATATGTACGAGGAGTGATAATAAAACTTAATAACGTACTCTGCTCGGTAAAGTGTCGGTCTTTGGTGATTGGTCGATCCATGGTGATGACGCGTAGGTTCTGTGCGCCGTCCCGTCCCATAAACCAGATCTGTAGCTGGAATGGCAGTCTCTCTAAGCCTTCTATTCTGCTCTTGGGATTAACAGAGTCATAGAGTGGCTCCTCCTTGACTGCAAATTGAAATAAAATAATTAAACTTGTTATGGTTGTGGGCTTCTAGCGCAAGTATCCCTTCAATGGTTACAAAAGTAGAGTTAAGAAAGACCAATAGAAGAGACTTGAATGCAGATGTGCGATTGCTTAAGCCTTAGATTCTGTTTGTCGCCTGGAACTGTTCGCGTCAAGTTTGGAAAAAAATATTTTACTCTTGCACATTATCAGTGTCACCAGCACAAGAGGGCACCTTTGCCACCCAGCAGTTTATGTCCGGCAAAAGAAATAACGGTGATTCAAAGGTTGAAATGCGACGATTCAAAGGTTGAAATGCGACGATTCAAAGGTTGAAATGCGACGATTCAAAGGTTGAAATGCGACGATTCAAAGGTTGAAATGCGATGACTCAAATTATTTGTGGGTTGAAACGTCTTGTCTACTGGACAATTATTTTTCTTCTGATTCTTTACATGATCCATGCTCTGTGCTTCATGTAAAATTCAAATAACATTTGTATGATTTTATAAGTTTTTCCAACTAGAGTGGTGTTCCTCTTTAGCTTTAATCATATTCACATAAGGATTGCAAAGAGTTGGGGAACAAAACAAGAGGCAAAGGAGAAACAAGAGTCTTACCCTTATCATCTTTATGCGTTATGGTCAAGCCACCAAAGTTGTCATAGATCACTACAGAAAAGGAGTAAGAAAACATGATTAGGCATAAACAATACATAAAAAGGTATTAGTACAACATGGGACTATTCAAAGGTAGGATACACCGTTGGTAATTGCTTAAAATAATCAGAAGTGGGTGGATTTGGGGGTTGTATTTTAGAGTAAACATCGTTTAACCGACCTGTCAGAAGTTTTAGAATCATATATGCTGAGAAAAGCAAGAAATGGGCATGCATTTTCAAACGGCATTGGGCAGTGGTTCTTATGTTGTTCTTGTTTGGTTTTTTTCCTCGCAGCAATCGTTATTTGGTTTTATATAAAATTATATCTTTTTAAAACAATTACAAGATATCTAGCGTAATCATTTTGCTGGATGCCTACAATCATTATTTACTTTCAAATATAAAGTATTCATTTCTTAATAATTTGGTAGTAAATTTTACCGATATCTGCAAACGGTGTATCATACCTTCAATTCAATCTATTCAAATAAGTTAACAGATGGTTATAGATTTCATGCACAAATATCATCTCAGGCATTGTTAAACAAAACAGTAATACCCAAAGAAGAAAATGTCAATGTATTCTCCCACAAAAAGCAAGGTAAAAATCTCACTTGGAACAGGTATTCCCCCCACCTCCACGATTCAAATCTTGAATGAATTTAGCTCATTTTTTCTTCATTCTTATCATCAAGCCACTGCCAAATTTCTTGGCTATTGCTAGCAAAAACACAAGATCCTTTGATAAGTAAGTTCAGCCACTTCCATAGCCGCCTGTGTAATTTTAAGCAGTAGCCAAGTATTTCCGACAAGGCGTACAGGTTAAAACCTCGTGTTTATTACAGCTGCGTCCTCAAATGTAAATCATTCCACAATGTCACTGAAGCACTGTCAGCCACAGTAACTAAGGTTACCTACCACTATCTTTAGTTTATACAAACAGTCTATTAAGAACTCTTTTTGCTAACCTTCTCGTATGGGCTTAGTGCGGACACCAAACTCAAATGTTGTCTCGGAATCTTTGGTCACAATGCCGACGTTTCGGGTCGCCTGGCTCGCATGCTCACCGCCCAAGTTCTCATCATCACGAAAGTACCTTGTTGGGAATACACAGTGAAGATCAATTTGTGGCAAAGAAAACTTGATAAGAAAAATCATCTACATGTAGTTCTATGTGACCTTTTTCAAATTGAATACACGAGTTACTCCTCCCGAACATGTACTGATGGCCAGAGTTATTGGGGAAAAACTACTAAGGCCGTGCCGGTACCCGGGTACCCGTAACCCGACCGCTGATTGCGGGTACCCGGCTCCAATTTATCGATTTTATTACCCGAAACTGCCTTTGTAAATGTTGACACATTATTTCAGAAAGGCAAGCGTCTTTTATGTTCATTGCGTGCCGATAAATTGTTAGAAAACATCTGAGTAAAACGTCTTTACCGACAATTTCCCGATGTCTAGATAGCAGCCTAACGGATGATTGTGCTTTCTTTGTAGTCATTGTGATAAAAAAATGCCTTTGAAGTCTATTTACCGACAATTCTGACAGCTGCTATAACTTGCGGCTGACATTGTATCAGTGTTTTGTTACAGTTGTCCTTTGAGTAAGTTTTTCCGAGGTTTACTTTTTGGAAAATGTGCTGAATTAATTCACGATCCCACGGACCCGTACCTGGAATGTGGTTTTGAAACCTGATACTGCAGGAGAGGTATTTGGTTCTATTGTATCAACTCTGCGGCCAGCCGGGCAGATCTGCGGTCGGCTTTTTTGCTACATTTCGTGTCGGCTCACTCAAAGGATTTAGTTCATTGAACCTTATTTATTTGGAAAAAGACGTGCCACTGTAGACGTGCAATTATGGGGAGCGGCAAGTCAATTTATTTACAAACATTTATTACAAGCTGAGAGTAAACTCCACGCAATACGGGATCGCTGTTGACAATCTGGCTCTGAAAACCGCGCACTTAACTTATCTTGTTTTTTTGTTTTTCACTGGACCGCCAGACTACTTAGAAAAGGGTTTTGACTAGACCGCCCCTGTTTTGAGTGACTATAATTTGTTTGCGTCGAACCCTGAGTTGCAAAGTAGGCCCGTGCATTTGTTTAGTTGTGGAATGCAGGGGAAGTAAAGCACGCCATGCCAGCGCGGCAGTCGCACTGCAGCTTGCTAGTGGAGTGAGCGGGGATGTACATGCACGTGCCGACGCGGTGTATACTTCCGGGTTTTTGTTATGATTCTAATAATAGTCACGGGTACCCGGGTACCCGACCGTGACGGGAATAGGGTACCCGGGTCCCCTACTACCCGTAAACGCACACCCTTAAAAACTACACAGGGTGTTTTGAGGTCAAAAACGACAATACCATCAATAATGATGTTTTCCAAATTCTCTCCCCTTTTTTTTCCAAGAATTTAAAATGCTTGAAATTGTAGAAATATCATTATTTCCGACTGTAAGGATGTACAAATCTTCACAAGTCGGTACGAGAACTCACAATCCCTTATGCAGTACCACTTTGGCCGAGACGTTGGTCGCTAGGATAGGGTCATCTAAGATGTTGGCGAACTCCTCGTTCAGTTTCATTGGATCAACCACATTCACCTGCAAAATACAACCCGGAAGATTTGTTTTTAACACAAAATTGCCCACATCTTGACTGGCTCATCCTGGGGTGAAAAAAATGAACATGAATGCAAATTTGCAAATCCATAGTAAATTTTCACGCCATCGATTTATGGAAGTTAGACACCTCATTTATTCTGGCAATTTATCATGAATCTAATGTATGTATTATGGTTTCCAAAAGCACACAACAATTTCAAAAGTGTGTTAAAAAAACCCAAGAAACTTGAATATTTCCTGTGGAATACTCCTTTTGGAGCACAGCGCATGCTTAAAGAAAAGTTTAAAAACTACTTTCAGTAATCTTCTAATGCAAAGTAGCTCTATGCAATTAGTGCTGCGGTTACAAACAAAATAGACCGGACAACGTCATTTTAAAAAGATTGTAACTACAGCCAATTCGAGGCAAATGTGTAAAAGGAATCCATGAGGAAATATCACCTTTTTTGTTTGTCTGTGCTATGCCATTAAAATTGTTTGAACTTTCTTGTGTTTACACTTGTTTTTTAGCCCTACCTGTCCGCCCGTCTTGTCAGTGACATTTCCCAGTTCAATCACACGACAGTCCTCTCCTTCCATTGTTAACACAGAGACACACGTCCTGATGATGAGTTCCATGTAAAAAATAGAGAAATGTAAAGTAAGTAAAGAAATTTATCAAATTGTTGTTTCTTTGCAGCCAAAGAAACATCGAGCCACATATTATATACGGAATAAACAATTTAGTAGACACTTTGTTTCTGATCTTTCAGATGAAAAAAGGCTTGCGACACAAAATCAGGTAAAATTATTTTAAATTCTCGTTTTAGCACACACACGTAAACACCTTCAATCGTGGACGGGGCATTGTCCGACGGTTATCCCTCTTTTTTACGTACTCTAATGTTTTCGGAAGACCACCAAAAGATTTGTACACGATTTGGAATCGTGGACCTTCTGTCAATCTTGGACCCAATGTTTGCCCCCAAATTCTTTTGTCCGACGTCCACGATGGAAGGTGTTTACACACACACGCACACACAATAGCATTCTTTTCATACATGACGTTATGGGGTCACTCCATAGAGTTCGTGTGCTGAGGGAAATCTCTCTAAACTCAAACTTAGAAAATTCTTTCAACCTACAATTTTCAATATCACCCTAATTTTTCGTCTTCTTCAGTTTATTTCATTATACCCTAAACGAATTCTACCTCTAGACTTCTTTAATGGAAACCCAAAATGCTATGGGGACAGAAAAATGTCCCCACAACTCGGTCAGTTTTTCTCAAACAAAAGAACCTGTCCCTACAACTAGGTGTATGCTAGAACACACACACACACATAATAAAGAAAAAGGAACAAATATCTTACCCACTGTCTCTGGCATAATGACCGACAAACTCGTAGAATTCAGACGATTTATCATAGTGTTCATCATCTTTGATGTCCAACTGTCCAAGCCCGACATTGGCCGAGCCATCCGTGCACACTATGACCTTTGACCCTGGCTTCTGTGAAGCCATAGCAACAGATAACATGAGGGCCGGCCCAAGAGCTGTTTGCCCTCCCTCTGTCAGGCTGTCAAATAAAAAAAGCCTGATTTTAGTATTGATTTGATAGTTTTGGTGGCTAGTGGTGAACCACAAATGCCGTAACTTTGAGACATAATTTTGCTCCAATTTTGCATTAACAGCACTGTAGGAATTTGAAGAATTCGTAAAGGCGCCCAAAAAAGGGCGCCAGTGAACTGATAATTCTGCCTTGTCTCGCACTAGTCTGTCTTTTCGTTGTATTTTGTTGTCCTTTGTGTGGTTTTCCTGTTTGTATATTTGTCTGTCCATAGGTTAGGGCACAAAAGCGTTATACGCTTAACCTTATACCTAAATGTTGTCACTTAATTTTAATATCGCTTCTATATTTAACTTAGTGTGTATACATAGTTTCTATCAACTTCTTGAATTATTTTTTGTAATTTATATAAGATGGTACATATATATTGTAATGGCAACGTTGAAATAAATGTTACAACAACAACAAAATAAACCACAGGGGATTGGAAAGAATCAAGGGGAGAAGAGATGGCATTCTTTTATGCCTTTGAAACAAAATTGCTGATAATCACATCACCCTCTGCTATATCAGTTTAAACCAGCCAGCCAACCCGACTATAGACGTCTGCACTAGTAAGCAGTCCCATCCAAGTAGGATTTTTTTCTTTCAAGCTTTTCGAGTATACAGTATACAATGCAAATTCCATCATTAACCATATCGTGCTGTGATTATTTTAACATCGAGCCGAGGCAAAGGATTATTTTTAATGAAACTCGATTCTAGGCAGGTTCAGGCCTACGTGTATATACCGGTACGTCCTCCGGCTCAAACTGGTTAAAGGTAGGATACACCATTGGCAATAGTTTGAATTATCAGGAATGGGTGGACTTGGAGGGTTTCATTTTAGAGTGAATATATCGTTTTACTGATCATGGATGGCGAGAAAAAAAGCAAGAAAAACAGCGTTTCTTTTTAACTGTCGTCGGGCAGTTATTCTTGTTGTTCTTGTTTTTTTCGCAATCGGCGTCCAGCGATACTGTTTTTTAAAAAAAATTCAAATTTTCGTAACAATCACAGGATATCTAGCGCAATCATTTTGTTGGATGCCTAGAATCATTATTTACTTTCAAATAGGTAAGATATTTCTTAATAATTCGGTAGTAAATTTTTGTTGATATCTGCAAATGGTGTATCCTTCTTTCAAAGTTTGGTTACGGAACATGCTGCTACATCAGATTCGAACTGGCAAGCCAACTACGACATGCTTTGGAATAGATTGGTTAAACGCCCGAAGTCCCACCGCGTAGGATTAGGAATTCCTTCTCTAGTAAACCCCAGACATCAAATGCAGAGTATACAGTTCAGGAAATGATGGTGGGAAATGGCAAACCAATAATTTGTTTTGTATTTTACACACCTGAAGACCTTATCTGAAAGACATCTTCGGACTTCACTGATGGGGGCCGGTAGGGGGAATATCTTGCCCAAGCTAATGATGCTTTGTTCGTCGGTCAAACCAGCACCTTCGAGAGGTACGGCGTCCTGGGTTCCGTCCCCGATCACAATCACCTAATGGAATAACAAAATGGTAACCATGTCAACTACATAGGCAGACAGGAATAATACTCCTGATTCATTTACCCATACCGTGAGCCCTCTTGTGTTACTGTGCGAGTGTGGGACACTTCAAGCCAAAGCTGGAGACGGTTCACGTATGAACGCACACGGTACGGCTGTGCATGGTGGTAGTTTACTGAGGGGCTTGACATCTAAGGCAAGACAAAGGATAAATCATCCCTTGTTGAATGTTCATTGCCTTCTTTATTCCCTGGTGGTTCACTTTAATCCCCAGTATACCAGTGGCCAGTTTGGTTGGCTATAAAACCGAAGGGATTTAATGCAATATGTATAGGGAGCTGGGAGTGCCAAAGAATCCCAAGGTACTGGGAAACAGTTCATCCGCTTCCTTTTTAAGCGGGAGCCGATAAAAGAAGAGCCTAAATACGATCGGCTCCCGGTAAATGAACTTGGAGTAATACGCCTGTCTGCCTTAGAATGTGTGTGGCGATGGGGACTCAGTATGGACACATCAGGAATACAATGCAACAGTTCACACTGACCTAAATGTAAAGATATAATATGAGTTTTGTTACATTATAATAATTCTAATCAGAGAGCAACTACGTGTCAAAGTTGGTTGTTATGCGTTACCCACAAGTCTCCGACACCAATATTTATTGATACAGTATAAAATGCAACAACTTTCATCTCGGAAACACCTGTAGTGGGCAGAATTCGAATTTAAAATTGTGATTTATGCAGATAAATTTGTAGAAATGGCAATGGAGACTAACGTTTATCATAGTAAATATGGTTTATACAGTATATTGAAATATACCTATTTCTATTCTGAAATAGCAAAAACAAATAAAAAATGTCTGCATAGCGAACAACTCATTGAATGGGACACTTACATTGTCGTTGAAAGCGACTAGGCCAACTCGCTTGTTGCCTAGATTTTTCTCCATTTTCAACAGCTGCTGATCGATGGCTGATTGCATTGCCTGTCGAGATTATTCAGAATTTTTCAAGAGCTTAGGATGGGTTCATTTAACATGCTCTCAAATATTGGCTTGTGTGTCACTGTTACATGACCTTCTATTGTAACCTGGCTTGAGTGAGTGAGTTTTTAGGGTTTAATGCCGTACCAGCATCAATGGCCATATTCACGGCGGGAACAAATTTCATTCAACAATTTTGTATTTCATTTAACAATTAATGTGAAGAAGTTACAGTTTTAGAGGTGGGAGGAAAACCCCAGAAGAATATCCTGGGGAAAAACCCACGAAGTCAGGCAGGGACTGAAAACCCAATCCACATATTGGCCCAGGCCGGATTTGAACCTGGGTCATAGTGGTGGAAGGCGAGGAAAGAACCACTACACTAACCCGACTCCCCCAACCTGGCTTGAAACACTGCTGGACGCAACAGATTTTTTCAGCACAAAACTTTTTTTGCAACTAATATTTGTGAGGCAATTTTCTTGGTTGGCCTCTTAAATGTTTCTTTAGGTCTTTGCTGTACTTTTTATTCCTTGGTCAATTCCACAGTCAATTACCCTTTCTCAAAAAGAGTTTAAGGTTAAAATGGGTTAGGGTTATAAATATATTTTTTTTAGAGGAACACAAAAAAGGCCCAGAATAAAAATTTGGGTTTCAAAAAAATTCCTACAAATGTGTATTTAGGCAATGTTTTCTTAACTACATGAAGACAAAGGAATGTCAACAGTACGTATGGAAGGTCAAGCGAGGTGTGTCTTGGACTGTGTTTGTGTGCGTTTGTATTGACAGTCAATCGTGGTCGTCGGACAAAAGAATTGGGAGGCAAACAATGGGTCCACGATTGACACAACGTCCACGATCTCAGAGGGAAGACGGTCGGACAATGCCCCGTCCCCGTCTATACATGACTGTGTGGAGACACACAGAGTGTACACATCACACTTACAGTTGACCAGGAACTGTAATGTGACCAGCCTGAACTCACCCACGAATAAATGCCTGTGCATTCCCCCAAACTCCAACAGTAGTACAAGTCTCACCATGCTTTCTGCCCCGAACCTCACATAATTCAACAGGGTTTTCCTGAGGCTTTGGTACTGAGTCCAACAACAAGTTGCTAATGTTTGGTACCAAATCAGTCAAAACCTAGCAAAACCTGCAGTTGGAGTTGAGGTAGTTAGGATTAAACTGTACAGAAGGCTCGACACAACAACTGTACATGTAGTGGGTACTGTAAATCTTGATGTTACGCTGAAGGTTGTTGGAAATGGCTTACACGCACAAAGTTCTAGCTCAATGCACAAAGTTCTAGCTCAATACACTTCTTGCTACCGACAGTCTTTTTATCCCCAGGCTCCTACCTGCAGTCTTGAGATGTAAGAGTATTCTGTCTGAGGTTGGGCAGTGTAACGATCCTCCTGCCCAGCGAGTTCCTCTTTGTAAGCAGAGAGGGCCGCCCCCGCATCGTTTAATCTCTGGTTTGTAACAGAAGTTCCTGGAACCTACAAAAGCCAAATAAAATAACTTATATTAATAAAATAAATGTTATCAAATCAAATTAAAAAAACGTAGACCTGGGGTACATTCCACTCACGTGAACGTTGCAAACATCCGGTTTGCAAACAATTTTCCATTCGCCCTGCAAAAACAAACATTGCGAACGTTGGTGATCGTTTTCTTTGTTCAGGTCTTAGCTAGAAAGTCAGCGAAAATGGTTTATTTTTTACATTTTTTAAATGGTTTTATTTCCACTTTCCTTATGCCGAGCAAACTGGAAATAAAACACTGGTGTAATGGGCCATATATTGGTATTATTACAACTTTATTGGATGTTTCGGACGTTCTTGCATCATATATCATTATGAAAGATGTGTGTATACTCGTGTGTATCCCTGTCAGTGACGGAGGTCTCGAAACCTGTCCTCGGTCTCGAGACCGTCTTAAGACTTTTTTGTTTAGGTTTCGGTCTCGTCCAAGAAAGGTGTCGGGTTTTACCCTCGAGACCCGTCGAGACTACAGCAAAATACGTTGCGCCACACAAATTACTTTGCTTCATTTCGAACATAATCAATGCTGTACAACACTACATAGAGAGAAAGAAATGTTTTGTGATTTGCACTTCTGTAGTTGGTGAATGGGCATGTGGCTTTGCTTGTCAGTGTGATATACACGGTAGACACAGCATGACCCAGTTGACCTGCGGTTTCCGATGGCATTACTTGGAGTGATTTGGAGTGTCATGTAAAAATAAATAGGGCGTTTAGGGGGGCTTTGGAGTGTAAACAAGAACAAGGGTTAACTGAAAAACAAAAAGCAAATTAAATAGACAATATAGACATTGATATAGGAGAATATTAAAACAGCACAAAATTAAAATCTTTTGGAAGGATTTTTTTATTTTCTCCAAAAACTGCTGAGAAAGAGCCAAATTATTGTTTAGCAGCCAAAGATTTGATGTTAAGAAATAATGCAAGAACTACATGTCTGCGCAGTTTTTCCCCCAATCAGTTATTCAGTAATGCGGGAGATCTTCACCGATGCTACTCACCGCTGTGGTAACTGACATGCTGCCTGAGATATCAACCATGAAGATAACGGCCGTGTCGTCACCTTCCCCTGACCCAGGGTGAATGGTGAAGGTCAAGTCGTCCTCCTGGGGAAAACTCTGCATGGCGGCAGTCGCTGGGTTCTCCTTATCGCAGAATTCACACTTCCAGATCTGACAGAAAAGTAACCAACAGACAAATTCATTAATTTTCTTTCAAACATTTCCAGTAAATTCTGCTTTGCTGGATTCTCATCGTACACAAAGGAGCCAAACTCTGTATCTCTGTGTCTCTGTATCTACCGTATCGCTGTATCTACAGTATCTACAGTATCTACCGTATCTCTGTGGTGCAAAATACGGTACCCTCTGTAGACTTGAACACAATGGGGACAATGGTAGTGAAAAGGTCTCCAAAGGTTATTTTCCATAGATGAATAGGTCTCCATTAGGAATTTCACGAATTAGATTTTTGGATTGTACTTAAATTACTCAAAAACTAGGGTTAGAATGTGGGTTAGGGTTAGTGTTTGGACTCGGGTATAATATAGGGTATATTGGGTCGAAATTTCAACCCAGGAAAATAATTGTGGTTAAAGTGGGAGCATTTTGAAAAACGTGCTAAACTTTCTAACCATTTTGTAAACGAGAACAAAGCCATGTCTCCACAGTGATACAAAACGCGAATACGTGTATCTCTGTGTATCTCTGTATTTTTCTTCTGACACCGGCAGCCTGACAGCATTCATATTTGGCACAGGTACCAGCAGGGATCCCGAGCCGACAGTGACGGGGCCAGATTAGGAGCGATTAAATGGCCAAAAAAATACTACTTAACGTAAGTGATAGCCCGGAAGATCTTAACATGTACAATGTAGTATTTAACTGTAATCCACATTTTGAACGGGGCCAGATTTGTTACTAATTACGTAATTACGTGTGAATAAATAACGATTGAACAGGCACTGTACTATATTTATAGTGTAAGAATGTGTATACAATGATTTACGAACGTCGACAGGCTCGCAATAATAGGGGGACAACTTTTCATTGTATTCAATCGCTACATCAAGCAACTCAATGCATCCTACAAACCTCTAAAGACAGGTAACCGGTCTAGATAGTATATTTTAAGATACATCCAGAAATGACTGTAAGCATGCCAATTAGGGATAACACTGTCAAATGAAACCTTTCAATCCCAAAATCGCATACATCTCTTGATCTAGCTACCTGTGGGCCACCCATGCCAGGGGCGATTCTACTGACAGCAGAGAATGCAGCTTCACAGTTACTGCAGAAGACCGGGCTGCCGGCATGAAGGTGGGTCGGGTTGGCCAAGGCATCAAACTTGACTGCGATCACGTTGGTATCTGCTCGGCGATGTTTGTTGCTTGGCTCTGAGTTTTTCATTTAAAACAAATTGATAAAATAAATTAAAAAAATAAAAAAAAATAAAATAATTATAGTTAGAATACGAAATGTTTTGTATTGATTAAAATGTTATATGGTGGATTTGTTTTCTCTTAAAATAATGGGTTCTGCCTTTCACCAATTTTTTTCCTGAGAAAGTCCTTTCAAGGACCTGACTCGACAAACAAAAGAATCTCTTTGGAATAAAGTATTTCTAATTCATATTTAACACTAATTTCTGGTATGTTTATCAAATTTAAAAGCGTCTACAAAATGCTTGCTAACTACCACTTTAGATAATTATTTGATTTCTTTTATTTGATAGAAAAGACTTTTCCAATTGTTTGGTAAAATCTTCAGCTGTTTTGGGGATACAATTTAAAGAAAAAAATGTGCTGATGCATTCCTTACCTTTTTTAGCTGGCCTCCTCATGGGGGGTAGGGGTGGCGGCTGCTGAGGGGCTCCCTCTAGAAGCAAAACAAAACTAGTCATTTGTGACAGGCTCTACAAAAAGGCTATTTAATCACAATGTGCATTTATCATGGTATGGCCTATTCAACGTTGACAGGGCAAATATTGTTTTTGTAATGAATGACATCTTTAAATACCTACAGTTTCAGGGAAATGTTGATTTTAAATGCTATTTTAAAGCCTGGTTTTTCAGTTGTGTAATTTGAATTCCAAGGAAGAAATAAATTACAAACACGTCATATCTCCAGAACAGGAGGGGCTATGCAGCTCTGTTGTATACCAAATGAAACTTAATTTCATCCTCATGAAATACAATAAAAGGTTACAATAAATGTGGCCATTTTCACAAAGGAAAAGAACTTGGTAATTTCAAATGAGAAAAATTGCTGTTGATATACTATACCCCCATGGATGTAGTAGTAAGGACTCGTTCGCCTAGGCAGGTCATAGGTCGAGGCATATTCACCGGTGTCCTGTGGCTTCGGTTTGACACTTTGGGGTAGGGGCTCAGGGGCTCTATTATCATAGATTGCTTCTGTAAGTTGTAAAAAAGAAGGAAAAAATGTAACAAAAACTTTTAAACATGAAAAAAGAGTTCAATAAATCCAGTAACTTGACAGAATAAAGAACTGAGTGATTTGAGAAAGCGAAAGACCACTTCAGGCTTTACAAATATGGCAACAAATCAGGAACACTTTACCCCTAATCTTTCTAAATTCATCAACCATCAACCATCAACCATCAACCTCCCCCTCATTTTGGTAGATTTTTGGAAACATGGTCTTGCAAGCATGTCTTGACTAAAATGTTGATGGAGTATGGTGGATTTACTAGGCCAGGAGGCCTGAAGCACTGGTGTAGGTGAATCTGATTGATTTATCAAAATCCACCAGCACTTCAGTGGTGGTTCGATTGTTACCGGTACATGTACAAGAAGCAGAATGAGTGATGGATTTTGATGGACATCAAATGAACCTGCGCTGAGCCATGCCATGCCATCCGCTGTCAGTGTTTATTTCGGTGGCGCCTGTATGGACAAACCCGACTGTGTCTAACGACTTGATTTCAAGTCTACACTTGCACAGCATCCAAACAAAATCGAAAAACTTGGTCCCATGGTAAATTTGACCTCTCTTGGAAAATTACTCACAACTCTGTCAAACATTATCAGATTTAGACATTTGATGTCTCATTTTAAAGTGAAAAGGTGTATCTTTCAAACCATATTAATATTATCTATGTTTGTTACACATTCTACGTGTGGCATTCCGTTATATTTTATGGCGTTTTATTTTATTTGCCATGTATATCAGCAACTTTTAATAGTAAAAGGCAGTAGGGAGTTAGGGTTAAGCTAGAGTTGGTCTCAAGTCCATCACAAGTCAATTCACATTTTGTCAGGGTCTACTTCAATAGTGTGCGACTTAATGTTCCCAGACTAAATGCCGCGCGACTGATTTGAGGCAGCATTGCTTTAACGTCAAGAAAAAGAATTTAGGCATCAGCAATTCTCTCTATAAACAAAACATAAAAGGATTGTTTCAATGGCATATTGTTTACCTTTCCGTTGGTCCTGCATAGGACGGAAGTTAGCATTGTCATAAATCACTGCGGAAAAACACCAAAACAATACAATAATTACATCATAGAAAGAAACAAAATTTGCCCTTTCAAAAACATTTATTGTACAATATGCAATTCATCCTGCACAGTTGCAGCCAATACAAGTCACAACATCAAGTTGACAAATTCAGAATGTTCTACCAAATACATGTACCGTTAGCAAGACACACTTTTAAGATAATTAAGACATGAATAATGCGATATTCAATTAATTGAATTGGGTGCTAACAAATTGTATAGTAAAAATAAACAAACATTTATTGTTGTTAACTACCTTTAAAATTAAGAACATTTTTACGTGAAAGTTGTATTTCAAACACAACAGAGTAAAAGATCACGTGCAGAATTAAGCTACACATTTCAAACATGACACTATGACACAACCAGAACTCTTTTCCTTATCACAATGTATCGATTCCGTTATTGAAACAGATGGCGCGTGATCAGTAATGCGCAAACTTTGCAGTATCATGCTGGTGTTAATCATTAACCACAATTAATTAACCCTAACTCTCTATTTACTAGGAACCATACCCATCCTGGCAAATCCCAATACCATATCACAAACTGTCACTATAGTTCTTGAATAGAAAAGAAGTTTCACCCTAAGTAAATCATCGTGAAATCTCCAAAAAATGTCTGTGTTTTAAGGGTAAAACTACACACACAAACTGTTGGACTGATTCTGGAGGTATGCCTAACCCAATGTAAAAGACTGTCAGTTTGAGGGTCCAGTACCCATCCTAACAGATTCCAACAAAGCCTGGTGTTGGAGTTTGACTGGATGGGGATTGTTAGGGTTAAAGGTACATGTAGGATACACCATTTGCAGACATCAACAAATTTTACGACCGTATATCAAGAAATATATTACTTTTTTGAAAGTATAAAACGATTTTAGGCATCCATCAAAATGATTGTGCTACATGTAGATATCCTGATTGTTCTGAAAAATTGAATTTTATACATAAAAAAACGCGATCGCCGGATGGTGATTTCGAAATAAAAAACAAGAACGACAACAACAACAACAACTGTTTTTCTTGCTTTTTCCCCGGCATTCATGACTATAAAACTTCGGACAGGTCAGTTAAACGATAGTTTACTATAAAATACAACCCCCAAATCCAGCCATTTCTGATAATTCAAGCGATTACCAATGGTGTATCCAACCTTTAAGCTTTCCTGGGAAGCGCATATTATGCTTACAATTCATAAAATGCGAACGATAAATGTATACATACACTATGAAGCCCGACTACGTGAAAACCTTTTGTTGGAACAAAAAACGTGAAAAGTAAACAATAGACTTATCTTTCACGTATTAAAAAACATGATAAGTCCACTTTTCACGTATGTCAAAGTATCACGTATTTGTGGAGCTAGCCTCGTTGCTAGGGTTGATCTTTCACGTACAAAATACGTGAAAACTTTGCCGAGCGCGTGCCCATTGTTGGCGGATTAGCGGAGTGTCTTTTGTTGCAATAGGCGCTCTCGGACAATGATTCTGCGGTGGCCCACATATTTGTAAGGATTTGAGACCGTTACCAAACCATCCTGGGTAAGTGTTTGACCTAATTAACTTACAAAGGTTAGTTGTAAACGATCAATGAATAACAACATTCCTATCACAAAACAGCGCGGTCTAGTCAAAACCCTTTCCTAAGTAGTCCGGCGGTCTAGTGAAAAAAATGCCAAGATAAGCATAAGCGCACACGTCTTCAGAGTAGGCCTAAGCTTATACCGAAAATTGCAATACCAGTTCCTAAAAGATTACAATGACCCCACCGAGTTTCTTGAAAAGACCAACATCAAAGCCTCAGCACCGCTCACCACTTCCCCAGTGAAAAGATTGTTATCCAATCCTGAGGTCCAGTTACAAAAATCTTCATTGTCATTGGGTGTTTACTTTCTTCTTTCATTCAGCACAGATGTTCTCTCAACACAAAGTGCTACTCAAAGAATGTTGTCCAGGCCCGCTTATCTCCAACAAAGATACATTGTATTTACCTACGCCAACCCTTGCCAGGCAGACACAGATTTTATTTAATAGGCCCTGATCGGTTTATTCCTGGAGTGAATTTATTTATCTCTAGTCCCAACCGATGGTCATTAAGTTGGCTGTAAGTAATTTTGAAAAAAAGTTTGCCGTACCTATTTACAAAATGTATTAAGATGAACAAAAAAAGGTTATATTCCTAAGGTTAATTATGTTATTGTCTTTGTTTTTAAAGAAGAAAAAAAGAGAAAGGATACTTAAAAACTTATTTGAATGAACTTCTAAAATTTTCCCAACCGATTCCAGGGGTAAATAATAATACGATTTTATTCTTGGTTTTTCTGATATCTAAGAAAATCGACATACAGGTACACCTGACAACTACAAGGCTAGCGAAATCAATTCAAGGTTTATTTAATAACATTTATTTCTGGTTTCATTGTTTTTAAAAAAGGAAGAATACAAAAAATAAACGGAACCTTAACACCTAATATTTTGAGCTCCTAAACATTTTTCCAACAAATTTAAGGGTAAAATTTAATACGATTTATTTTCCGTTTTTCTTGTCTTTAACAAAAACGATCTATTTCGTGGAAATTGTAAGAGCTCGTTACATTTTTAATTTATAATGGTTCCGTGATGTAATTTTACATAATAAACGCTTTATAGTGCAAGAGAAATAAAGTAAAACCACAGGAGAAATATTCGGGAGTATTTTCCGAATATATTCCAAGTAGGGGCAAGAAATCCAGACAATGATTGACAGCTGACCTACAACATGTACTACATTGTATCAGCCAGTAGGCAAACATGTGGCCTACCATTACTTTGGAATTTCAATAGGCTGGGAAATGTCACTTTGTGGCATATAATTTACACCCAAATCCTGGTACTACTGCCGATAAACGGCAATCCGTTATGGTTATACAAAACGGTGCTGTATGCTGTATGGTTGGCTTAGAAAACGTCATCATCGGAAAGAGTATGCTGCTTACTTCGGGTCCGTTCGCGTACAAAATCGACAACGGGTTCCAATTTTTGCGATCGAAAACAGTTTTTCACGGTCCTATAAAGCGATCCATAATCAACAAGAATCACCAAACGACAAGGTATGTATACAAAAGTAGACATTAAACAATCCTACCATACTGACAAAAAGTCCGTAAGGCCTACCATTTGTCAAAAAAATGTACTTTTAGCCTTAGGGGGGCATGTTGAGTTGGAATCCGAGACTTCGCTCGCGCGACCACTTTCCACGCCGTGTTGGGACGGCAGTGCCAGTGGTGTGCACACCGTACCACCGCCGTCCCAACATAGTACACGATGATCTCGTAATTCCCGTGAAACAAGCGACGATGCAGCGTTAGAAAACCTGCGTTTTAACGTCAATCTGTGCAAAATTGTGTCCCAATTTCGTAACTGATGTTGAATTTATTAACATTCAAAGACAATACGTGATATCAGATACACCAATTAAACATTTTTAGTTGTGAATTTAAAGCAAAACCGTTCCCATTTTACGAAAGACAACTTAAGCGAGCGTGTTGCCATTTTGGGCGATAACATTTACCTAAACAGGGGTTGTAAATTTTGTGACGCTTATCTGGCGCGTTTTGCGCTTAAATAATTCATTTTAACGTGGCAATAATCCAATTAATAAACGTTTAGGGTAATAATTTTCTTCTGGCATATTTGTTTTTTTATAATCGTGATTATTTCTTCTGCCTCCATTTTTACAAATATTTTATCATTATGGACATCCCTATGTGAGGAGTGGAACATGATTTTACTACATGTACTAAAAGTCTTTTTTTAAATAATAAGTATATTTTGTTTGATAATTTCTGTTTTATTGATTTTGAATAAGTTGTTATTGGTTCTTTAGTATTTCCTTTTGTTGTTATACTCCAATCAGTAAATCGCATTTTCTTGGCTCTACACCTTCTCTTTGTAACAAATTAAGGCAAATAATTTGTTCAATTATTTTTGCAGCTTTACTGTGGTCCTCCTCTTGTGGCAGTGATGTTCCAGTATGGATACCACCACCAGTGAGCCTGAAGATGAAAAAGGCTAGGACTACCTTGATGATGCAAAACTGTCATCCATAGTTGAGCCTCATGCCCGTAGTACATCCATCTATTTTTCAACATTAATTGGGGACAAATAAGGTTCCCTTAACAATCAACATTTTTGCATAAATTATGCAAATTAGGGGATTTCAATATAAACTAATTATCTGTAGTTAAGCAGGTTTGATTATTACAATTTCTTGCATCATTTAATTAAAGTATTTGTCAAGATAAACTGGGGAAAAATGAGAAAAAAAAGCCGGGGGTTTGGAAAAGGCCCACATCCCTGCTGCGATCAAAGACGTTTTTCAAATCATTAAAATCGTCACTTAGTTTGGTTAAATTTTCACGCAACAAGGTACTTAAATAAAGTGAATATTTCACTTGTATCTGTACGTACGAGCTTTACGTGCAATAGTTATGGTATTGTCCCCGACAACCAACTGGCAATTCTTAACAAATTTGGGAATTTTATTGTGTAAAAAAGGACGGAACTTTACCCTCCAAAATCCTCCAATATTAAACATTGCATTATTTGGAGGATTTAGAAAAATATACGGTAGACATGCAACCCAGCATTTATATGTCGATATGTAAAATATTCCCATAATTAATTTAGCGTTCTGGAATTGAGATTCAGTGTCGCAATTATTTCCGGTCTCCCAAAATTTAGTGGTCTTTTTGTGTTGAATTGGATAAATACTGTATTTTTGTATTCGAGAGGCGTATACAGGTAGATTCAATTTAACAAATTTGCGAATTTGATTGCGTAAAAAAGGACGAAATTTACCAAAATTTTCAGAGCACGAAAATATTCATCGTGCGATATCATACGCCAACTTTTGTAACAATTGGCGCGTTGTAACAGATTTCATGGGTACTTTACCATGTTTTTAGTCAAAAAAATGATAGATACACTGAAAATAATGTATAATTCCTCAATTAATTTGGGTAAACATAATCCCATTTGTCTGAAAGTTGTTGTACTGACATGAATCTACAATCTGCTCACTCAGTCCAAATTTTGTGTCCATTGCTCATTCACAACTGATATTAGGGCGGATTTTGACAACTTCCATGCAAAAGGTTTCCCCCGACAACCAACTGGCAATTCTTAACAAATTTGGGAATTTGATTGTGTAAAATGGGACGGAATTTACCGACATTTTCAGAGCACGAAAATATTCATCGTGCGATATCATACGCCAACTTTTGTAACAATTGGCGCGTTGTAACAGATTTCATGGGTACTTTACCATGTTTTTAGTCAAAAAAATGAGTACACTGAAAATAATGTATAATTCCTCAATTAATTTGGGTAAACATAATCCCTTTTGTCTGAAAGTTGTTGTACTGACATGAATCTACAATCTGCTCACTCAGTCCAAATTTTGTGTCGATTGCTCATTCACAACTGATATTAGGGCGGATTTTGACAACTTCCATGCAAAAGGTTTCCCCCGACAACCAACTGGCAATTCTTAACAAATTTGGGAATTTGATTGTGTAAAAAGGGACGGAATTTACCGACATTTTCAGAGCACGAAAATATTCATCGTGCGATATCATACGCCAACTTTTGTAACAATTGGCACGTTGTAACAGATTTTATGGGTATTTTACCATGTTTTTAGTCAAAAAAATGATAAATACACTAAAAATAATGTATAATTCCTCAATTAATTTGGGTAAACATAATCCCTTTTGTCTGAAAGTTGTTGTACTGACATGAATCTACAATCTGCTCACTCAGTCCAAATTTTGTGTCGATTGCTCATTCACAACTGATATTAGGGCGGATTTTGACAACTTCCATGCAAAAGGTTTCCCCCGACAACCAACTGGCAATTCTTAACAAATTTGGAAATTTGATTGTGTAAAAAGGGACGGAATTTACCAAAATTTTCAGAGCACGAAAATATTCATCGTGCGATATCATACGCCAACTTTTGTAACAATTGGCGCGTTGTAACAGATTTCATGGGTACTTTACCATGTTTTTAGTCAAAAAAATGAGTACACTGAAAATAATGTATAATTCCTCAATTAATTTGGGTAAACATAATCCCTTTTGTCTGAAAGTTGTTGTACTGACATGAATCTACAATCTGCTCACTCAGTCCAAATTTTGTGTCCATTGCTCATTCACAACTGATATTAGGGCGGATTTTGACAACTTCCATGCAAAAGGTTTCCCCCGACAACCAACTGGCAATTCTTAACAAATTTGGGAATTCGATTGTGTAAAAAGGGACGGAATTTACCGACATTTTCAGAGCACGAAAATATTCATCGTGCGATATCATACGCCAACTTTTGTAACAATTGGCGCGTTGTAACAGATTTCATGGGTACTTTACCATGTTTTTAGTCCAAAAAATGATAAATACACTGAAAATAATGTATAATTCCTCAATTAATTTGGGTAAACATAATCCCTTTTGTCTGAAAGTTGTTGTACTGACATGAATCTACAATCTGCTCACTCAGTCCAAATTTTGTGTCGATTGCTCATTCACAACTGATATTAGGGCGGATTTTGACAACTTCCATGCAAAAGGTTTCCCCCGACAACCAACTGGCAATTCTTAACAAATTTGGAAATTTGATTGTGTAAAAAGGGACGGAATTTACCGACATTTTCAGAGCACGAAAATATTCATCGTGCGATATCATACGCCAACTTTTGTAACAATTGGCGCGTTGTAACAGATTTCATGGGTACTTTACCATGTTTTTAGTCCAAAAAATGATAAATACACTGAAAATAATGTATAATTCCTCAATTAATTTGGGTAAACATAATCCCTTTTGTCTGAAAGTTGTTGTACTGACATGAATCTACAATCTGCTCACTCAGTCCAAATTTTGTGTCGATTGCTCATTCACAACTGATATTAGGGCGGATTTTGACAACTTCCATGCAAAAGGTTTTCCCCCGACAACCAACTGGCAATTCTTAACAAATTTGGGAATTTGATTGAGTAAAAAAGGACGGAATTTACCCTCCAAAATCCTCCAATATCAATCATTGCATTATTTGGAGGATTTAGGAAAATATAGACATGCAACCCAGCATTTATATGTCGATATGTAAAATATTCCCATAATTAATTTAGCGTTCTGGAATTGAGATTATTAGTGTCGCAATTATTTCTGGTCTCCCAAAATTCAGTGGTCTTTTTGTGTTGAATTAGTGTCGACTCGAGAAAAAAAGAGGCACTGCTAATTAAATTCATTTTTACTGAAAATCTGGGCTAATGCTAATAAACGATGTATAATTTTTTTTTAAAGATCCCTTTCGATAAATACTGTATTTTTGTATTCGAGAGGCGTATACAGGTAGATTCAATTTAACCTTGGAAATTATATTTGAAGGTGTCAAAATAGTTTTCTTTTTTTAATTGCGCCATAAAAACAATTATCATTTTTGAAGAAAATTAAAATTGAAAGTTTGGCCTAATCATTTGCAGTGAAATATCCTTGTCCAAGCATTTTACATGAATTCACAAGCATTTGTTCCACTTTTGCAACATATAATAACAGGGGCCTTGTACCCCAGACCATTTTGGTGGGCAATAATACTTGGCCAGCATACAAGCAAGCAAGCAAGCAAGCAAGCTTTTGTTATTCAAATTTATGGGTAATAATCTTTCTATGTGCCAGGTATCCTGTGCAGTGTTCCCCTTCAAACTGTCCACCTTAACTCATGTACCAAGATGAGTGAGAGTGGAAGCTTTTGTTATTCAAATTTAAGGGTAATAAACCATCTTCTATATGTGCCAGGTACATGTATCCTGTGCAATGTATGGTAAACTGTACATCCTCACTCTTGCAGATTATCTAGATTATATAGTTTTACTCTTAAATGTACATTTTGTACTTATATACCTCAAATACAAATTAAAAGCAGTGAAACAGTGATTTTCACAGCATTTCATTTAGTTAAGGCCTGCCAAACAATAATCGACAACAATTTTTCTCTGGAACTATTGATTTTCATAGGTTTTGTAAAAAAGATTGTCCGGGTTGAATCAAGAACCACCTACATTTAAGTGTTAAGCGTACACTTCCGTGTGTATCTGCAGACTCAAAATGTATACATTATTTTTTGGCATCAGTTTTACCATTTGTTTTCACATAAATAGTTTTGTTTAACTTGCATTTTTTACTTTATGCATAGACATACCATGGACATACCTACATGTATGCGTATGTCTATACCCATACATGTAGGTATGTCCATGGTATGTCTATGCATAAAATAAAAAATTGCCGTCGATTATTGTTTGGCAGGCCTTAAATGAAATGCTGTGAAAATCACTGTTTTACTGCTTTTAATTTGTATTTGAGGTATATAAGTACAAAATGTACATTTAAGAGTAAAACTATATAATCTACTAGATAATCTGCAAGAGTGAGGATGTACAGTTTACCATATAGTGTACATTGCACAGGATACATGTACCTGGCATATATAGAAGATGGTTTATTACCCTTAAATTTGAATAACAAAAGCTTCCACTCTCACTCATCTTGGTACATGAGTTAAGGTGGACAGTTTGAAGGGGAACACTGCACAGGATACCTGGCACATAGAAAGATTATTACCCATAAATTTGAATAACAAAAGCTTGCTTGCTTGTATGCTGGCCAAGTACTTATTGCCCACCAAAATGGTCTGGGGTACAAGGCCCCTGTTATTATATGTTGCAAAAGTGGAACAAATGCTTGTGAATTCATGTAAAATGCTTGGACAAGGATATTTCACTGCAAATGATTAGGCCAAACTTTCAATTTTAATTTTCTTCAAAAATGATAATTGTTTTTATGGCGCAATTAAAAAAAGAAAACTATTTTGACACCTTCAAATATAATTTCCAAGGTTAAATTGAATCTACCTGTATACGCCTCTCGAATACAAAAATACAGTATTTATCGAAAGGGATCTTTAAAAAAAAATTATACATCGTTTATTAGCATTAGCCCAGATTTTCAGTAAAAATGAATTTAATTAGCAGTGCCTCTTTTTTTTCTCGAGTTGACACAGATCTAATTCAACACAAAAAGACCACTAAATTTTAGGAGACTGGAAATAATTGCGACACTGAATCTCAATTCCAGAACGCTAAATTAATTATGGGAATATTTTACATATCGACATATAAATGCTGGGTTGCATGTCTATATTTTCCTAAATCCTCCAAATAATGCAATGATTGATATTGGAGGATTTTGGAGGGTAAATTCCGTCCTTTTTTACACAATCAAATTCCCAAATTTGTTAAGAATTGCCAGTTGGTTGTCGGGGGAAACCTTTTGCATGGAAGTTGTCAAAATCCGCCCTAATATCAGTTGTGAATGAGCAATCGACACAAAATTTGGACTGAGTGAGCAGATTGTAGATTCATGTCAGTACAACAACTTTCAGACAAAAGGGATTATGTTTACCCAAATTAATTGAGGAATTATACATTATTTTCAGTGTATTTATCATTTTTTGGACTAAAAACATGGTAAAGTACCCATGAAATCTGTTACAACGCGCCAATTGTTACAAAAGTTGGCGTATGATATCGCACGATGAATATTTTCGTGCTCTGAAAATTTCGGTAAATTCCGTCCCTTTTTACACAATCAAATTTCCAAATTTGTTAAGAATTGCCAGTTGGTTGTCGGGGGAAACCTTTTGCATGGAAGTTGTCAAAATCCGCCCTAATATCAGTTGTGAATGAGCAATCGACACAAAATTTGGACTGAGTGAGCAGATTGTAGATTTATGTCAGTACAACAACTTTCAGACAAAAGGGATTATGTTTACCCAAATTAATTGAGGAATTATACATTATTTTCAGTGTATTTATCATTTTTTGGACTAAAAACATGGTAAAGTACCCATGAAATCTGTTACAACGCGCCAATTGTTACAAAAGTTGGCGTATGATATCGCACGATGAATATTTTCGTGCTCTGAAAATGTCGGTAAATTCCGTCCCTTTTTACACAATCAAATTCCCAAATTTGTTAAGAATTGCCAGTTGGTTGTCGGGGGAAACCTTTTGCATGGAAGTTGTCAAAATCCGCCCTAATATCAGTTGTGAATGAGCAATCGACACAAAATTTGGACTGAGTGAGCAGATTGTAGATTCATGTCAGTACAACAACTTTCAGACAAAAGGGATTATGTTTACCCAAATTAATTGAGGAATTATACATTATTTTCAGTGTACTCATTTTTTTGACTAAAAACATGGTAAAGTACCCATGAAATCTGTTACAACGCGCCAATTGTTACAAAAGTTGGCGTATGATATCGCACGATGAATATTTTCGTGCTCTGAAAATTTCGGTAAATTCCGTCCCTTTTTACACAATCAAATTTCCAAATTTGTTAAGAATTGCCAGTTGGTTGTCGCCGGGGGAAACCTTTTGCATGGAAGTAGTCAAAATCCGCCCTAATATCAGTTGTGAATGAGCAATCGACACAAAATTTGGACTGAGTGAGCAGATTGTAGATTCATGTCAGTACAACAACTTTCAGACAAAAGGGATTATGTTTACCCAAATTAATTGAGGAATTATACATTATTTTCAGTGTATTTATCATTTTTCTGACTAAAAACATGGTAAAGTACCCATGAAATCTGTTACAACGCGCCAATTGTTACAAAAGTTGGCGTATGATATCGCACGATGAATATTTTCGTGCTCTGAAAATTTTGGTAAATTCCGTCCCTTTTTACACAATCAAATTCCCAAATTTGTTAAGAATTGCCAGTTGGTTGTCGGGGGAAACCTTTTGCATGGAAGTTGTCAAAATCCGCCCTAATATCAGTTGTGAATGAGCAATCGACACAAAATTTAGACTGAGTGAGCAGATTGTAGATTCATGTCAGTACAACAACTTTCAGACAAAAGGGATTATGTTTACCCAAATTAATTGAGGAATTATACATTATTTTTAGTGTATTTATCATTTTTTTGACTAAAAACATGGTAAAGTACCCATAAAATCTGTTACAACGTGCCAATTGTTACAAAAGTTGGCGTATGATATCGCACGATGAATATTTTCGTGCTCTGAAAATGTCGGTAAATTCCGTCCCTTTTTACACAATCAAATTCCCAAATTTGTTAAGAATTGCCAGTTGGTTGTCGGGGGAAACCTTTTGCATGGAAGTTGTCAAAATCCGCCCTAATATCAGTTGTGAATGAGCAATGGACACAAAATTTGGACTGAGTGAGCAGATTGTAGATTCATGTCAGTACAACAACTTTCAGACAAAAGGGATTATGTTTACCCAAATTAATTGAGGAATTATACATTATTTTTAGTGTATTTATCATTTTTTTGACTAAAAACATGGTAAAATACCCATAAAATCTGTTACAACGTGCCAATTGTTACAAAAGTTGGCGTATGATATCGCACGATGAATATTTTCGTGCTCTGAAAATGTCGGTAAATTCCGTCCCTTTTTACACAATCAAATTCCCAAATTTGTTAAGAATTGCCAGTTGGTTGTCGGGGGAAACCTTTTGCATGGAAGTTGTCAAAATCCGCCCTAATATCAGTTGTGAATGAGCAATCGACACAAAATTTGGACTGAGTGAGCAGATTGTAGATTCATGTCAGTACAACAACTTTCAGACAAAAGGGATTATGTTTACCCAAATTAATTGAGGAATTATACATTATTTTCAGTGTACTCATTTTTTTGACTAAAAACATGGTAAAGTACCCATGAAATCTGTTACAACGCGCCAATTGTTACAAAAGTTGGCGTATGATATCGCACGATGAATATTTTCGTGCTCTGAAAATGTCGGTAAATTCCGTCCCTTTTTACACAATCGAATTCCCAAATTTGTTAAGAATTGCCAGTTGGTTGTCGGGGGAAACCTTTTGCATGGAAGTTGTCAAAATCCGCCCTAATATCAGTTGTGAATGAGCAATGGACACAAAATTTGGACTGAGTGAGCAGATTGTAGATTCATGTCAGTACAACAACTTTCAGACAAAAGGGATTATGTTTACCCAAATTAATTGAGGAATTATACATTATTTTCAGTGTACTCATTTTTTTGACTAAAAACATGGTAAAGTACCCATGAAATCTGTTACAACGCGCCAATTGTTACAAAAGTTGGCGTATGATATCGCACGATGAATATTTTCGTGCTCTGAAAATTTTGGTAAATTCCGTCCCTTTTTACACAATCAAATTTCCAAATTTGTTAAGAATTGCCAGTTGGTTGTCGGGGGAAACCTTTTGCATGGAAGTTGTCAAAATCCGCCCTAATATCAGTTGTGAATGAGCAATGGACACAAAATTTGGACTGAGTGAGCAGATTGTAGATTCATGTCAGTACAACAACTTTCAGACAAAAGGGATTATGTTTACCCAAATTAATTGAGGAATTATACATTATTTTTAGTGTATTTATCATTTTTTTGACTAAAAACATGGTAAAATACCCATAAAATCTGTTACAACGTGCCAATTGTTACAAAAGTTGGCGTATGATATCGCACGATGAATATTTTCGTGCTCTGAAAATGTCGGTAAATTCCGTCCCTTTTTACACAATCAAATTCCCAAATTTGTTAAGAATTGCCAGTTGGTTGTCGGGGGAAACCTTTTGCATGGAAGTTGTCAAAATCCGCCCTAATATCAGTTGTGAATGAGCAATCGACACAAAATTTGGACTGAGTGAGCAGATTGTAGATTCATGTCAGTACAACAACTTTCAGACAAAAGGGATTATGTTTACCCAAATTAATTGAGGAATTATACATTATTTTCAGTGTACTCATTTTTTTGACTAAAAACATGGTAAAGTACCCATGAAATCTGTTACAACGCGCCAATTGTTACAAAAGTTGGCGTATGATATCGCACGATGAATATTTTCGTGCTCTGAAAATGTCGGTAAATTCCGTCCCATTTTACACAATCAAATTCCCAAATTTGTTAAGAATTGCCAGTTGGTTGTCGGGGGAAACCTTTTGCATGGAAGTTGTCAAAATCCGCCCTAATATCAGTTGTGAATGAGCAATGGACACAAAATTTGGACTGAGTGAGCAGATTGTAGATTCATGTCAGTACAACAACTTTCAGACAAATGGGATTATGTTTACCCAAATTAATTGAGGAATTATACATTATTTTCAGTGTATCTATCATTTTTTTGACTAAAAACATGGTAAAGTACCCATGAAATCTGTTACAACGCGCCAATTGTTACAAAAGTTGGCGTATGATATCGCACGATGAATATTTTCGTGCTCTGAAAATTTTGGTAAATTTCGTCCTTTTTTACGCAATCAAATTCGCAAATTTGTTAAATTGAATCTACCTGTATACGCCTCTCGAATACAAAAATACTGTATTTATCCAATTCAACACAAAAAGACCACTAAATTTTGGGAGACCGGAAATAATTGCGACACTGAATCTCAATTCCAGAACGCTAAATTAATTATGGGAATATTTTACATATCGACATATAAATGCTGGGTTGCATGTCTACCGTATATTTTTCTAAATCCTCCAAATAATGCAATGTTTAATATTGGAGGATTTTGGAGGGTAAAGTTCCGTCCTTTTTTACACAATAAAATTCCCAAATTTGTTAAGAATTGCCAGTTGGTTGTCGGGGACAATACCATAACTATTGCACGTAAAGCTCGTACGTACAGATACAAGTGAAATATTCACTTTATTTAAGTACCTTGTTGCGTGAAAATTTAACCAAACTAAGTGACGATTTTAATGATTTGAAAAACGTCTTTGATCGCAGCAGGGATGTGGGCCTTTTCCAAACCCCCGGCTTTTTTTTCTCATTTTTCCCCAGTTTATCTTGACAAATACTTTAATTAAATGATGCAAGAAATTGTAATAATCAAACCTGCTTAACTACAGATAATTAGTTTATATTGAAATCCCCTAATTTGCATAATTTATGCAAAAATGTTGATTGTTAAGGGAACCTTATTTGTCCCCAATTAATGTTGAAAAATAGATGGATGTACTACGGGCATGAGGCTCAACTATGGATGACAGTTTTGCATCATCAAGGTAGTCCTAGCCTTTTTCATCTTCAGGCTCACTGGTGGTGGTATCCATACTGGAACATCACTGCCACAAGAGGAGGACCACAGTAAAGCTGCAAAAATAATTGAACAAATTATTTGCCTTAATTTGTTACAAAGAGAAGGTGTAGAGCCAAGAAAATGCGATTTACTGATTGGAGTATAACAACAAAAGGAAATACTAAAGAACCAATAACAACTTATTCAAAATCAATAAAACAGAAATTATCAAACAAAATATACTTATTATTTAAAAAAAGACTTTTAGTACATGTAGTAAAATCATGTTCCACTCCTCACATAGGGATGTCCATAATGATAAAATATTTGTAAAAATGGAGGCAGAAGAAATAATCACGATTATAAAAAAAAAAATATGCCAGAAGAAAATTATTACCCTAAACGTTTATTAATTGGATTATTGCCACGTTAAAATGAATTATTTAAGCGCAAAACGCGCCAGATAAGCGTCACAAAATTTACAACCCCTGTTTAGGTAAATGTTATCGCCCAAAATGGCAACACGCTCGCTTAAGTTGTCTTTCGTAAAATGGGAACGGTTTTGCTTTAAATTCACAACTAAAAATGTTTAATTGGTGTATCTGATATCACGTATTGTCTTTGAATGTTAATAAATTCAACATCAGTTACGAAATTGGGACACAATTTTGCACAGATTGACGTTAAAACGCAGGTTTTCTAACGCTGCATCGTCGCTTGTTTCACGGGAATTACGAGATCATCGTGTACTATGTTGGGACGGCGGTGGTACGGTGTGCACACCACTGGCACTGCCGTCCCAACACGGCGTGGAAAGTGGTCGCGCGAGCGAAGTCTCGGATTCCAACTCAACATGCCCCCCTAAGGCTAAAAGTACATTTTTTTGACAAATGGTAGGCCTTACGGACTTTTTGTCAGTATGGTAGGATTGTTTAATGTCTACTTTTGTATACATACCTTGTCGTTTGGTGATTCTTGTTGATTATGGATCGCTTTATAGGACCGTGAAAAACTGTTTTCGATCGCAAAAATTGGAACCCGTTGTCGATTTTGTACGCGAACGGACCCGAAGTAAGCAGCATACTCTTTCCGATGATGACGTTTTCTAAGCCAACCATACAGCATACAGCACCGTTTTGTATAACCATAACGGATTGCCGTTTATCGGCAGTAGTACCAGGATTTGGGTGTAAATTATATGCCACAAAGTGACATTTCCCAGCCTATTGAAATTCCAAAGTAATGGTAGGCCACATGTTTGCCTACTGGCTGATACAATGTAGTACATGTTGTAGGTCAGCTGTCAATCATTGTCTGGATTTCTTGCCCCTACTTGGAATATATTCGGAAAATACTCCCGAATATTTCTCCTGTGGTTTTACTTTATTTCTCTTGCACTATAAAGCGTTTATTATGTAAAATTACATCACGGAACCATTATAAATTAAAAATGTAACGAGCTCTTACAATTTCCACGAAATAGATCGTTTTTGTTAAAGACAAGAAAAACGGAAAATAAATCGTATTAAATTTTACCCTTAAATTTGTTGGAAAAATGTTTAGGAGCTCAAAATATTAGGTGTTAAGGTTCCGTTTATTTTTTGTATTCTTCCTTTTTTAAAAACAATAAAACCAGAAATAAATGTTATTAAATAAACCTTGAATTGATTTCGCTAGCCTTGTAGTTGTCAGGTGTACCTGTATGTCGATTTTCTTAGATATCAGAAAAACCAAGAATAAAATCGTATTATTATTTACCCCTGGAATCGGTTGGGAAAATTTTAGAAGTTCATTCAAATAAGTTTTTAAGTATCCTTTCTCTTTTTTTCTTCTTTAAAAACAAAGACAATAACATAATTAACCTTAGGAATATAACCTTTTTTTGTTCATCTTAATACATTTTGTAAATAGGTACGGCAAACTTTTTTTCAAAATTACTTACAGCCAACTTAATGACCATCGGTTGGGACTAGAGATAAATAAATTCACTCCAGGAATAAACCGATCAGGGCCTATTAAATAAAATCTGTGTCTGCCTGGCAAGGGTTGGCGTAGGTAAATACAATGTATCTTTGTTGGAGATAAGCGGGCCTGGACAACATTCTTTGAGTAGCACTTTGTGTTGAGAGAACATCTGTGCTGAATGAAAGAAGAAAGTAAACACCCAATGACAATGAAGATTTTTGTAACTGGACCTCAGGATTGGATAACAATCTTTTCACTGGGGAAGTGGTGAGCGGTGCTGAGGCTTTGATGTTGGTCTTTTCAAGAAACTCGGTGGGGTCATTGTAATCTTTTAGGAACTGGTATTGCAATTTTCGGTATAAGCTTAGGCCTACTCTGAAGACGTGTGCGCTTATGCTTATCTTGGCATTTTTTTCACTAGACCGCCGGACTACTTAGGAAAGGGTTTTGACTAGACCGCGCTGTTTTGTGATAGGAATGTTGTTATTCATTGATCGTTTACAACTAACCTTTGTAAGTTAATTAGGTCAAACACTTACCCAGGATGGTTTGGTAACGGTCTCAAATCCTTACAAATATGTGGGCCACCGCAGAATCATTGTCCGAGAGCGCCTATTGCAACAAAAGACACTCCGCTAATCCGCCAACAATGGGCACGCGCTCGGCAAAGTTTTCACGTATTTTGTACGTGAAAGATCAACCCTAGCAACGAGGCTAGCTCCACAAATACGTGATACTTTGACATACGTGAAAAGTGGACTTATCACGTTTTTTAATACGTGAAAGATAAGTCTATTGTTTACTTTTCACGTTTTTTGTTCCAACAAAAGGTTTTCACGTAGTCGGGCTTCATAGTGATATACCATTTGGTGAAGGCTTGTAAAATATAGTGCAGTCGTATGTCTCTACAGAATTAAAATACATTCATATTGGTTAGAGCCTATAAGGCGTAAACTATAATGCTGGACGATTTTGCAAGACTTGGGTATTTATCCAAATGAGGATTTGGGGGGATTGAGGTTATTTGTTACTTTGTACTTTCACGCTGCTCTTGTTCTATGCACATGTATCTTACTTGTACATAGAGCTTCAATCAAGGTGCAAGCTACATACATGTACACTGTATGTGTCAAGGATAGGAAATGTGCAGACCCTTGTTGTATAGGGCACTTTATAGCAGCTGTTTGTTCCATGTTTGGTTGCTTTATAATTCAGGGTTGTAGTCCAGTCCCTGCAAGTCCGTTCACAAGTCCTTTCGTGAAGCTAGTCACAAGTCCTTTCGTGAAGCTACATAGTCACAAGTCCCTTCATAAAGGCATTCACAAGTATGGATGAACATTGACAAAGAAATGCTTTTGTCAAAGCTGATTTGAATAGCTTGTGATTTGAATTGGAACTGAAGGACTTGTGATGGACTTGCTGGGACTTACAGGGACTTGTGATAGACTCGACTACATCCGTGTTGTAATTTTCTTTAGCTAAATGGTAAATCCACTGCAGGTATCTGCAGGATTTATGTTATGTGTAAGACAAATGGGGTAGGGAGTTAGGGTTAAAGGATTGTACATAGTGTTCTGAATATTGATTTCCCAATATAGAAGGGTTAAATTATATGTACCTCAAACAAACAAAAAGTCATGATATGACAGGAGAATAAACACATACCTTCTGACTGAGCAACTCCAGCCGCTGACTGTAAAGGCATATAAACGGAGCTTTCTTGTCCGCTGTATTATAGAGAGAAATTATCAGTGTAAATGTATGGTGTACATGTACGTATGAAGAAAAAAAATCAGAAGCAAAAAGGCATCACTGAATTTAAACATTTTGAATGTATCCTTCTGAATGAGAAAATTAAAACTGGATGTTTATAAATATTGACTTCCAAAACTTAAACACAATGCTGCCTATATGATGCTGGAAATGAGTGAAATGGACAATTGACAATTGAATGACAACAGTTTCCAGGAACAGAATTTGTCTTGATCTTTAACAAAGACAGTTCGTTTCAAACCATTGGTAATTGCTTGAATTATAATGAATGGGTGGATTTGGGGGGTTGTATTTTATAGTACATATAACTAACCTGTCCAAAGTATGTTGTTTTGGAGTTTTTTGCAATCGCCATCCGGCAATCGTGATTCAATTTTTCAATCGGATTCAATTTTGTAAAACAATTGTAGGCTATCTAGCGCAATCATTTTGCTGGATGGTACAATCATTATTTACTTTCAAATAAGTAAGATATTTCTTGATAATTTGGTAGTGCAAATGGTATAACCTACCTTTAACCCTAACATCACCCAATTGTACAAAATTTTATCAAAATAAAACAAAGCATTATTAATATTTTGGCTGTACGCATTACCAAAAATTGTTACACAATGCAACGGCATAAAATCGGCCTAAATGTGCATCGTAAATTACAATGTAAATGATATTCAATAAAAGTGCAAATGAAATTTATAACACAATACAAGCAAAAAGAGTATAAACACACTATTACAACAGAAACTTGTGCCATGCATTATATTACACCATGCACACAACAATACAAAATAAATTGAATGTGATAACTTTAAAACTTAATAAAATGAGCTAAAACAATGCACTAAATGACAGAATGACTGGTGTAATTATTGCATGAAAAATAAAAATAAAGGTTGTATGTAAGTCAGGGTGACGCGTATGAACTGGTTGTCATGAAGTGCAAAACTATGATATTTTAACCAGTTCGCGCCGGGATTATTTTAACATCACCAAGCTAAGGCGCGGGATTATTTTTAACAAAACTCGATCTGAGGCGGGTTCAGCCCGATGGTACATGTACCGAGAAGCACACCCATGCATTTCCGGCCTTGCTCGCTGCTGACAGACATTTCCGGCCTTGCTTGTGACGTGTTTAAATACGTCATCCGTTTTGAATCTCGGAAAAAATCTGGAAAAAAATTGCGTGTAGACATACGTCCTCCAGCGCGAACTGATTAATAGTGATGTGTCTTCTACTTGTATACATGTACAAATCATACACAGCAACGAGTCACTTGAAATGTCTTAGAACACATCTTACCAGCGTAACGGTTGGTAGTGTGAACTTGAAAGAGAAAATTTCAAGATATCACGTAAACAAAAGATCACAAAGCCATTGCAAAAAAACCCCACAAAACTGAATAGTCAGTAACTTTGTAACATGTTATACACATTCATAATTTAACAATATTTTAGATATTATTTACTTAACTTTAACCCTGCTGAATCCAACAGGATCCAACCATTGGACATTTCAGTTGGAACCTGTTGGATTGAGCAGGTAAGTCATTTGATTTCTGGCACGCATTCAGAATCACATTCTGTTTGGTTACCATTGTTACTCGCATAAAAACACCAAGTGTACTCTGTTCCTTGCTCTATGGTTGGATCCAATGTTCAGCAAAAAAAAAATACTCGTTAGATTTAGCAGGAAAGTCATATTTGGTACCCAACAATTGGTGAGTTGGACCGTGTTGGATTGAGCAGTAAAGTCATGCGAGTTTATTAGTTGGACTGTGTTGGATTTAGCAGGCAAGTCCTGGGTTAGGGTTAATATGCAAATTAACAAAATATGCATAACACTCAGGATACATACCGGTACGTGTACTTTGTATGTGAGTGACCCACCTAAATGTTTAGATGGGAGTCAGTTTCCATTGCTATCAATGCCTGGAATTTGGCAACAAATTGTATAAATATTTAAATCTGACGTACATGTACCCCCCCCCCCCCCCCAAATGAAATAAAACAGGAATGCCATTGTTTAGATATATGTGGAAATATGTACAACTACAAGTGTATAGTTTGGTATATTTGTTATGGTTATAAGTTATAGGCTATTAATTAGTAAAACCAAATACCAGTTTCCTAACCTGCAATTGGTTCATTTTTCCCATCCACCTATTTTTTTCCAATAAACTGTTTCCACCACAACTGTATCGGCAAAACTAGACTCTAGTCTAGAGTCCTAACAAAATTGGTCCCAGAGTCATGTTTTGCACCGATTACCGTTCAATAATATGATAAATATGACTGAAAGAAAAAAAAAGGGGGCATCAGGATGCGACTTTCTTTCCGGATTACCCACCAGCCACCTTTCTTTGGAAAAAAAAATTAAAATAGAGAATGACGGGACTGTCTACTTTAAAACAATTTTTTTGAAAAATCAGACAAGATTTTTTTGTTTACTTCGGCCTTAATTCATTTTTACAAACTATCTATTCTGACATGATATAATCCTAACGTTAGGATGAATTCTAAACATTCATAGCAAGCTAAAATTCTTGCTGTTCTGTACTCGGTGTATCACCGCTTACCTTAGGTCCAATTCCTTTTCTGTGATTTCTTCCTCATCAGATTCATCGTAGTTATACACATGAGTTGAAGCAAACTCCATTTTATATTAATGTTGCAGAAATCTTACTTAAGTTCAGATTTCAAACGTGTCAACTCAAATGACAATTAACTGGAAATGTGAATTTTAACAAAATATCAAGTCAAGAACTTAATTTTTTTCAAATCAGAAAAGTACAGACCAACTCATTTCAATGCAAAAGAAATATCAAAAGATAAAATGATGCTGCTTGTACAGAAATCTGGCGACGAACTTTCACCAAAATCTACTTTGCACAAAAAAAGCAGAAACCCTTTGCGGAAGTGACTCGCTATCTACGTCACGCGAGTTTATCCACTAAACTAAAAAAAAAAGGTGTGCTTACAAAATGCACTCATTTCTGCTGCACCTGATGAGTGAACCGAAGTGCAAACCGAGTAAATATATTGTACTGCTGCAGTAAACAAAATATAGTTTTCGCAAACAAATCATCTATAAAACACAAATCCGATCAAAAAGTTACGTTATTTGATGGATTGTTTTTGAAAATATAAATAAAATCGAATATAACTTAATTCTGTGCAGGCTAGAGCATAAAAATAAAGACAAGAGTCGTCACAAATTAATACGCAAAGTATTACGCCTTTTATGACCGGTACGCATATCCAATGTCATTTATCAACGTTCTTCTCGGAACCAGTTCATTTGACGTCATCATGTTAGCGCCTTATATGGTTATTTGATGAATATGTATAATTAAATTATGAATAAAACATGATTGTCATTGGCAACGTATACTACAAGCAGATGGAGTGTACTTCCGCATGTGGTAGATTTTTGGACGATTGCTTCCAGTTCCATCATCAAATATATGCACATTTTTAGGTTTTAATGATCTAAATACTTGTATTCAATGAATTTATGACATCGTTGCAGTAGTGGCCCGGTCTGGAAAAAGAGAGGTCCCCAAGAGGTGAGAAATATGAGAAAACACACTTACTATTTCGCTCTATACATGTACTGTGGCAAAGCCATTGCCACTTCGCTTGGCAAGTTAAAGTTGTCAACAAAAGTGTCAATTTGAGGTTTTCATCTTTTTGTGTGTGTGCATACATAAATCGTGAGTCAGTTCACGGAAATGACGGAAAGTTAACTTATATTAATATTATTATTTGTTTAGTAAAAAATGTAATAAGTGAGTAAATATGTATTAATACGTACTAGTCCAATCAATGAATCAGCAACTTTAGGAAGGTTTGACCCCAAACTGTTTACGTGTTTACTTTGTAAATATTCTGTAAAAGTTTGGGACTCGCAATCCTATTTATTCCTATTTTAAGTTTGCTCTATTTAGATTTAAAAAACCTAAAGTATTTGTTTTTGTTTAAATTTAAAACACATTGTCTGAGTTTTTGGAAGAAAATGTGGCAGTGAAATCCATGAGTGAAAACTCAGTATGAGTAGATTTTGGTTTATTCATTCAATTACTATCAAAGTATCAGTGAGCTGCATAATTTTACAAAGGCTCCATTTTCTTTTACAAACAGACACGTCCACCGTGGTACCGGGGTGGGATAAGGAGTCATGGGTCGACTGCCACACGGCCAGAAGACGGCACATGTCAACGCCAGCTATGGGCCCGACGCAGACATCATGAAGTTCTTCTCGACTTCTTACGCCTCGTCATACGGCAAAGATGGCTACAGTCCAAGAACGGGGAAGCACGTCGGGACGGGATACCAGTCCAACTTTCGTCCCGGAGTGTACTACAGCCAGCGGATTGATGTGCTGGACAACCCAGCAATGGAGTAAGTTTTGGTGTCCCCCCCCAAATAAAAAAAGGATATTGATCAACTTTCGAGAATCAAAAGTGAGACAGTTTTTGGTATTCTTCATTTTCTTTTTATAAAGCAACAAATTAGTCACTCTATGTGTATCATGAGAAAACAAATATAAAGTGAAACGATCAAAATTGTAAGAGCGAGAAATACCAAAAGAAGAAAAATTCATTTTATACACATTCAAAGCAGAGTTGTAACGAGTCATTGATTTTTGGAACTCGAGCGAGTCGAGTCATTTTGAAGTGACTCGAGTCGTTGAGTCATTAGGTCAAAAAGGTTGAGTCGAGTCAAGTCCACTCACAGTGTGTAGTCGAGTCGAGTCAAGTCAAGTATTTAGCTCAAGTCAATTCGAGTCACAAATATTTGAACATAACACAAGAAATAAACACAAGGGAGAAAGTCATTTTTGTTTGGCTTTTTGTAATTTACATCTGGGCTTCTACATGGAACAAGTTCTTCAACTTGCAAGTTGAGCCCTGGTTTGGAGAGTTAGCATTTAGCATTACAATGCCACAGAACTATAAGGTGGGAATCTGTCTTTGTATCATGAAGAAAAGAATTTAACGGACATTCGCTGTATGTATAACTACCGGTACTACAAATGTACATGTACATAAACACACATGTATACTGTGTTCGCGAACATAAACCTGACGCGAACATAAACCTGAGGCGAACATAAACCAGCATCAACGTAAGTCATTGCAAACAAATTTTGCTTTTATTTTTGAGACTCGAGTCTTATTAGCCTTTACTCAAGTCGCGTCGAGTCATTCTGATGATGGACTCGAGTCAAGTCAAGTCATTTGCTTGCATTGACTCGAGTTGAGTTATTTACCTGTCGGGATTTGAGTCAAGTCGAATCGCCAAAAATTGTGACTCGAGTCCGAGTCCGAGTCCGAGTCCGAGTCCGAGTCCGAGTCCGAGTCCGAGTCCGAGTCCGAGTCCGAGTCCGAGTCCGAGTCCGAGTCCGAGTCGAGTCGAGTCGAGTCGAGCCGAGCCGAGCCGAGCCGAGTCGAGTCGAGTCGAGTCGAGTCGAGTCGAGTCGAGTCGAGTCGAGTCGAGTCGAGTCGAGTCGAGTCGAGTCGAGTCGAGTCGAGTCGAGTCGAGTCGAGTCGAGTCGAGTCGAGTCGAGTCGAGTCGAGTCGAGTCGAGTCGAGTCGAGTCGAGTCGAGTCGAGTCGAGTCGAGTCGAGTCGAGTCGAGTCGAGTCGAGTCGAGTCGAGTCGAGTCGAGTCGAGTCGAGTCGAGTCGAGTCGAGTCGAGTCGAGTCGAGTCGAGTCGAGTCGAGTCGAGTCATTGACTCATTACAACTCTGGCACATTGCTTCACCTCACCAGATTGAAATCGAAGACAGAAGGTGAATGTGAATTTACCAATTCAGCTTAACATCTCACAATACAGGTCATGCACACTGTGGATTACACTTTTAACTGTCAAAATGACAAACAAACGTGTTACCATTGCAGGAAACTTCTACGCAAGAATTACACCTCCATCACCAAGATGCACTTCAACCCGTCCCAGGACTCCAACGGTTGTGACCCCTTGCCCTCTGACCTGACCCAGGTGGGCAGTGGCTTTACACGGCAGGACGCCATCACCACACCTACAGTCAACAACGTAAGCCCCACATAAACATGGTTCTCATCAGTTCATCAAATTTTATGCAACATATAATTACATTTTGCTCAATAGTTTAGTTATCAGTATTAAACTCCTGTTGAAATACTTCTTTCACAATCCATAATTAAAATCTACCCCTCAAAAATGTCCCTCGCAATCTTCTCTTAGTCACTGTTGACAATTTGAACTCTCAATTGTTCCAATACTAGGTACGGCACGTTTGTGTTGATACCCGTTACCATGGTATCGGCCCGGCCATCAGCGGTGTTCTCCCCAAGCATAGGCCACTCCTTCACAAGCTTCGATCCAAGGACCCGGTGTCTGCTGAAAATGCTGCCCATGTGAGTAGAAAAGAAGGACTGCTCGGCCTTGGGAACACAAGAGGTCGTTAACACGTTGACTGCCGACTACAAGTATAGTCGTAGTGGTGTACCGGATTCGGCCACTACGAGTATATACTCGTAGAAAATGAAAGGCTTTTGTATGGTAAATTGAATACACTGGCATCACTGAGAACGCAATAAATACGCTGCTGGCAGTGGTGAGGACGTACATGTTTACGTAAAAAAAAGAAGAGTTTTTAAGTATGCACATGCGTACAATGCTTGGCAACTGGGGGCGCCCTGTGAAAATATGCCCGGCAGTCAACATGTTAATGGGGTAATATACCTTTTGCAGTTATCCAAAAAGTAACCAACCAAAATGTTGTTGAAAAGCTTACTTGTTATTTTATAATGATTCTAAACTCGCTGTGAAATTGTTCCGTCTGGCATGCTGTCATTTTGAAGAAAACACAAAAGAATGCCATTTCCAAATATGCGTCTCAGGTATATTATCCCTTTAGTTGGGCATTTTGATAAATGCTGATGTTTCCATGTGGGAATGGTTAAACTCATTGTGCTCGTTAGTAAAAAGCTTTTTAAAATACAAATAAAATATTCTAAAATTATATACAACCTTTCTTTTGAGCTTTTCCTATGTTATTTTTGACTTGTACCCTTACAAATATGGTATTTAAGTTGCTGTTTTTCAAGCATACTTAGAAAAAGACGTCATGGAATAACAAATAATGACAACTTTTCAATCAATTTTGGCCATATAGTATTCATGCAGAACATTTTTAGTGCATGACAGATGCAAAAAGTAATACAAAATAAGTGCCTTCTTTTTCTCCAAGGGGGGTGGAAGCCCAACAAATAGAAAAAGATTTGTTATTTTAATTAAAAAAAACACAACTTCAACATTTGCAAAGAGGACATTTGTTGAAGAACATTTGTAAGTTAAAATTCCAAATCCTCTTTGGCCTTGGTTAGCAAAAAATGAATATTGTAGAAATTTGGTAAATTAATAGCCAATTTCTAGCGAGCAATTTTAAAACTCTAGCCACAAACAGCTGATTTCATTGATTGCGAAGCCAAGTATTTTATATATTGAATAAACAATCATTGATTTTTGTTTTGTCTGCTCAAGGGGCCTGGCTTTATGTCAACAGAGTCCAAAGTCCGTTACCAAGGCAAACCAAGCGAGCGTCGTAAGTACAGTGGAACGCCGCTATATCGAACACCGCTATACCGAACATTCGGCTATAATAAACACAATCCTTGGCTCCCGATTAATTTGTGTCCAAACATACCAAACATTGTTACTGAAAATATGTCAACATATTTTTAGAAATTCACTTGGTATATTAAATGCTATTTAGGCCATTTTTTCCAAGCGTAAAACTTATCGGTGCTTTATGTTATTAAAGAGGGCACCTGATGGAGGGGGGGGGGGGGGGGCTGAAAATTGCTATACCGAACGATCGATATACCGAACAAATATGTTAAATAAAAGAACAAACAGACTACTTTTTTATAATAATTTTTCTTGTAAGTTTACAGTTTTAAAATTAATCAATTGTTTTCCTGTGACTAAATATACACAATATGTAGCAAATATAAAACTCAAATTAAATTTCTGGCTCATTTTTTCATCTCTTTATATGAAAAGATAGAAGCATTAATACTATTTTGTGTGGAAAAATTTGCTTTTTAAAACTTTAGTTGATGTGTCGACCAAGACCGTTGGTAAGAAGGAGGGGTCAGGCTACACACACGCCTACAATGATGAACCAATCCAATTTCATCCTGGATCTTCATTCTCCAATGAGCTTCCAGTAAGTTTTCTTTTGGTATGAATATTCACGACAGTACAAATGATTGACCAATCAGATGTTTAACTCATCTTCCTTTATTAAGTAACCTACATAATGCTTGTCAAATGAATATTCATAATTAGGTAAACTCTCAACCAATCTATTTCTTTACAGATTTTCCTGTACAAAAATGTTCAATCAATATTAATAACAATTTATTACTCTCTAAACTCATTCAGTTATTTTTTCAGACTTTTTAATTCACTATGTATTAATGTTTTACACCTATTCGGATTTTCTTAAAATCTTGACATTCTCTTTAATGATATTTTCACATTTTTGGACAGGGTTTCTATACTGACCGCCCAACTGGTGTGAGTGTTATGAAGACTGCATTTTTGCCCTCGCAATACCTAAAGGTACAGTAGCTATTAACTAATGAACACTGATAAATACATTGTCCTTAACCAGTTTGCGCCGGGATTATTTTAACATCACCGAGCTGACGTGCGGGATTATTTTTAACGAAACGCGACCAGAGGCGGGTTCCGGCAAATAGTACCGGGAAGCACACCCACACAAATCCACCCATTCGTGATAATTAAATTGCCAATGGTATTTCCTTAATTTTCTGGCAAATGAAAGGGTTTTTTACTATGATAAAGAATCTGTTTGGATAGAAAAATTAAGCTGTCTGATTTTGTTTGATTTGTAATTTTTAAGGTCATTCTAGTCAACAAAAAGTTTAAAACAGTTATAATTATAATTTGTTTAGAAAGAAAATTGGTTATTTAATGATAGGCCAAAGACAAACAATTTGAGCACTTTATTGGAAAATGTTTATTGGAATGTTGATTTGTTTATTACTTACAGGGAGATGAGAAGCTGCCAGTCGTTGCCAACCGATCTGAACGAGAAACGGGTTTCACTCACGAGAAGGCCAAACCACTCTATGTCAACAGGGTCTCGAGAGATGTAAGATATCAAACTACTAGTATCATGAGAATGATGATCAGGAGAAAAAGCCTTCTGAAATATATGAGGGGTTCTGGCAAAATGAGACGGAATTGGGCAGAAGTTGAAATGATCTTATGAGGGTACTCAGGTATTAGAAAAAAAGATACAATTCTCTTTGCAATGCTGTTTTTTGCATTTCAATGGGAAATACCATTAACAAGTTATGGTTGTTTTAATGTTTACATTTATTAACATGTCACAAAAGTAAAATGTTGAAAAAAAGGCCTTTTGAAGTTTTAAGTTTTGCACGTGATAATACTGATATGGACAAATGCCATTTGTTTTCCTTAAAAACACTTTTATTACACTGCTTATACGATTTATTTCTTAACAAAATATAGTTTGTGGGCATGCCAACAATTCTAAATATGAATAAATCTAAAAAATGTAAAAAAACTCAAACTATTCATTATTTTGCAGTTTTCTCCACTTAGCCCTGTGCCCAGTTCCGTCTCATTTTGCCAGAACGCTTCATATATAGAACATCAAAATATTATGGTATCTTGATGAGTATCAAATGATGGTCTTGATTTAAGAACGTGCGACTAGTGTAACAAGAGCGAGGAGCGCAAATTATTATTTTTATTCTACATTAAAAAAATGTTTGGTAAAACAAATTATATACTGTAAAAAATTGTTTAGAACAAAAATGCCTCACTGCGTTACTTACGGTTTTAAAGTTAGGATACACCATTTGCAGATATCGAACATATTTACTACCGAATTATTAGGAAATATTCTACTTATTTGAAATAAATAATGAATGTAGGCATCCACCAAAAGGATTGCGCTAGATATCCTGTAATTGTTCTGAAAAATTAAATAAAAACAAATAAAAATCCCGATCGCCGGATGGCGATTGCGAAAAAAACAAAAACAACATAAGAATCACTGCCAGACACCGGTTGAAAACGAAAGCTGTTTTTATTGCTTTTCTCAGCATCCATGATTGTAAAACTTCGGACAGGTCAGTTAAACGACATTTACTAAAAATTACAACCACACAAATCCACGATATTTCAAGCAATTACCAATGGTGCATCCTGCCTTTAAATGATGCAGTGACGATGTTTGACATTTGTGTGTTTTCTTCACTTAATTTATTTATTTCAAACAATGTATGCACGTATGTCTAAACACTAGGGCTGTCAGATTTCAAATCTATAAAGCAGAGTTTGTGCAGGTCCGTCTGTGAAAGAAAAGTGTTTGTCCGCTTATAACTCCAGAATCTTTTATCTCGGAGCAAAACTAAAGTCATACTAGGAACCAGCATAGTGAACTGTAGGTCCCATTCCATGAAAAAAACACTGTCAAAACAACGATTGTTAATGATTTTTCTTCCCCTTTGAGTATCAAATGAAGGTGTATTTGTTACATTCAGTACATTCAGTACATCCCTTTCCCTTCTACTATAAACCACCTTTCTAATCCAAACTTTATGTAGGCTTACACCACCAAAGACCAAGTGCCCAGCACCGTTGAGAATCGGACGAAGAAAGCCGACCCAGCAGAGTATCTGAACATGGCCAACCCCAACAACCACTCCTCAATCACCGCCAAGTGCTTCCTAGGAAAACAGAGACCGGAACCGAGTGAACACGAACGACTAGGAAGATACTACGTAGGAAATAAGGTGAGGAAACTTGCATCCAGACTACAAGGTTCTTCTATGAACTTGATTTGTTTAGTGTCCTTTATGGATGCTTTCGGATTAATTAAATACCTCTGCCTGTTCCACATTTGTACCCTATTTTGTATGGCTATACTTTGAATACATCATTCTTACCGACCCTGTTCATTGAGCCAATGAAATATCCCAAATCTCAGCTCTTATCAAAGCTCGATGCTACCACTTTGGTGCAAAGCAGCTAAAATCAACCAGAATAACTACCCTCACACACCTGGGTGGAGAAAAGCAATGAGTGACTTTAAAATGCCTTGCCCAAGGACACACGCAACAGTACCCCAGACTGAGCTCGAACCCACAATCTACAGAATTACCTGCAGACCACCAATTCAATAACCAAGCTATAGACCTCTAGACCGTTGCACTCCACCACGACACTTTTATGTTCAACAAATTGCTATGCTATTTTCCCCAATGACCAAGACATTGACACAACGGGGAACCATATAGCTCAGTTGGTAGATCACTAGAACAGCAATCCAGAGGTTTCAGGTTCAAACCCAACTCCATTCTTCCAATTGTTTCCTGAATATTGTCTGTTAACTTTTTTACTAGAAGAGGAAAAAAAAAGAGTTAACCTTTTACGACTATTTGTCTTTGAAGGAACTGTCTGGATACAGCGACAACAACGACAAGCCACAATCCCAGATTCCCATTGAGCCAATGAGGTGGATTACCCACTACGACACAAAGTAAGCGGGGAATTTTCATCCTATTTGTTCATGCCATACAGGTTTTTCAGGGGCTAAATCCTTACTAAGCTGAATTACTAAGGACGTGGCTAGAACGTGGTCGAGTCAATGGCATATGTAGACAGCTGCCTTACAACCTGTCCACAATCTGACCACAGAGATCGATTCATTTTTCTTACAATATTATCCCTGTTCTCATCAGGAACGAGACCATTTATGCAGCAGCTCGAGATCATCGCATGTCGTCTCTACCTTCACAGGTACCCATTTATACTCCTGGGTGGAGAGAAGCAATTGTTATAAAGTGTCTTGCCCAAGAACACAAGCACCATCGCACGAAAGTCGAACACCGTAATCACTAAAAAACAGCGCCCTATTTCTTATTAATTCCATACTAATCTGTTACAGTGTATATTCCCAAGACTTCTTGTAAAATTAAACAGTTGAAGGAAAACCTATATACATGTACATTGCTTGTAGCTCGCCTTCTTTTTTGTGCTGAACCTGTAATTCTGTTAATCAGTCCGTGTCGGGATTATTGTATATTAAAGATAGGATACTCCATTGGTGATTGCTTCAATTATCATGAATGGGTAGATTTGGGGGGTTGTATTTTATAGTAAATATCGTTTACCTGACCTGCCCAAAGTTTTACAATCATTGATGCCGAGAAAAGCACAATCAGGCATCGGGCAGTCAGGTTGGCGTAGCGGTTCTTTCCTCGCCTTCCACCACTATGACCCGGGTTCGAACCCCGTCTGGGTCAATATGTGGATTGGGTTTTCAGTCCCTGCCCGACTCCGTGGGTTTTCCCCAGGATATTCTTCTAGGGTTTTCCTCCCACCTCTAAAAACTGTACCTTCTTCTCATTGTCTTCTCCCTACTGAGGGCCCCAAATGATCAGCTTCTGCTGAATGGGTTACCCTCATTAAAGATGGTTGTAAATAAATAAATAAATATATAAAACGGTATTCTTATGTTATCTTTGTTTTTTGGCGATCGCAAATTTTTCTTTATAAATTTCTATTTTTCAGAATAATTACAGGATATCTAGCGCAATCATTTTGATGGATGCCCGCCTAGAATCGTTAAGGAACATTTCCTGCTCAGCAGCTCTGAAAGTGGGCTGATTACAGAGTTAGCTGTGAATTGGTATTCTTCTTGTCTTAATTGTCTCAGATTCTACGACATGAACCCCAAGGGTAAAGCCCGAGCCGGCCGTACGTTTGGCAACGTCATGCATCAGCTACCTGATGGGTTCACCAAAAGCACGGCCGTCCATTCTTTTGGTCCAGAGCTGGACTCTACAGCTCAGCTCAGACAACTCCATCCATACGTAGCAAGGTGACATCAATATTTCATGTACCCCTGTTTAATACATCAATTCAAAGAGTTGCAATTGAATCTCAATTTTGTCCTGCATATCTTTTTGGGGAGGAGAGAAGTGTAACATTAATTCAAAACGTTAGGGAAGAATAAAGTTAAAGTTGGTGTGTCCGTGCTTTTTATTCAAAACGATAAGAGCCCATAAGGAAACCTCTCTATTGCTAGTACAGTGCAAACGTTTGCTGCTATTTCAAGTGCGGTATACAACGCGCATGCAATTGAAAAAGCGCATGCGCATACTAGGCCACACACGAATTAGGAACAGGACGCTCCCAATTCCTAATTTAATTAATTAATTACTTGCCGTTGGTTAACCAGCAAGGCCGGAAATGCGTGGGTGTGCTTCCCGGCACTATCGGCCTGAACCCGCTTCGGATCGAGTTTCGTTAAATATAATCCCGCCCCTGCGAGAACTGGTTAATAACTCAACCAATTCAGCACTTAGATTCGTTTAATTCTACCCAAGAGCCATAAGAGTATCTTAAACTAAAAATGACATACCCAAGTGATGTTAAATTGAGCATGCAAATTTGTAAACCGAGAATTCATTTTGATTTTCCACCCAGGAGCATCAAGGCACGAGACATTTACTACGACGACCACACCCACGATGCCATGAAACACGTCAGCATTCCCCAAGTACTAGCCAGTGTCTAAGTCAGTCTGTCCCGCCTCAATCGACCCACCCATTAAACCCCAACCATGCAGTACGCAAACAACGTGCACATTATGAATGCACGTACACTCCAGCTACAAACAACATACATGTACTTACAGTGTGAGGCCCCAAGACGTGAAAACCTTTAGTTGAAACAAAAAAACGTGAACATTTAACAATAGGCCTATTATGACTTGTTGAAATAACGTGAAAAGGGGACATACATGTATTGCACTTTCGTTCTAACAAAAGGTTTTCCGTTCTTTGGAACTCACAGTGCACGTGCACGCATTTTTTGTACATTAATGCAGGGCCCAATTTTATGGCTCTGTAACCACAGAATTCCAGGCTTATGATCACCATTTTGCACTACGCAGACAATTGTGCGCTTAATACCTTGCAAGCATGGAATTCTGTACCCATGCATACAAGCCAAAATTTCTCACTTACCTATGAAATATGCTTTCCGTAAGCATACATTTGTAGATCTTATTTTTAGCTAAAGTAAGCAGAGCCATGAAATTGGGCCAAGATTTCGAATTTATTTTGGTCTCAACTCATTAGTACCTGTATCACATTGTTGTACATTGTGTAGCACTCAAGGCAGTTTTAAGAGCGTAGTACAGTGACTAATGAACTTATGCATGTATTATGCAGTGAGAATTTTACTTTTTTACGATCGATGTCAAATGTATTTTTTTCTAAGCCTGAGAAATATTAACCAAATGCATGTAATTCCTTTCATTTCAAGCTATGCCCATTTTTTTTTGCATTGCATCGTTCTACTGCTTCCATTATTTTTATTACTTTAATTTTGATACCGTGACAATAAAAACAATTCAACTTAGTTTTTTCCTGTTGCTTCTTCCATTTTCTGCTTTGGCAAAGTTTGCACTTTTTTTACAAATTATTTTGTGTATTTGTTTGAAGGTCTGCTTAAAGTATCACTGATTTTATTCATCTATCTCTATTGTTTATTCAAGTGTGTGTTTTTATAATCGAAAATATATTTTGTTCTTTGCAGTTTATATGAGATATTTGTAAAAAGAAATTGCATGCTAAAACAAATACATGTAGATCCCGATTGCAGTTATAACACGTATATTTGCTGGATAATTTTGAATGTAGGTACAGTACATGTATATTGTAGTCACATAATCTATCATGATGGTAACATTTAACAATTGGCATCTTCAAATGTTCATACACATTAATCTGTACGTTTGAACAATTTAAATGTTTTTCCATAGACTTTTGGGGCGTTTTGTTTTTAAATTAAAGATATGCAAAATATGAATAGAGCCGACAATCATGTATAAATGACAACAAATCCAACGTCCGAATCACAATAAAGAACAATTTATTAGGTCCGACTCTTGAAAACTTAATTATTTTAAATTAAGTTTAAAATCACAGAAGACCTTATAATGTGACACTTGATGCATTGTAAGTACATGTACATTTAAAATTGTGGAATCAACAAGCAACGCTTCTAAGTGTAGTTTATTTAAGACCCTATTGCCCTTAAAAGTAGCATACACCATTGGTAATTGGGTGGATTTCTGGGGTTGTATTTTATAGTAAAAATCGTTTAAAGGTAGTATACACCATTGGTAATTGCTTGAATTTTCATGGATGGGTGGATTTAGGGGGTTATATTTCATAGTAAATACCGTTTAACTGACCTGTCCGAAGTTTTACAATCATGGTTGCTGAGAAAAGCAAGAAAAACAACTTTCGTTTTCAACCGGAATCGGGCAGTTTTTTTTATGTTGTTTTTGTTTTTTCGCGATCGCCGTCCGGCGATAATGATCGAATTTTGGTTTATACAATTCAATTTTTTAAAACAATTACAGGATATCTAGAGCAATCGTTTTGCTGGATGCCTACAATCATTATTTACATTCAAATAAGTAAGATATTTCTTAATAATTCGGTAGTAAATTTTTTCGATATCTGCAAATGGTGTATACTACCTTTAACTGACCTGTCCAAAGTTTTACAATCATGGATGCTGAGGAATAAAATCAAGGTGTTATTGTTATTGCCTGGCGATGGTGATTTGTTTCTTTAATCATTTTTTTCCAGAACAATTACAGGATATCTAGCGTAATCATTTGGCTGGATGCCTAGAATCATTATTTACTTTCAAATAAGCAAGATATTTATTAATAATTGGGTAGTAAACATTTGTTGATATCTGCAAATGGTTTATTTTAACTTTAACGTATGGACATAGAGAAAACATTTCAGAGCTGTGAGGCAGTTAATAGTGCTTGGCATGCCAAGCAAGGATCAGTGAAGGACTTAATGGGCTCAAATCATGGCAATTAATTACCAGTGCCATAAATAGAGCCTAATTCTCACAAGCAGTGAGAAAAACTAACTGGCTGTTTTGCTGTTGCATAGTCTTTCTCAGTAAAATGAAGGACATTTTTGTGCTTGTGAGCTCTATGAAACTAAACCTGGAATTGCTTAATTTAGTCAATATTTAACAGGAACAAGTTACAGCAATACAAATTGTATTAATCCCTAGTCTTACATTGAACCATACTACCACACCGGTAGACATGTAATTTGGGGTTCAGAGATGGAAAATCAAGTTTATAAAAGATTAGATTTATTTATTAGAACTATTCTTAAAATGTCTTTTGAAACTGGACATCAATAAAAAAATAACTAGACATCAATAAAAAGGAAGATATAACCAAAACGTAATAAGAATAATTGTACAGCAACAGCATCAAAAATAAATTAATTACAAGGTAAAAAGAAACAATATTTTTTCTTTGGTAAATTTTACAAAACAAGCTTAAGATGAATTTAATTATTATACACATGTCCACATATACAGTATTTCCTGTTTAACTAATGTATCATTAAGTGACATATTTAAATAATTGTTCTTAAAAACTACAAATCCTATTTGGCAAAGAGAAATCCCCAACAAATTACCACATGTATGTACTCCCTGCTTAGTTTTGTATGTAGAAGACCATGTCCATCAAAATCCATCACTCACTCTGCTTTACAATGCTTCATTCATCAGGTCCAGATCTGTTGAAATCCATCACTGGTGCTGTGGATTTTGATCGACTTGGTTCACATGCCTTATCTGCAAAAATCCCCCTCGACACACAGGGTGTCCACGACGAACGGGTGTACACTTACAGTTACAGTTGACCAGGAACTGTGCTGTGACCAGCCTGAGCTCACCCACTAATAAATGCCTCTGCATTCCCCCAAGCTCCAACAAGTCTTATGCCTTTCTGCCCTGAACCTCACAGAATTCAACAGGGTCTCCCTGGGCCTTTTGTAGCGAGTCAAATAAAATCCAACAAGTTGCTAATGTTTGGTACCAAACCTGCCAAAACCTAGGTTTGGGGGTAGTTAGGGTTAATTTTGTACATGTTCAACAAGACAACACTAACTCCATCATTGATAAAAGCATATACCGTACATGTACCTTTTTATGAATTATTACAAACTTCTTCTTTGAAAATAGTAAGGTAACTTTCGACTCCGTAGTTAAATGCATATGTGACCTGTCACCACAAAATGACAGTAAAGTTGCACAATGTGATTCAGAGATATGACCATCCAAAGTCAAAATATTAAGGGGTGGTCAATTTTGAGATTTTGCGTAATTTTGAAAGCCCAAGTCCTCCTCTACATATTCCTATTTTTTTGGTGAGATTAGATGACCGAAAACCTCTTAAATTACGCGATTTTGCGTAGTGTTTGCGTAGTTAGTGTTTGGATTAAAGTCGATTAGTGGTCTAATTAACATGCATAAATAAATATGCAAATCAGGTCCTCGTATGTATCCCACGTTTTCAAAATTTAGATATTGTGTTGTTTATACAATAGTTTGTATGTGTGGGAAAATTTAGTGAGAAATAATGATTAGAACATAGCCATTGCTATGCTCAACTGAACCTTACTTGTCCTGTTTTGTAATCTTTTGCTCGTTTTGTTTAAGATGTTTAAAGTAAGTGTTCTCACAAACACGTTTTGTGAAACCCATGACTTTCTAGAGCGCTGTAAAAAGTATTTACCACAAAACCCCCAAGTGTTAACCAGTTCGCGCCGGACGACGTATATAAACGCAAATATTTCCCCAGATTCAAAACGGATGACGCATAAACACGCCAAGTTCAAGTTCGGAAATGTATGTCAGCAGCGGGCAAGGCCGGAAATGCGTGGGTGTGCTTCCCGGCACTATCAGCCTGAACACGCTTCGGATTGAGTTTCGTTAAAAATAATCCCGCCCGTGGGCTCGGCGATGTTAAAATAATCCCAGCGCGAACTGGATAAGTACCATTGGAAAGCTCTCTTTCTAAAGAATTTGAAAATACCAATATCTCAATTTTCAATATTTCCGACTTTATTTTCATTTTGTGGTGACAGGTCACATATGGAGATTTATCCTCTGCAGAAAATGTTGAGCATTTTGTTCCATACATATAGTACAAAACGTATAATTTGTCTTGATTGCTAAAAGAAGTGATTGGAATGGATGTATTATTTGTTTTCATTGGTTATTATTTAATAAGGCACATTTGATTTCATAAAACTGATTTTTGATTTTCTTAAAATACGTTAACATTTTCAATATTAAAAAAACACTGGCAGCAGCAAAAGATTTATAAAGGGGAAGAATAAAATAAAAACAAATTTGAAAGTTGTTGTGGCCGATTATTTCTTAACATTTACAAAATCTAAAGTTTTGGAAATATTATTCCAAAAAACATTTTCCTGTTAAAATACAGTTGTGAAAAAGAGGTAGAATGATTTTCTGTTGCTGTGCGGGCAGCTATCTAGACGGCATTGTTTTCTTTTTTCCAATCGATCGGGTGCCATTTTTTTTCACAACCGTACTGATACTGCGAATCCACATACTGAACTATATCAGTATGTCCAACTAAAGAACATATGGTTAACCTTTGTTCGACTAACGTCACTCGAAAGCAGGATGGTTGGACTAGTCGACTATTTGGAACCAGACCCAAGACACGGTTGCATCGCTGGTTACTAATAGCCTCTTTCCTAGTAAAATATGGAGAGAACCAGTGACGTGGAAAAAGTGATGGCAATAGTTTTTGTTTTTGGACCAACATTACTAACGCTATGACTTATCCTACCTATATGCGCGGGAGAACAGCGCTAATACCCATCTCATTCATGTCACTCATTGCCATCTTTTTGACATTAGTTCGACTAGAGCCATATGAGTGAACTGCATTTGCGCATGCGTGTTGGTAAGCAAAGAATGACTAATGGTCGAACTATAGTTTGCGCCCAAACTTGCTCATAGATGGCACCATTGCTAGGCAAATTGCGTCCTTTCAAGGCATTTAATCCAATGGCCTGGAGCAAGTTCAGTTGGGCGACTAGATCGACTAGATTTGACCATTAGTCAATCTAGGTGTCAGTCAAACGCTGTGCGATTTAATAAGCTACCGGTAGTCCAACTAGATCAACTTAAATTAGCCCCGGACCATGGTTTTTCTATCTAGTCACTCGCAAGTTACGTCACGGTTTCAAGATAATTACTTATTGCACTAAATTAAGTAGAGAAAATAATATAAATAAATCATAAAACAAATTACAAATTACGTGCCAACATTTTGCTTCGTGAAGGCCTGTCGTCTGCTCACAAATTAGATTTGACCTTATCGATCGACTAGACGTGTTCGAGTGAAAAACAGACCACGCATGCGTGAAGTTGAATCAGGAATCAACAAAATGGACTAGTTCAGCAGCACCCGAATTTGCTCTTAGCTAACAGTAGATAAAGGCGCTTTTTTGGCATAAAGTTTGGCATAATTTGGCATAAACATTTTAAAATTCCAGGGGTACAACATTTGCAGACGTACATTTGCAGAAGTTATCTTCTGGATAAAATTCTACCATGCAATATAGTAAGGTTTTTATCAAATAATGTTGGCAGCCTGAGTTGAATTTTGTATTCCGTTTATCCTGAGGTTTAATTGACAATTTACGCCAGTACTTTCATATGGTTTTGAAGATGTGAATATTTTAAAACGAGTTAATAAGGAAAGACACATGCATAAAATCCAAAACCAAATAAATTGTTCAGAAATGTACATTTAAAAAAAGAAATTGTAAGTACATGTACATAAATTCTATGTACATTAAAGTTATCAACAGAAGTTTGTTAAAATAATGCAACACTGTGGCGATTACAATCTGCAATGTACGTTTATCAAATAAAACGTTATAAAATACAGCTCATTATTATGAGCTCATTAGAATGTTCTTTTTGTTACGAGCTGCAAGATGCAACTGTAAACAGCCGTGAGTAAAGATGACATTATTTGTAAATGATTAATAAAATAAAGACAATTGGTCAACATCACTGGAGGAATACGCAATGGCTAATAATTTGGGAGGCTAGTCATCCTTACTCGCAGTTGAGGTGCTGAATGGCGAAGGACGCGGCTACAAAGTGGTCAAGCCGCTGGCACCTCTGGCAGCCGGCCACATTGACTCATACACGACTACGAAGCACAGCCTGAGATCGAAAGTGCTAGATTTTTTTTCCAGAGAGAGAAAAACCCGGAGGGCCCGGAGCAAAACCATTGTGGCACAGTAGAGAACCAACGCACAACTCTACTCACATAAGTATGGTCCAGGCCATGAATCAACCAGGGCACATTGGTGAAAGATGAAAGCTTTACGCACAAGCCTCCCATAGCATTAGCTTCGTTACAAACCAAAGACTGCTCTGTGAACAATCCTCTAGCATTTGGTCTCCCCGTATTTCTGTCGTAGCATCTGCACTCTTTCAGCCGGAGTTATCTTGGCTCCGGTTTTCCTCTCCTCATTGTCTACTTGCCCCAACTCCACGGAAACCACACGGCCGTCGGTTCTCTTCTGCAGGAGTCCCGATGATTCCATGGGGACGCCGCCATATTGGAATGTACCATCGGGCTGAGGGGGTCGGGTGATTGGGGAAGGGAAGTCATCTTCAAAGTCGGGACTGTTACTATCCATGGATAGGGAGTGGTAACGCGTGTAGGCTTGGCCTAGTTGTGTCTCGGGCAAGCTAGCACTGCGATCTGAAGAGAGATTCCCCGACGACCCATGGCCTAGTTTTTAAATAAAATAAGTTTAACAAACTATATTGTACAATTTTAGAAAATTATGAAAAAAATAATGAGAAATCAATGACAGGCTTTCATCAAGCAGACCCCAAGCAGGAGAATATTAGCATAACAAACTACAGAAGTACAAAATCAGAATAAAAAGGATACTTACTGCTTCCATTCTTGTCCACAAAGCTGAGCTGTTCTGGTCTAGCAGGAAAATCTTTGTTCACCGAACTCAGCGATCCACTGTCATAGGTCAGCCGGTATCGATCGTTTGTTGACGTTCTACCTTTCACGTTGCCATAACGATCCATGACCTTTGTACTACCATCCCGGTGAAGCATAAACTTGTCCGACAGGCTCGCACTAGTCCTATCTGGTTTGGGCTCCACAAACGCTGTCGTGATAATTTGAGTACTAGAATTCGAGTTGAGACTGTCGTCAAATTTTGGATGCAACTGATACGCATTCACCGGCGACTTCAAATCCTCGTTCACGTAATAGCAGTACCCGTCATACGTTCTGTGTGTTTGTTGTGGCTTAGGTTCCAGTGTTGTTGCACTCTGGAAGGACGATATTGATCCCATATCGGAAATAGTATCGAAGCGTGCAAGCGGAGCTTTGCCATCTGGGTAACCAGGAATCTTTGGTAGACTTTCGTACGAGGCGTAAACAGGGGAAGCACTTCCTGTTCTCCACGCACCAGTCTGGTGCCCCGTACCAACCCGACTTTGTGGCAAACCTTTGCGGGATTCGGGGCCAGTCGCTTTAGGGCTCACTGAGGAGGTAACTAGGTTGCAATTCATATCTGGTCCGGCGTCGCCGTGGCTACCAAGGTTTAACATAAGACAAGAGGATGGCGATGATGTACTTGACGAAGAAGTTTCTTTCTTCGCTCCAGTTTTCTTCAGGTGCGTGTGATGAGAAGGACTTGGGTGCCGGTTGAACTGTCTCCCGGATAATCTTGGAGTGCCATGAAGTCTTCCATACTGCAAGCACTAGAATGAAAACTCCTAATATTTTAAGGCACCTCTATATCGAGTCAGAAATTCTAACATACAGAAACTAAAATATAAAATGGAACCAAACCAGAGACAAAGTCAAGAATTATGAAACGGCAATAATTCAAGGCTCTCAAAAAACACCAAAAAAATAAAACCTGATTGTGATTACCTTGTGTAACGCAGACATTACATTTTTTGGGAGATGATCTCCTATCATGACCGGCGATATCAAAACTTCATCAAATGCTGTGTTGTCGCGCCACACAGCGAACCAGGCGCAGTCTCGCTTGTCAAGTCTGAAGACGAAAGAAATTTGCAGTCAGGGTGGTGAAGCATTAGCTCAAGTGATCCCCAAGTAAGGGTCCAACAGTTATAATTTTGTAACATTCTCTCTACTGGTTTATTGATTACTGGTTAGTGCTTTACTTCACCTCCTTTCAATTAGAATCATTTGCATTTATTCCAAAAGTAACCTACCAAATTATTATCAAAAAGCTTTCTTGGATTAAAGATCATACTGGTACTAAACGCCCTGTGAAATGATTCCATCTGGCTTGTTGTCATGGAAAAGACATCAAGAAAATGACGGTGATTTCCAACGATCAATTGACTGATTTTGTTTTTAAATAACAAGCTGAAAATTTGCTGGTATAGGGTTTAAATCTCAAATATTTTTGTTCATATCCTTATATTGACTGAAAATGCTTTGGGGGTTTTCAAAACCTTTCCTTAGTCTTCAACTTCGCCGCCGAATTCTTAATCACTGGAAGTATGCCGAGTAGCAAACCGAATGGGAATATTTTTACTTTTGTCTTCAACTGATTGAACATTTGTGAAGCATAACAGGCACCAGAATGCAGCTGGAGTTTCTGCAGTTAGGGGCCTAAAAACGACTTAGGCCAGAGACAGACAAAGACAGGAAGATTAAACTGGAAAAGTGACTACTGAAATTAGGGGACAGGAGCCTGATTGATTACGTGAGATGGCATTTCTCAACAAATCAGAATGCAGCATCCAACTCACCCTTCTCGCTTAGGATTGGTCCGTATGATCTGCACGATCTTCCCCGGCGGGTACAAGGGATTGTGGGTAGTCAGCAGGAGCGACATGTTGGTCGGGTGGAAGGCTTTGGTCATTCGTGGAGGGGACGGGGACGAGTCCGAGTCCCGAGGACTCAGGTTCCTGGAGCTGATCTCCCGGCAACACAGCAGCCCGTCAAAGATGATTTTCCACTGGGTCAAAAACATAAACAGACCGGCTAGTCCACTGTACTCTAACCGAGTCACCGACTAAACTGATTGGCTGACTGATGAGTAACTGAGTACACATGTGACCCACTCCAGAAAAAGGTAATATAAGTCGCAAAAAATAAAAATAGAGTCATGTACATTCCAGGATATAAGCATTCATTTGGTACATACAACAGCTACATATACCCCTCCTGTTCTGATGGTATAAAATGTTTACATATTATTAAATACCTTCCATGGAATTCAAATTACACAACTAAGAAAACAGGCTTTTGAAACGCAACAAAACTAAGACAATACATTGGAACCATGCACTTTTAGAGCTGGTTCATACTTCATGCAAAAGCGATTGCGATACAAATTAGACGTCACAAAGCATGCGCTCGAACATTCGCCCAAGTTGCAATTTTGCAGCGCGAGAACTTGCTGCAACGTCACAAATTCGAGTTCGCATTTGCTTTAGCGACGAGTATGAACTGACCTTTAAAAGGTATGGTTTTTCTTCACTTCACTATTTATCAAAATCCAGCTTTTTGTTAATTCAATCTAAAACGTTGGATACTAAAGATGTAATTAAAGACAAAAAATGAAAATAAAAGTTTGACAAACACTTTCAAGTTGCATGCCTGGTCCTAATCTCATTTCGCATAGGATCACGCATGCAATTTGAAATTGTAATCTTTGTAAGACTTTGTACAGAGTTTTTCAATTGTCAATGGTATAAGTGTAAAGTGCATACATAGCATGGACACTTTTCATCGAATGCTATCAAACGCCTTGACCAATGCAACCTCTGACAGAAGTTTTTGACAGAGTTGAATTCGTGTCCCTGCAAGTCCAGTCACAAGTCCTTTCATAAAGCCAGTCGCAAGTTGAACAATGACAAAGGAGTGCATTTGGTAACAGTTCATTTGAATAGCTAGTGACTTGACTTGAAACTGAAGGAGTTGTGATTGACTTGCAGGGACTAGCTGTACCTTTGTGTCTGTGCTTCTCTTGATGCAGTCCAAGAGATCAGCTCGCAGACATTCCATCTGAGACAGACCCATCCTGGTGACAATGTCCTTACCGATGACAAGGGATGTCACAAAGTCCTTGGTGTGCTTAACCGCTGGCATACTGTATAAGACAACGAAAATTTTTGTACCTATCAGATTTGCCAATTTGCACCATGTCACAAAACTCTTTTGAGAGCTTCCGCCCGGTTCTTTTTAGTGGCTCTTAAACTCACAAGAGAGATTTGTTACGAGGTACAAATGTAAACTTTGTAGTCTATACCCATGTGTTTTCCGAAGGTATATGAAAACCTTCTTCTCAGGAACTAGCTTGTCAACTTCCAACACTTCTGGGCACTCGCCCCTCCAGACATCCGAAGAGAGATTGCCACATCAAGGCTGGTCCGTAAGATCCGATCCAACCCTAAGCTCCTTCTTCTTAGTTACCTGGACTTCCACCCAAGGCCTAGACTCAAGTCTAGAAAGCCAATATGGCCCAATGTCCTGGACAGCACAGTGACTGCAGAAGACCTATGGTGCAACTGATGACAAGACCACACTTGCGTCCCGAACAAGTTTCTTGTCACCGATCCCACCATCCAGCTGCGGGGAATGGTGTCTCCTAAACCGGTTCCGAACTGACGCGGTGCCATGCTGCAGCAGCCTATATAAGTGGGGCTACATAACATCTCCACTTTGTGACTGTGGCCAACCCTAGACGATGCAGCATATGATCAATGACTGCCCACTCTCTCGCCTTACTGGTGGCATCGCAGCCCTTCCCTAGCCAAGTACCTAGCCAGACACTGGCCTACGGACAGTACAACAATATTGCACTAGCATACAAGATCATCATTATCATCATCATCAGGACACTAGTTAGCTATTCACCTTCAAACAAGGTTATATTAATATATATCTCACCTGAGCAATCCACCGGGAGGCGAGTAGGCATAGCACTGCAGCTTAGGGTAGTCTGGTCTCAGTAGTATACTGAGAATTGACACGGTGCCGGCCCCTAGTGAATGACCCACAAGTACCAACTCGTAGTTCTGAGAACCTCTCTCCTGTTGAAATCATCAAATACAGACGAATAAGAAATCTCATCATAAACGAACAAATAAGATGGTTGGGCAAAGAAACCGACTGGAGCAGGGTTTGAACCTGCGACCTTCGGACTATGGTTTCCCTGCTTCACCAATTGAGCTATTCAACCCATTATTTTTTCAAAAACAACATAGCAGAATAGGGTGTACACTATGAGATTTAAGACTACATTTCCATTTTAAAAATAGAAAGAAAAAAAATTGAAAAAAAAAAATGAATTTGAACCTATAGCCATTTTGGACTTTATTTCCCCTATTAGATTAGAACAAAAATTGTGATTATAACAAACCCGCAACATCCAATCTGTATGCCATGCATCATATCAATTGAGCTATCCGACTGAATACTTGGCTGAAGACGATATTTCATTGCATTATACAGGGTGGCCAATAAAAAAACGGACAAGCATATTTCCACTACCCCAAGGCCAAAACTACCTATACCAATGAGTCGAGAAACTTTCTGGAAGAAAAATGATACAAAGTTATCTAAATTTGGACTAGTGGTTTTAGCTCCAGTTTTTGTGAAGCACAGAGAGGGGTCCTTTCACACCGAGAAATAACTACACTGCGATCTTAACATGACACATGTTTAGTTATTTTTCGGTGTCAAAAAAACACTGACTTCACTTCACAAAATAGGGTCTGGAGCAAAAACTGCTCCCAAATCCAGACATCTATGGCCGTTTTCCAAACCCCAGCTTTGTCTTCGTCTTGGGCTTCATTCATGTAGTTTAGCAATAGGCTGGTAACGGAGCCGAAGCCAGGTACATGTATTTGGAAAACGGCCTTGGTATCATTTTTCTTCTAGAAAGATTCCTTATCCATTGGTATAGGTAGTTTTGGCCTCAGAATAGGGGAAGTACATGTATGCTTATCCGTTGAGATATGCTTGTCTGGTTTGTTTTTTTTGGTTTTTTTGGGGGGCCACCCTGTATATAATATGCCTATAATATATCCCTACGTACATGTATATGAAAGTATTGTAAAGGGAGCTCAACAATCTATTCATTCTGCTGTCATTTGAGAATTTTGTTTTGCATCCAGTCCTATGTTGGCAGTTCCTGATATGCCAATGTGTTTGTTCAAAAGCACCAGTCAGAAACACACGAATACATAATAATCCTAGTTGATCGAACTTGCCCACAGCTGCCAACAGCAATTTCATGAAGCACCATCAAATAATGACGACTTACGTCAAGTGAAATTAAAATTAATTAAAACTAACATGTTCCTGGTACCAGCAGTATCTCTTAGCCGCTTAAGTACATTTTTTGAAGGTGACAACGTATTTAACGTATCAAAAATGCAAATGTACACCCTATCACAAAACAGCGCTGTACATGTAGTTGCTCAATGCACACATGTATTGCAAAGTGTATCGTAGGGTCCCAGTGTACAGTCGTCACTTACAGGGTCGTGAGTAAATGCCCTCGACAGGATCATTTCTTCTTGGAGTTTCTTCTTGATGTGCACAGCAGCGCCAACCATGCCCTGGAATAAAGAAATTGGAATTTTGAACATCCAGATTAGAACAAATTTGAACAAATTTGAACATTTGATATGTATCCTGAAGTACATTCAACCAAGTCTGATCATGTTTGGCGGAGCCAGATGAAAAATTAAAAACCAAATTTCAGGGTGTGCTACCCACAGATGCCGGCCTGAACCCATCTTGGATCGAGGTTCGTGAAAAACAATTCCGTGTCTGGGTTCGGTCAATGTGAAAATAATCCCGGCGCGAATTGGTTAACTGTCCAACCCCCCCCCCCCCCCCCCCTCCACTCTGCACAGCATTAAGCCCCACCCACCTTGTGGCCAAACCAATCGCTTGGGCAGTTGTCCAATGGAATCTTGGATGTATCAGCTGAAAGATCTGTGAGCCAATCCTGCATAGATAGCGTGCCTCGAACAGAGACGATCACCTTGCGTCTGGAGTGATCCAAGGCAACGAAGAATGGCGTCTCCCATACCTGGACATATTCAAGACGCAGACAGTTTTCTCACAACTGATAATTTCTGTAACAGAGGGTTGCTTGTAAAAATGTTGAAATGACCCTGTGCATAAGTACCCGGGCAGACCTGGACGAGTAGGAGAAAAGTAGGATACAAATTTACCCCCCCCAAAAAAAAAAAAAAAAAAAAACAGGACAAAGTTAGAACTCTGCACAAAATCAGGTTAAAAGTAGGACGTTTGCAGGCTTTCAGTAGTTTTGGGTCAGGTGATACCCACTCATGTCCACAGCATCATAAAACTCATTTGGGACGTTCTGTACTCTCATCACTTGTGCTCCGTCCTCAACTAAGCTCTTGGAAGTACAGTTGCAGTACTCCTGCGCCCAAAGCCCTTCATTCTGTTATTTACAACTGCTCCCTCCCCCCAAAAAATTAAATAAATAAATAAAAATAAACCCAACAACACCACCTTTCCCCACTGCAGCAAAGTAAAAACAATTGTGCAGATATTTATTCATTTTTATACTATTTCATTATGTCAGTTTATAAACAACCACAACATGTTGCAAACATAAGTTCAGAAAGCCATTTTATTTCACGGCAGCAAACAAAATAACAGTGGTAGAGTTTTTACATTTTGGAATGTGCAACGTTAAATGCAGCATTGCATATCATTCTTGATTTTCCTCGATTTCAAAACATAAAAGACTCAACAAAATAACAAAAGCAACAAACGAAGAACAACATTTATTTGCACATTTAGCTTAGAAAGATTGAGATCTTACCTAATACAATTATCCAATCAATGTGTATGTCACAGCAGATCGAAAATCAGCAGAGATAAAGAGCATAAAAGTCTAAAGTTAATTCAAGCAAATGGTTGTGCATGTAATGCAAGATTCAAGAATTGAAAGTAATGCACAGCACTAATTCAAGTAAAATTAGTAAATCAGAAAAAAAAGTCAAGTGAGAAATTGTGTTAATAATATTAACTTAAATTTGTATTAATTCTTGTGAGATTTGAAGGTTTGCATGGCAAAAAGGCAATAAGATAAATAGTTTGCGGTAATACTCTTTAATTTAATAACCCTTCTTTAACGTTGGAATCTCTGTCTCCTGATGACGAGCGAAGCATACTGTCCGAAACGTTGAGTTTCCTACGGTTCTTTTCAGAGCCACACATCTCACTGAAGAGAATTACTGTGGTGTTACTGCAAACTACTTATCTTAAATAATTCTTGACGAGAATATAGAAACAAGAATACTGCCCAATTAAGCCCAAAGTAATTTAATTTGCATATTAATCTGCAGTTATTTGCATAAATATTTGAATCCAGCGCTGCTGTAAAAGGGTACCTAAAATTCAAAACTTTATTATTAAGTATTCAATAACGCTGAATACTTAACTGCAAAAACTTCATATTTGTTTACGTTTGCTCATTATTCGTGACCCTAAAATGAAGAGTAATATGCGCGGTGCCCTGCCCACAAAAGATTACGTCACGGTAAGAACATAGCGTGGCTATACCATGCACAGCCTAGCCTTGAATACAAGGCTGCGCTGTATCTGCAACATGGGATCATCATTTGCCATAACACCACACGTGTACATAGCCCGCAATGCATATTATACGTACTCATCATACACGTGTACACCGTTGTGCGCGCTCACGCACCCCGCACGCATGGGAGCCAGCAGAGTATGTATAATATGCATTGCGGGGGCGGAGGGGCGGAGGGGCGGGGGGAGGGGGGGGGGGGGTCATGGCGCATATTGCTTTTCATTTTAGGGTCACGATTATTGAGCAAACATAAACAAATATTAAGTTTCTGCAGTTGTTAAGTATTCAGCCATATTAAACTTTTGATTTTCAGGTACCCAATAACCGCTTTCCTCATATTAACCCCCCAAAAGTAAAGCATTCCAACAAATGATTTTGCCTTACCAGTACCCAACGTGCTTAACCCACACACCTACTGGAGAGTGAAACTGCCCACTCATAATGTTTGCACCCTTGGAGTTGGTTGGAATGTTCGATTCTCAAGAGGGGATGGTCAGCAGAGAGAAGAGGAGGGGGTGGTGGGTTGTGGTGGCTAAATTGAGTTTAAGCAAAGTGGCGGTGAGAGAGAGAGCGACAAATGAGTTGTGGACAACTGTTGGCAAGTGATGGAGCAACAAACGTTAGTAATCACTCAAAACTAACTCATTAATGAAACAACTATTTAAGGCTCCTAAAACCTGTTATCGTGGACGACACTTGAAGAATCACAACATTGGTTAACATCAATAAAGACAAACAATCATAATGAACAAACGATTCAGCATGCAGTATAAAAATGGTATAACTAACATACATATGTCACGCCAGTTGTCTAAATACCCACAGAGTGCATGTACATTAACTCTATAATAAACAATATCAACTACGACTACTTTGTCACGTTTGTTTACAACTCCAAGAAGTCCACAAATGGGTAATGTAGAGAAACCACACAAGCCAGCTGAATATGTTAATTATAACAAAATGGCAATATGAAGTATTTGAACTAGTTTTGCATTAGACCATTACATGTACTTTTGCACATACAGTAACAGCAAGGTACCAGAAGACTAAATCATATGGTTTTTTTTCTCCTACCCTCACTAAAAAGCATACCAAGCCTAACAAACTTCAACAACTCACACAGGCTCAGTAATTATTGGTACTGAACCTAACAGTACTAAACCTGCAAAACAGTTGAAGTTTGATTGACATGGTACAGATGGGTCTACATAATATGCATTGGATTGGTACAGATGGGTCAATGCATTGTTTATTATCAGTGCAGTGATGAGGGTGTACATGTACACTTTACAGTTACAGTTGACCAGGAACTGTGCCATGACCAGCCGCGGGTCACCCAAGAATAAATGCCTGTGCATTCCCCCAAACTCAAACATTTTTTTAAAAGTATCATGCCTTTCTGCCTTGAACTTCACAACAGGGTCTCCCTGGGCCTTTGGTACTGAGTCAAATAAATCCAACAACAAGTTGCTAAGAATTGGTACCAAACCTGTTTGATGGGTTTGGGGTAGTTTGGGTTAACTCGCCAAAATGCATATCAATTGGTCACTTTACAGTTTGAGAATGAAATTAAATCATTAAATCAAGTTATAAATTCCCTGGCTTTTTCCTCTACTTACTGCCTTTTTAACAGAAAGTGGAAAATGAGAATCCAATTTGAAACACAGTCCTGAAACAAGGATTAGTATGTGCAGTTTTTAAAGAAAAACATGGAAATGTGTGAGTATTTGTAGAATTGTAAAACACTTGTTGATGAAGGCACTAAAATTAGGCCTAACAAAATCTTGACTAATGCCTTGTGAAAATAACACCAGAATCTTGAAAGTTAAAAAATATATTGGCACATGTACATTGGAAGCGATGTTAATTAAACTTTCAAACAAACAAAATAGGACTATACACTATCATAACAAGCAGTTGTTGCCAAATTAACTTGTTAACTGCAGAGAATATTGACATCTCAGTGATCAAGGCCTGATAACACAATGCACACAATACACAACAGCCATGCAAATAACATGTGCAAGAAAAAGCAAAGCAAGTGTTTTCAAACCCTCATGCCATGCAACCAAAAGCAAACACAAGCTACTGTTATCACACACACTATATACTACAAAGGGTGAAATGTATGCAAAAAGAACTTAGAAGCAACCAGTGTTACTGGAAATATTGGCGAGCTGTGAACACGTGCACGTAACTAGTACATGTAAGGAACGATCATGAAAATATATTGCACATAATAAAAACATAAAGACAATTTTTGTTTTTACACAAATCTAGTTTAAACCTCCCATGTTGCATTGTTTACACATTCAATACCAGTATATATTGTTATATTTGACTTATAAACTGACCATGGCCATTTTGATACAGCGCTCCGCTTATATTTGTCACCGTTTATGGTTTTATGGCAGTAACACTCTAAAGCCTAATTCCCATTTGGATTTTTGTTTGTTAAGGTACCGCGGCTTTTCTGTAGAATGACAACATTAAATCCAATTGGAACGCGCGGTAGACTAACGTCCCTGTCAACGTACTGCGGCTGTGATGTAAAACTACCAGGCCGAAGGTGGTCGGGGGGAAAAGTTCCCGCTCATCAGCCACGGTTAGTTATCAGGGACGCTGACAAGTCCAATGCGAACAGCCTCGCCCTGTAGAAGTACTGCAACCACACGTAAACTGCTTTGTCTCAAGGTCGTTTGTGACTGTGCACAGCGCCCACAATGTGTGATATTTTGCCAGTATTGCACGGAGATTGAAACATAATGTCGTGGTATAAAAGTCCGAGTGGGAACGCACGGTAGAATTACACGAAGGCCGCGGAAGAAAAAGTCCAATGGAAAGATGGCTTAAGCTGCCAAATGAGCTGCCAAATTGACAAAGGTAATTAGAGGCTTCAGCTTCGGGTTTTAGGTACACTGTCAATAAAGTGGCTAAGATGTGGCCACTATTACAAGCGTGGCCCATATAATACTAATCAATTGCAAGCCGTTTACGTGTTGGAGAGAATCTGGAAAGGTTGTAGATCTAGAATACACGTACCGGTAGCCGCAAATTAACCGAATAACAAGCCACTGAATTTAATGTCCCCTGACAACAAATAAATTAAATCGATGAAATGGACGAACGTCTGGCCCTTGTGTAAAGTGAGCCGGCAATAAGTTACTTGTCCCAGCCTCGTTCTTGTTATTAGGGACTGTCTGTAACTGAATCTACCGCCCGCTAGTGCCTTATGGAATATTGTGTGTGGAGCTTGCACTGCAGTGCCCGAGATCAAAAGCAGCGGTCAGGCCGACTATGGATTTTTAGATGCCCGATAACACTGCTCTAAAATGCACAAGCACTGTATGGTCTGGTTGTTTATAAATTTTGCGAGTCAATTTCTCTCAATGAGGGTATTTTTCGGCTCATATTGATCCGTGCACTAACAAAAGACACCTCTCACTAACATGACTATCCTGTTGATAAAAGGAATTTTCGATGACGGAATGATAAATGTGTAGACTGCATTAACCAGTTCGCGCAGGGATTATTTTACCTTCACTGAGCCGAGGTGTGGGATTATTTTTAACGAAACTCGATCCGAGGCGGCTTCAGGCCGATAGTACCGGGAAGCACACCCACGCATTTCCGGCCTTGCTTGCTGCTGACAGACATTTCCGGCCTTGCTCGTGCATGTGTTTATGCGTCATCCGTTTTTAATCTGGGGACAACTTTGCAGTCATACACGTCCTCCAGTGCGAACTGCTTAACATGCACAAATCAAATATTTGACAGCACAGCAAAACTTGTCAAACTTAATTTCGACACCCAAAAAACAAAACAAAATAAAAATTACCAAGAAGAAAAATTAAGAGATATGTCATGTCAACTGAACAATACAGCACTGCACATGTACCAATAAACACATCTTACTCCGCTCCAATTTGAAAAAGCTTTATAAATCTGCTAAAATAAAATGTATTAATAAATTCTGAACTCTTGATAAAAACAAAATCTGCAAATGAGTGATTACTAAGCAAATTGTGCCAATATTTTTCTCCTTTTTCAGGCTAAAGGGGGCGCATACCGTGGTAGGCGATTCCACATTCTCGGCACTGTTGGTGACAGATGAATGCTGGGAAGGGGGACAATTTGGGGGTTGGGACAGGCACAGACACGCCATGCATGACGGGAAAGTCGAGCGTGTGCAGCCCCTGCAACACCGCCCTTGCTTGCTGGCTCTCCCACCACCACCACCTCCTCCTCCTTCCCTGGCCCCGCCTTCTCTGAGGCATCGCTCGTCCATCTCCTCTTGGAACGTCAGACTGGTTTCCAGGCAAATCCCCGATTCGTTAGTCAGGGTCCCTCCTTTGGACCCCCTCTTGTTTTCCTCGGGGGACGTGGCCCCGACGAGGGTCAGCCCTTCCGTGTCCAGACCGAACTCTGTACTGACGTTGTGGGGATTGTCGCGGAGGCGCGTACTAACCGCGGAGTGGAACGTTGCGTAAACCACATCGGCGTCTTCAAGCCCGCTGAGTTTCTTAAGGGCCGTGAAGTTGCATCCACAGCAGTTGTCATCCGATAGGTCCAGATATTTAAAGCTGTCTTCATCAGATCGACAACACCTTAATACAAAATAAAATTGAATACAAAAAAAATAGATGGCCTTGCCCTAAATATTTCCAAATTCAAGGCCTGTTAACCAACAGGCCTTTTAAATTAACTGTAAAGGTTTCAAGTAAAATGTGGTTTACACCTCAAGTTTATTGGCGGGCCACAGACAGGTTCAAGTTCAGGCAAGAAAAGTTACAGTACTATCAAACATAAATCTGAGAATATAAAAAAAAGGAGTTAGTTAACTCACGAGCATCGTCCAATGAGATGAAAGCATCCTTTGCCGGGGTGGAACATGGCGTAGACCGGCCAGCCGTATGCTGCAGCTGCATACTTGTAGTAATAAATCAAATCCTCAAATTCCTGACATTCATCCTAAAAAAGAAGAAAAGGAAAGATATGACAAAATATTTTAAAAATTGACAAAATAGATTTACAAATTATTAACGCCAACTTGTGGACAGTGTTTCAGAGGTGCGCCGGACTACATTTTTCCTAAGACTTTAATTAAGTTTAACATTTTAGGGTCGCTGAATGTGAAGAACGACAATCGCAGTCCTTCAAAATGTCTTGAGTCCTGTTATTGGAAAATAATAATAATAATAATGAATATTTGTAATGCGCCGGTATCCATCAGAAAGATGCTCAGGGCGCAGTAAATAAATGAAGTAAATGAAAGGTAGATCTCTCAACACATCCTACGTGCTAAAGAATATCTACAGTTAAATACCGCTATAACGAAGACTACTGTATTAAGCAGCCGGATATAATGAACATCCTATTACATCTTTATTTCACGCACTATTACAGAAAGCACTATAGGGTAAAAATTGCTTTACCAGACAATATTTTGTGGAACCCACTCTGTTTTTTACAGAAAAGTTGTGGGCCATTCCGTAAATTCGGGCGTACTTGTCAGACACTTTAACGAGCTGCTGTAGAAAACGTGAATGTGATACATCACTGAAGGCCACGGTTCATATTCTGCACAAAAGCAAACGCTAACATGATTTTGTGATGTCAGAGCAGGTATTCGCGCTGTATATTTGAGGAAGTTGAACACATTTCTACTCAGACGAATTCCGCAGCGAATGCTTCGTGACGTCAAATTGCATTTGTATGAAACAGCCTTAATATGTAACATCTAATGAGTAGAAAACAATTACAGACCAAACTAAAATACACAACCCCCCTTATTGACCGTGTACATGTACATGTACCGGTACATCATGTGGTTGGACGTACAGGGTATTTTTAAGAATTACCCTTCTTCAGTAGCAACTTACATGGTTGCTAAAATCGGCAAACTTAGTGTCTGCCGTGATGGGCACTCCGGACAAAAACTTGAGGACGTTGTTGTTAGGGTTTTGCTCCAAGGATCGACGACTCTGTTTCTGTTTCTCTCTCAGGAGCATCAGGCCTGCCACGATGTCTGACGGAACAATGTCCAAATCACGAAAGAAATCCGAGAACAGGAGCGCTATCTCTGCAAAGGCACTCTGGGAAAATAAATGTTTGTGATTGTAAATATTTGCTTAGTTAATTAATGTATGAAATACTTGTGGCTGTCCTGAAAGCATCTATTAGGAACTCGTAGCAGATCATGTTCAATGACGAATAGCTTGGTAATAATTTAAAATTATTCAAACTGGGATTCGTTTGCCCCAGATTTACTGCCTTCTTGCGAATATTCGTAGAATGCAGTGGTCCAGTGGTTACGGTACTTGACTCAGGGTGCGTGGGTTCGAACTCTGTCAAAAACTTGGCGTTTGTGCCATTGGGCATGACCTCAACTAAAAATGCCTCTCTCCACCCGGGAGTATAAAATGAGTACCAGTAAGGGTTGAGGTCGATTAAGCGTTGATATCGGCTGCCGTGTGGTCCATGGCCTGACGAACGGGGTAATAATTGTAAAGGGTTTCGAGATTGTTGATACGGTGGAAAGCGCCAAGCATTACATTTTCAAAGTGAACAAAGAAATTAGCAAGGCGGGACTCGAAACCTGCGACCTCCGGGAATATCGGACCGGCACTCTATCAACCGCGCTAATTTGCCCTATGTTGGCGGTATCCAAAATTGTCAGTATCTTTGCATTACAACTATTATTATTATTCAGAATGTACTTTACCTCTTGTGGCTCCTGTGCATGTATACAGCAGCAATAACGGTGAAAACGTTTCTCCCAATTCCGTTCGTACAAGGCTCTTGTTTTTCTAGAGAAAAAAATTATATATATGTATATATTTTGAAAAATATACATTTTAGAACAAAAAATGTGGAGTACAAAATGAAACGGAAAGAGATTGTGACAAAACCTTTCCATGAAAACAAGTTTGCTGAATATTCAACATTTCTGAACCCTTTCCTTTCAGCAAAACACTATCTAGTCGAGCAACTGAAGAAATTAGGCCCTGGTATTTTGAACACTTTAAAATAGTCCAATGCATTACATGTTCCTTGTTTCAGGCTAAATGTAAAGTAGGTCGGCTATAAAACCAGATGTTTGGATGTGGAGGGACTTGGATGCACACTTACATTTGTCTTGTCCTATTCCTCTCAACTCTACTGGCCGAGCGGCGCATTGCACACTGTTTCTCGGTCCGTTTGAGTTGGACAAAGCTGCGACCTGCCGAGTCGTAAAGGCACCACGTTCTTGCAAGGACCAGGATAAATAAGAGGAGATTGTATACAACTATACCTGCAGCCAAAAAAAAAAATCATAATCATAATCATAATCATGCCTCCAATTGTACATGGTTTGGATCGGGGATCAAGTAAACATTGTTCATATTATGGTAACTTATTGGCCCCTGTCGTTACTACTGCACACTTTGTTAAGAACCACCAATAGGTAATTAAATCCTACCTAGTACTGAGTTTTTGATGGCTAAGATTTGGCATTGTGAATACCACCGAGCTAACCACACGATGCCCAGAATGGTCCAGATCATGCAGAGCAGGAGTAACACTGTGAATCAAATGAAAAACACAAAGAAAGCTGAGTCAGGAATCATGTACATCGTATATTAAAGAGACATACCGGTACATCTAAAGAGCAGAACAATCGTTAGTGTGGGTGGGGACTAGTAGGAGGGATAGTGGGGAAAGGATAGAGGGGGAAGGATAGTGGGAGGAAGGCTGTGGGGGGGCAGCTACCTTCCCTGGTGTATGTATGGAGATTTTTTCTGTGGTGTGTCCCCCAAGCTGGTGGTGTGTCCCCCTAGCTGGGACTGTGGGCCCTCTTAAAAGGTAGGAAACACCATTGGTAATTGCTTCAATTATTAGAAATGGATGGATTCGTGGGGTTGTCATTTATAGTAAATATCGTTTAATTGACCTATTTAAAGTTCTACTATCATGAATGCCGAAGAAAAAAATACAAGAAATAGTTGGCTATAATTTAAAGAAACCGCGCTTGATTCGGTTGAATAATTACGGAGAAATGAGCGATTACGTAACAGTACATGTAGTCAAAGAACACTTCCAAGTTTGTGTATTACACAGATTTTCCTTTGTGCAGCCTGTGGTTATTTACTCTTTCCCTTTTCAATTTATAGCCAGCACACTGTTTAATACTTTGATAAATGCATTTGGAAAAAAAAATCACAACCTGCATACAATTTAATGGACATCAAGTGGAAGGCAGGTCTGCTGGAGTATGAACATTTTGTACCATCAACTTTCGGCAGAACTTAAGAAGATGATATCATTTTGTTATTACATGTATCTTATCAAGTTCATTTTGTTTTCAATTGAGATAATAATTTAAGCTTATCGTGCAAACTTGGCGATAGTAGACATGATCTCTAACTTTATCAAGTTTCTAACTTTTTTCAAGTTTCTAACTTTTCAAGTTGAAAATATGAAAAAAAAAAACCTTGATAACTTATGGGCAATATTATGTTGAACTTGATTAATAACTAACAGTGTGCAATTTAGTTAAATAACCAGACTTACAATAATGTCGTTTTAAATTGTGATAACGGATTTAAATATTGCGCAAATTGGCTATAGCAAACTTCAACCTTTATCAAGTTTTAAATGTGAACAATTATCTCGATAACTTTTATGTGCAATATTATGTTGAACTTGGTCGACACCTGGGATATTATTCAGATTAAAAGAAAAAAGAGAACAAGAAAATAGGTTATGAATTTTATCTTTAAAGATGGACTACAACGAAAACTCACACATTAAATTTATTATCGGACCTTGTTTATGTTGTGTTCAGGTAACACTTTATTGTTACGGTCATGTTTTTCTCTAAATAATTTTGTTGCAATTTGACCGAAAAAATTAGACCTCGATTCTTCGATTTTGAAATTTCCCGCCCTGTACTGGTTCCCGGCAAAGATCCACTGAAAACCACAATGAAATCCACGATATAGTACCAGCAGACTTGTAAACCAGCGAAAAGTGATGACGTACTACCTATGAAAACGCATACATGGTGGCCCTGAAGGGACTCCGCAGATCGCGAATATCGACGTCAAATTTGACGTCGATATTCACGACTTTCCCCAAAAAGTCGCGAATATTGACGTCAAATTTGACGTCAATATTCAGGGCCACCATATGTATGCGTTTTCATGGGTAGTACGTCACACACAAAGTATGAATTATTCATGAGTTAAGGGCTTTTGCTGAAACTGAGTTTATCTGGGTCGTAGAACGCCGATCAATTTTGGGTTTTTTTTGCATGAAGGAACAAGATTTATTGAATACTAATGATATATTAGTAATCATTATACATTTCTCGAACATAAAACAGCAACACAGCCTTTATCATTATTCCGTTGTAGTCCATCTTTAATTATTATTAGTATTAATTAGTATTAATCAAATTCTTGCCTGTGCTGTCTGAATCACTCAATAAGAGCAAACTTGGATGGAAGTATTCTTTGACTACTTTTACGTAATCGCTCATATCTTCGAGATTACTGAACCGAATTTTTACATTATAGCCAACTAATTTGACTTTATTTTGTTGTTGAATTGTTCGATTCCAACACTTATTGAGGAAGTTACGATCACCTAAAGGAGCATTGTAATGTTTTTTGAGACACACTGTACAATGTATATTTACATATTTACTACAGGTACATGTGCATGTACATGTACTGTGCATGCACTCAAAACTAAAGTGAACATTTTATATACCGGTACCGGTAATTATCATTTTTATCTTTGAGTAGGAGAAATATTAACCAGACCTAAATTTGCAACAGAATATGTACTGGTACATGTTAATTTGTTATACACAAAATAAATGTTTTTGACCGGATGGAAAGAATAATTTCATGAGGTGACAGATGGAATGTTCCATTCCATGTGGCAAAGTCGAGTGGAATAGTGGTTTATCAGCTGCGTCCAGTAATTTCTTGACATTCAAATTTCCCAACTATTGTTTCTTAGTTTCTTGTAGTAGTTGCAATATCAAAACAGAAATATTTTACTTAATAAAAAAAAGATTTTATAATCCCGCCAGTGGTTTCGTTAACTTGAAAATAAACCCGGTGCAAACTCATTAATGAAAAAATACTTAATGTAGTCGATTATTTGATCCTGGACGTGCATTTACTTCTTTGTGTATTTCCTCAATCTAACGTTAACAATAGCATCGCACAGGAATTTGTCAAGTTCTTCATCTGACAGCACTTCGACGGCAGAGTTGTCCCAGCAAAGACTGCATAATTCGGCATGCCTCCAAGCGGCTAACAGCGTACTGAATCTGTTTTTTGGTGTTAACACCGTCAAACTTTCTACAAGCTCACTTAAATCGTTGTCCGTTACCAGCACAAAACCCCCATGCATGTTTATTCTTGTTGTAGTACGTGTCAGCGTACATTGCGTAGTGCGCAATACGATCAGCGTGTGTTAATTGCTCTAGCTCCGCGATCGATAACAAGGCTCCCGTGCAATAGGACGAAATGAATGGAACGAAAAGGCACGGTGAATGGAACCAAATTGCACGATGTATGACGCAATTATGCAATGGAATATTTGTCAATAAAATGGGGCAGAAGATTCAATGTCATGTGACTAAATTCCACCAATCAAATGACAAGGCCCCGGTCAGGTGTTATATAAAACAAACGGACCAACCAATCAATGTACGTATACTGCACACATGAGTATGTCAAAATGGTAATATCATTATAATTTTTGTTAGCAGCACTATAGCAACAGTATATTAAGCATACATATGATGTATGTACTAGAAACTAGCCTGAAGGTTAGGAATAAATCTCCTGTCCCTTGTCAGTTGTTATAGGCCACACATGCTTGACCCAATTTCCAGCATCTCTCTCACTCTCACTAGGGGTGTGCACTGTGCAGCCATGATCCTCTGCAAGCTCATAATGCGATTGTGTGTCTTACACATTGTCATCCATGTTGGCTGATGATGACAGGCCTAAAGCTACGATTTAATAGCTGTAAATGCAAAATATCTTTGTGGTCTTTTTAGGGAAGTGAGGGGGGGCGGGAAGAGAGAGCAATGATTTGATCTCATCAACCATGCTCGGTGATGACAGACTAAGGAGGTCTTATCTCTGTAGCACATTGAAAAACCTGCTGATAGAACTACATGTATTAGGGAAGTGCATGTGCAGTTCAATTACTTTTTTCCCAAAGTATGAGCTTATCCTGTAAAATGACTCCATAGGACCATGGGCTGGTACATGTAGCATAAAAACGCTTTGTAGTATTGCGCATGCTCATGCATAGCTAGGGCCGGCCGGCCAGAATAGGGATCGGTCACGTGATAGCGTGATAGCATGAGAGGGTACATTTAACAAATGGAAAATGAGTCCATTTTTATTGGAGTCTGATGTTCATATTATACCGGCGTCCGTAAGCTATATTTGCGCGCATAATGCACGTGTAGCATGGCCTGGCCGGCTGGCCCAATAAACGTACTCGGCATGCAGATTCATTTATTATAGCGCATCGATATTTCGCTAAAATTAGGAATTTTTCGTGGTTCCGTCTGGTGTAATTTGTCTCTAAATCTGCGTTATAAAGTTTCCAAAAAATTCGCGATAAACGCAAAACAAAATGGCGGAACAAGTCTGCGCAGGCGCAGCGTGCAAAGCTCGTCGCACTGAACAGAGGCGCCCTCTGTTGTTCGGTGCGACGAGCTGTGCACGCCTGCGCAGACTTGATCCGCCATTTTGTTTTGCGTTTATCGCGATTTTTTTGGAAACTTTATAACGCAGATTTAGAGACAAATTACACCAGATGGAACCACGGAAAAGTCCTAATTTTAGCGAAACATCGATGCGCTATAATAAATGAACCTGCATGCCGAGTTTGAGACCGAATGATTTCCATGAAATGAGTGAAAATAATCCTGTTTTTTTTGCACTGATGGACGTATGGGCTATAGCAGAGAGTGTACTCTAGTGCGGGGCCATAGACTAGGGCTACACCGTGTACAGCATCGTTGACGTTGACGTTGACCCAGTGCAGAAGGCACCGTGATATTGGAATCAGGAAACTCTTTGTTCATTTGAAATACCCAGAGACTCATAATACACGTTTACGTCAGACAATCCCCATGACAGGCTGAAATTATTCAAAACAGATTAACTTTGAGTATTAAAGGAAGTTATATTTAATTTTCGATTTTTTGGGGGTAAACGTGAATTGTGAGTTTCGACTCTGTTGTTAATGTTATGGTACACCTTGCACCACTGAGCCTACTGAGTGAAAACGACACCCAGCAACCCAAAGGTTCATCAGTCTGGGTAAAATGCAAGTATGTGTACAACAATGGATGAAAGGTTTAACCCTAATTTTGTTAATAACAAAATGTACTTTCTCAAATTGAAAATAGCTGAAATACTTGTTCACATTTAAAACAAAGCACTGATTAATGTAGATTAAAATGTTGCCCTTTTTATTGGACATGTTGAAAGGGGGCCGGAGTTTCACCCGGACAATTGAAGTGCATGTGATTTTGACCCCCAGGCCTCCTTTATTGCCATGTTCAAATATTATAAATTTGATGGTTTTTGTTTTTAGAATTGGTTCAACTCTGAATTCACTAAATTTTCAACTTGAAACAGTTTCTCAGAATTATGAGTAGAATGAAGATTAGTACATGCATGGTTTGAGGCAGTCATCTGACAGTCATCTTATTCTCTCCTTACCCATAATTAATTCATGATTAATCTGTAGGGTGAAGGAAATTAGTGTCTAGTTAAAAAAAAAGATTAAACGACACTCCCCTTTGGTTAATTTAACAAAGACATTTCTTGGGCAAGGTGTGTATTGGGGGGCGGGACGGGGGCGGGACGGGGGGGGGGGGGGGGGGGGGGGGGGGGGGGGGGGGGGGGGGGGGGGGGGGGGGGACGACTATGAATTACAGATAACTCTACTCTTCCCAGGTGGCAATTCCAGTTAAAACCAGTTCAACTAAAATTGGTTTAATTGGGGGGGGGGGGGGGGGGGGGGGGGGGGGGGGGGGGACGACTATGAATTACAGATAACTCTACTCTTCCCAGGTGGCAATTCCAGTTAAAACCAGTTCAACTAAAATTGGTTTAATTGGGGGGGGGGGGGGGGGGGGGGGGGGGGGGGGGGACGACTATGAATTACAGATAACTCTACTCTTCCCAGGTGGCAATTCCAGTTAAAACCAGTTCAACTAAAATTGGTGACTGGCTTTGGTGACCAGTTCATACCAGTTCAAAACAAACTTTCATACCAGTTCAAAAGCCAGTTAAACCAGTCACCAAATTCCTGAACTGGTATCATTTGAAACCAGTTGAACCAGTAGAACTACCGGTACATGTAGTTTCAACTAGAATATTTATCTGGAAAGGCCCAATGAAAAGGTATATGGATAGTATAGGCCTATACAGCGCATACTTTGACTAGTTTGCACACAAGTCTGCTGTAGGTTTTAGTTTTGTTTGTGTATTTTTTCTACTTTGTTTTAGGTTTTGTTTTAGGTAGGGACTCTTAACTTGGTCCTGGCCGTGTAGAAGTCATGTTGGATTCTTGCCAATCTGATTCGGAAAGGGGTTTCTCAACATCTTAGAGTTTAACCCAGGTTCAAACATGGTAAGCAAGGGCCTCAAGCTTACCTGTGCGACCGTACAGCAAGTACTTCATGACGGACCGTGGCCGGGTGTAGAATATCGTCCCCCGCAAGCTGACAAAGACAATCAGTCCCTCCACCAGCAGACACACCGTCAAGATGACCACATAGCCCAGGATGTACTGACGAAGACTGGAGGGACACGCCTCGGAATGAGGATGGTAAACGGCTAGGACGATGGTTAGGGATATCAGCCTGAATAAACAGAACACGAAAATTGTGAGGGGTTCTGGCAAAATGAAACGGAACTGGCCTGGGCAGAGGTTGAAATGAGGGTTATCGGGTATTGAAAAGAGAATAAAAAGTCTCCTTACAATGCTGTTTGTTGCGCTTTAAAAGGACATTATATTAACATGTTATCACTGGTTATGAATGTAGCATTTGTCGCAAAAGTAAAATATTGAGAAAAAGGCTTTTGAAGTTTTGTACATGTGATATTGAAAAATAACCCTATTTTTTTTGAGTAATTTGAGTAATTTGAGTAAAATTCAAAAATCTATTTTGTGAAATTTATTGTGAAGACCTATTTATCTATACAAATTTCCCTGTGGAGACTTTTCGACTCCCATTGTGCTCAAGTCCCCACAGAGTACCGAATTAAAAACAATAGTTAAACTGCGCATACATACCGGTATGATTATATGGGTCACGTACGGATTATTCAGGATTTACTTGTATGCACATCGAAGACATGAACGTGCAAGGAGACGGTCCTTGACACTCGCACTTTAATAACCATCAGAATTGGCATTTGCCCAACATCGCGTAACATAACCTTTATGTCTTACTAGGACGCCTAAGGTTGGGTTATCTTTACATGTAGTCATCTATTGTAGCATAAAGCAACCGTAAATTCTGTAACAATATTAAAGAGTCTAATTGAACAATGTGTAATAGCATTAATGTTCCCCATGCCTCAATTCACCACAAAAGCAAATCTTAAATTTTTGTAACAGATAAAGCCGCTTATCAATACCATTGCTCTTCTATAATGTATGCTACATGTATGTAGGTGTGAAATGGCACACTTGAATAAACATCACACACTGATCATGAGTCATCATTCACCATGGTTAGGAATTTATAATGTTCCATTTGTTGATGAATTTATCAGTTACCTTTGGCTAATTTCTAATACAATGGTTCATAATTATCTTTGACAGGTTAGAGGTACATGTACCCTACATGTACATGTACGACACTGACAGGATATCCTGAATTTGTACTACCGTACCAAATTATTAAAAATGACTGCACTAGATGTTTGTTTAGAACATAAAAACCACTGCCCGACGCCGGTTAAAAACGAACGCCCTTTTTCTAGCTTTTCTTGGCATCCATGATTGTAAAACAGGTCAGTTAAATGATATTTACTATAAAATACAACCTACCAAATCCACCCATTTAAATAATTCAAGCAATTACCAATGGCGTATCCTACTTATAAATAGTACTGATAATAGAAGCAATATATGCTTGATACCATTACATGTGCATGTCTTCAATTCTTGTTGGTGGTTAAATTACTATAAAGTGAACATCTTTCATGTACAGGCCATAGGTTTCCCGTGCATCTTTTTCTCCAAACAAGTATGTGATTGTGTGAACGTACATTACAATAGTGTAACGAAGATTTCTCTGGGGTCGACTACACACACAAGAAGGACTCCTGACGCAAGTATTCCTCTATTTCCGGTGATTCTCTGCCGTTTATTGTGATCTCTTGCCAACCAAACATGGACTTCAAGCTCACACAATCACGCGGTACCAGAACTGGTTAGAACCAGTTCGGCGCTTGCGCAATCCAAAGGCGGGTTTCCGGGGCGATCCCACCACCGTGGAATCGCTCCAGCGCCCTCTACCGCCCAACCGGCACGGGCGTTACACAGCCCCCCACGAAGACCTTGTTTGCCCCCAAACAAGACCATGGGCGCTGCTGCCGCACCCCGGCCAACCGCCCTGGAAAACGCATAACGCCAACAATACACAACAATTTACATTCCAACAATTTACATTACAACAATTTACACTACAACAATTTACACTACAACAATTTACACTACAACAATTTACATTACAACAATTTTCATTACAACAATTTTTGGGGTAAGCCCCTGGCCCCGGCACGCCCCTGGCCCCGGCACACCCCTGGCCCCGGCACACCCCTGGCCCCGGCACACCCCTGGCCCCGGCACACCCCTGGCCCCGGCACACCCCTCTAAATGTTAAGACTTGACTGCGACTGTGACTGCGACTGGCTGCTCTGACTGCGACTGGTGCCTTCGACTGCGGCTGGCTCTTGCGACTGCGACTGTGGTTCCTGCGACTGCGACTGCGGCTGGCTCCCGCGACAGCGACTGGCTCCTGCGACCGCGACTGGCTCCTGTATCTGGTGCCTGCGACTGCGACTGGCTCTTGCGACTGCGACTGCGACTGCGCCTGGCTCCTGCGACTGCGACTGGCTCCTCCGACTGCGACTGGCTCCTGTGGCCGCGACTGTGACTGCCTCTTGCGACTGCGACTGATTCTTGCGACTGCGACTGATTCTTGCGACTGCGACTGATTCTTGCGACTGGCTTAGAGAGCGTGGGCGTCCCGGCGAGGCCCCGCCCCCGCTGCGCCGACGGGCACGGCTCGGGCTCGCTCCGAGTGTTGCGAGCCGTCTGCCGCGCCGCCGTCTACAGCATGGGCCGGGCCCCTCCGACTCCTCTTGTGGCGGTCCCTTGTGACTGTCCCTGCGGCTCCGACTGGCTTAGAGAGCGTGGGCAACGTTGACGGATCCGCTCCATTGCACTGTGTGCGGAGCAGTTCTGCCCCCGTTGCGTCGACGAACACAACCCGCGGACGCTCCGAGTGAAACGACCCGCCGGCTGCGCCGTCGTCCACGGCCCTGGGCGGCCCTCCCGCCGTGGGGCGAGTTGGCTGCCGTGCTATCGTGTTTTTCTCAAAACACGAACACTTCACCTGGTCTTTTCCCGTCCTTCTGTATGCCGACCGCTGCCACCAATGTAACGTAGATTTCTCTGGGGTCGACTACACACACAAGAAGGACTCCTGACGCAAGTATTCCTCTATTTCCGGTGATTCTCTGCCGTTTATTGTGATCTCTTGCCAACCAAACATGGACTTCAAGCTCACACAATCACGCGGTACCAGAACTGGTTAGAACCAGTTCGGCGCTTGCGCAATCCAAAGGCGGGTTTCCGGGGCGATCCCACCACCGTGGAATCGCTCCAGCGCCCTCTACCGCCCAACCGGCACGGGCGTTACAATAGGGACCAATAGAAACTGCGCATATGATATGTACAGATACTACAAATGTATACTATTATGTACAAACGTGTTTTTTACTGGACCTGTATATATCACCATTTTGTCTGTTTTTTTTACCGAACCCCCATATATACTACATATCTCAATATTCTGTGTTTTGCTAGTGGTGTGCTACAGGTACATACATGTAGATGAAATCCGTACAAAATGTTTAATTATTGCCCAATGGCTGTTTTTGGCCAAGACTAAACACACTTAAAGTTCACATAAATATTTTCAGCAAAGCACTTCCAGTTTCAGTTATTTGTATAGAACTCCTCTGAGCACTCACTGGGTATTTTATAAACACATCACGAAATGTGCTAGAATTCTAATGATTAACCATGCATACTGTACAAACACACTGTACAATGCGTGGTCATAGAACAAACTTGCATGCACATAAGGAGTTTCCAGTAATTACAGTGACACTGAAAATTATGTTAAAAGTACTGGTAATACAAGCAATATGCTTGATACCATTACATGTGCACATCTTCAATTCTGGTTGGTGGTTAAAATACTATAAAGTGAACATCTTTCATGTACAGGCCATATCCGGTGCATATTTTTCTTGTACTTTTTGCTATGTGAATGCGTGCACGTACATGTACGTTACAATAGGGACCAATAAAAACTGCGCATATGTACAGATCCTAACAGATGTATGTACAAATGTGTTTTTTACTGTACCTGTATATCACCATTTTGTCTGGTTATTTCACCACACCCCCATACTTCTACATGTATCTCAATATTCTGTGTTTTGCTAGTGGTGTGCTACAGGTACGTGTATGTATGTACATGTAGATGAAATCCATACAACATGTTAATTTATTGCCCAATGGCTGTTTTTGGCCAAGACTAAACACACTTAAAGTTCACATAAATATTTTCAGCAAGGCACTTCCAGTTCAAGTTATTTGTATAGAACTCCTCTGAGCACTCACTGGGTATTTTATAAACACATAACAAAGTGTGCTAGAATTGGCATCATCATGTACATACATATACGTGTACACACTGTACAATGCATGGTCATAGAACGAACTTGCATACCCAATGCACATAAGGAGTTTCCAATTATTACAGTGACACTTAAAGGATCACAGAAATAGAAAATAAAAAGTCCTTATGATATAAAACATAGGTTACAGTATTAATACACCCAATAAAAAAAATTGTGTGTGATTTTAGGGTTATTTGAGCCATTACAAATTTCAAATTTCTCTTCGACCGCCCCGCCCAGAAAAATTCCTCCTTTGACAGAATGCCTGGATGTCGAAGTCGTGACGTCACGTAAAGAACAGCTTTCTTCGCGATTGATTGCGATCGCGTGGTTACGTATGTACGCACGCAATCGCGATCAATTGCGAAGAAAGCTATTCTTTACGTGACGTCACGACTTCGACAGGAGGAATTTTTCTGGGCGGGGCGATCGAAGAGAAATTTGAAATTTGTAATGGCTCAAATAACCCTAAAATCACACACAATTTTTTTTATTGGGTGTATTAATACTGTAACCTATGTTTTATATCATATAAGGACTTTTTATTTTCTATTTCTGTGATCCTTTAAAACAAGTATACCCTCAAGTACATTGTAGACTGTACTTGTTTTGCCTCCCCCAGAGCCAAGGGATTTAATTACATTTTTACACAAACAGTGAAATGTAATGCCTCGGCTTTCAAGGGATCTCCAGTTTCAGCTGCTCACAAAAGCTTCTGTGTGTTTGTTATAATTAGCATGCCTCTGTATTTCGGTTTTTGGAAAATGATGGCAGCTACATGTAGTTCAAATTATTGATTTTAAAGCAGATGTGTACTAACATTTATGCATGCATAGGATACGGTAATTTGTAACCTTTTTTCCTATCATGTGTCACATCAATTGATATAACATTATTAAATAAATACAATTTTTGAGAGGCCATAAGTACATCGCAAATGGTGAATGCATAGAATACATAAAAAGTTAATCTGGAAATGTCTTCTTTTAACTGTTTCCTTGTCTCTGATACCTTTTAAAAAGTAGGATACACCATTTATATATCGAAAAGATTTACTAGCGAGTTATTACGAAATATCTTACTTATTTGAAAGTAAATAATGATTGTAGGCATCCAACAAAATGATTGTGCTAGATATTCTGTAATTGTTCCGAAAATTGGTTTTTTTTAATCCCGATGTCAGACGCAAGAACAACTAACCGACGCCGGTTAAAAAAGAAAAGCAGTTTGTCTTGCTTTCCTTTTTCAGCATCCATGATTGTATAACTCTGGACAGGCCAATTAAACGATTACTATAAAATACAACCCCCAAAATCCATCCATTCATGATAATTCAAGCAATTACCAATTTTGTATAATCCCTCGGGGGGAATTTTATTCATTAAAGCAATCTTCAGTTGTCATTATAGAAAATAAATTAATCCGTACATAGTGAAAAGTGAAAAGGGGTCCCATTTTACATTGAATTTGACAAGATTTCCCTTAGTTATAAATATCTATTTTTCAAGGTCGAAATATCATTTTAACTCTTTCTTACACATTATAAAAGATGGTTTATTACCATTCATCTTCATTTATATACCGGTATGTGATAACGGCAAAAAGAAAAATCAAATTAAGTGCACTCCAGTTTTTGTAAGTATACCAAATAGAATACATGTACATGTAGTTCCATAATCTATAGACACCTCCACATTAACTGTATCCTTGATCCATTTACTAATTTGTGTCCAAAACAATGATGAAATCTCGCTAGTACAAAAGAAGTGGATTAACGTTTCAAAAAAGAACACAAATCATTATTTCCTTTCCCAATTTTCACTAAAAACGAATTGACACCAAAGATTCTATGAACTAATCTATAATTGGAACCATCTAAATTTTATATCACAAGTAATTGTAAATGGGATACTACAAAACACAGACCTCAATGGTGTATTCTACCTTTAACCTTTTTGTGCCGAAAAAAAACGAAAAAACGAAAATCAAAGCAGATGACTGATAAATACATCACAAGCAACTCTGAGCGAGGCCGGAAAATATCTGTCAGCGATCGGCTCGCAGCTGGCATGTGTGGGTGTGCTGCCCACCGCCTGCAGGCTTGGGCCTGCTGGGGTCAATGTTCGTGAAAAATAATCCCACGACTGGGTACGGTAAATAAAAAATACAAATAACGGCATGAACTGGTTAAACAGAATTTGTCATTAAGCCACAGCTATGAACTAAATGTCGGCTTTACACGCCGTGCTTTAGATAAATGCAGATTTTTACTGATACATGTATGACACCTAATGTTTTTTACAAGAATGTGATTCTGCGAAATCTCTTGAAGCTCTCAGACCAATAAGGTGGTTTCTCTGATCGTTCTCTTTGTTATTTTCATTAAAAAATGACAAATAAAATTGAACAAACTACAATTCTCTTTGAAAATATTCAACTGGAAAAAAATATGAATGAGTAGAGTGACTCAAGACGTGCAAGGTGGGAAACCTATCCACCCGAAGGGTAAGTTTACACCGAACATTGCAGCATTAATCACGTAGATCACGTATAAATCGTGCATCATTTGTGCGTCCAATCCCATTCCGACCATCCCGAGTTAATTGGCCGATAGTCTGACCAGAAAAGCATTGGGTGTCTTGTTTATAATGTATAAGGTTGCTGGCTTATATTACCGAACAACACAAGAGCGTTTTGTATTCATCCTTGAATGTCTGGGGATGAGTAGTCCCCTGGATCCATTACTGTTGTTTGATGGTAAACAGCAGATGGGGAACAGGGGAAACAAACGCGCATTGTGTCAAGTACTTAAATGATCTCTACCCAATTTGCCAGAGATTCATAAATCCATTTATCCTGGTACACTAATCAGTAATGCTAACACTGGAGTTAGGGGAGTTCCAATTAATAGAGCGCAATCAATTTCACTCATTTTGTAACAGGAGTCTGAACGTCCTAGAAAATAAATCAAAAGAAGTGAACAATGACTAAGAAATGGTGGGTTAGAGACGGATACTGAATTACTATGATCATGTAATGTATGCGAGGAGTGCAAAGTACATGTAATTCAATAAGCAAAAAGAGAGGGAAGGAATACAAAAACGCAGGCAGACCTGATGAGATTTCACTCGTTGAGAAGGCCAGCTGAGGTAAGGGCATTTCTGGGTGCATATCGAATTAGGGCAAATTTCAAGGGGCACTAGGGCAAAAGGGCAAAGACCAGCGGAAAAATGAAATAAACCAGCGTTTCCTGATTCTATCAGTGGAATTCTGTGACTAGAAAATCTGATTCTGAATATTTGAAGCGGTTTTCGCATGAAAAAAATCCTTTTTATAGAGAATTTAAATGTTGCCAGGGTGCACTACCCTAATTGAAGGGAGAATTTCTCCGCCAGCTCATTAGCATGAAATGTGCCTCCACAATTTCTTTTGAAAAAGGATGCCGTTTGGTGAAAGAAATGGTGGGATTGTGTGAATATAGCATAGGATCAACTCCCTGGTTTTTGAGCTTCAATCTGAGGGCAGACTTGACCAAATTACGGTTGAAAAATGGGTCCTAATTGCCCAAGAATGTGGAGGGATGCCATTTGTAAAATGGCTGCTTGCAGGCTCGGGAAGTATCACTTTTCGGGAGGTGAGTTTCTTTTGGTGTGAATATTAAAAAATTTAATTGGCTAACCTACTAAAAATTGAAAAAAATGGAAAGATAAAGACCAAGACAATAATCTGATTGTTGTTTGAGAAACCCCAGTGATGTCGGTGTGCATAAACTTGGTCCTAAACATTGTTGATTTTACACTGTTTTCAATGGGACTTGAATTAGGCCAGTGCACCCTATACTGTACAGTGGACGTACAAAGTATATTTATTCACCACCTGTCTTTTCCAACTGATTTCACTTTCAAGTAGGACAAATTCTTAGGTTGGTGTTTTATCGACAAAGCTAAAAGTGCCCCTTCTCTGCAAGGCAGACCGGCCAGGTTAAAGGATGTGAATGGCAGAGTATAAGACCTCTCAGATTTTGTCGGACACTCCACTCTGCCCACAATTTATGAGGATGGTTCAACAGCAGCTCTGTCCTACAAACAGCAGGAAAAATCTCGACACTGGCACTCTGAGTCTCGCTTGCGAAGGCATGAAGAAAAGGGGAGTGAAGAGAGAATGATGGATCAAGGCATGTCTCTTCTGGGACAGCTGCCAATATCGATTTGCAGCAAGTCTAGTCCCCAACCACAAAGGGAAATGACCACCATTAAAATCTTGGCAAGATATATGGAGTCCTACTCCTCCGTGTACAAAATCTGTGAAGACTCCATAACTGGGACTCTGTGCAACTGTAACCTCTTAAATAGTTGCTGGGTGGCAGGTAGGGATGATGGATCGATGCGGGATATTTCAATCACAAAACCCTGATCCCTAATAACACAAAATGTCTACCGTAAAGTCTGTTGAATCATCTTCAACAGTCATTGTTACAGAATGGACATGCTTCTGTACAGTCTTTAAAATGTCGCAGAGACAATTACTACCAGTATTTTAAAATGTAAAAGTTTTAAAGGTAGGTTACACCATTGGTGATTTTGTGGGGTTGTACATGTAGTTTATAGTAAATATCGTTTAACTGTCCGAAGTTTTACAATCATGGAGAAAAAAAGCAAGAAAAACGGCGTTCGTTTTTAACCGGCGTCAGGCAGTTGTTCTTGTTGTTATGGTGTATCCTATATGTACTTTTCAAATAGGTCAAAAGTTATAATCATGAATATATTTTGTCATAGAATAGGTACATGTAATTTTGTTTTATATGCATAATAAAGTACATACATGTACATTGTACTGCAACTTCAAAGATAAATTTATACAAACTTTCATAAGCACTAAAAAATAAATGTACATGTACGGTAGGGTACGGTACGTGCACACGACTGAATTTAGGCCTACAGATTTTGTATACACGAACAATGCATCAATGAATTAAAGTTGTCAGAGCGGAATTACAGTCTGTCTGGTTTCAAGCACCATTAGCTCCTCTCCCCCCCCCCCCCCCCTCCTATTTGTTTGTAAGTACTCCGAGTTTGAACACTTTGTATTGCATCATGTAGGGGAAGTACTAGGCTTCGCCAAAGACCACTGCATTTGACAGTGCCCAAGCAAACGACACGATTTATAGTCCAGCTAGCTCCCTCGATCAAGCAGTGGTCTCTGCAAATTAAATCCGGTTTAACTTTTTCCTTATTTCTCTGCAGGCCATGTAGAAAGCCAATTGGCGATCAAAAAGTATGATCAACCATATGATCAACACGTACTACACATACATGCATGCATAAATTTACTTTGTGAAGCAGCGCTAATTAGATATGCAATGCAGGCCAGTGCGACCTTTGAATGGGTAGTTGACGACTGTTTGAAGACGCTATGTACATGTACATTCAAATAAGTAAGATATTTCTCAATAATTTGATAGTAATTTTTTTCGAAATCTGCAAATGGTGAATCTTTAACACTTATTTGTCATTCTCCTACTGTCCTCCTACGCAAACTGCAGGAAAATAGCTCATCCACTTATTAGCCAGGGACCTACTCAGCATACATGTAGCCTCTGCAGATCTTCTTAATAGCAGCTCTAGTCATCCATAAACACATATCCAGTGATGGATTGCGTTATTTGTGTGTACACCGTGCACGCGTAGTGTTCATCCACAGCAATATATGCCCGGTATGCGATCACGCAGGGGCATCACCTCTCTGTCCCCTCCATGGAATGCTGGGTCATCACTGTCAACCGTTGCGTTCCACATCAAGTGCCATGTGTGTCATGGAACACTCAACCCATCTTTCAACCACTCAGTAAATTTGAGAATAATCATGGTCAGCGTGTTAATAATGCGTAGATTGTTTATTTAAAGCGTGCCCATTTAAAGGTTAGGGCTTGAATTATCAAGAATACATGTAGGTGGATTTGGAGGGTTGTATTTTATAGTAAATAGCGTTTAAAGGTAGGATACACCATTGGTAATTGCTTGAATTATCATGAATGGGTGGATTTGGGGGTTGTATTTTAGATGTTATTATATTTTATGGTATTCTTGTGGACGGCGATCGTAATTGTTTTAAATAAAATAAAAATTTTCAGAATAATTACAGAATCTACATGTAGTGCAATAATTTTGCTAGATGCCTACAATCATTATTTACAGTTACATTTTTTGATATCTGCACATGGTGTATCCTACCTTTAACTGACCTGTCCTCGATCATGCAGTGGTCTTTGCAAATTGAACAAATGGGGCGCGACCTGTTTATGCCAATTCGACCATTTGAATAGGTAAATAGTGATTTTAGGCAACCAGCAAAATAATTGCGCTAGATATCCTATAATCGTTTCTAGAAACTAAATTTTATAAAAAAAACCTAAGTACAACAAGAACAACTGCCTGAATGCGATTGAAAACAAATGCTGTTTTTCTTGCTTTCTTTCTCTGCATCTATGATTGTAAAACGTCAGACAGGTCAGTTAACCAGTTCGCGCCGGAGGACGTATAGTATCAGGGTTCTGCCAAGGATTTTTTTAGTGGTGGGGAAAAAAACCAGGGGGGGGGGGGGGGGGGGGGGGGTAGAAAACAGGGTCAAAGGTCACTCATAAATATAAGATGAGGTCACAGCTGTTACATACACACTGTGGAATGGTGCACCAATGCACACAGCGCGTGAGTTTGTAGACACGTGCGCGCTGTGCATTAGGGCAGCCGCCATACACAGCGTGCACGCCTTAATTTTGGACACTGCATTTTATTTAGTTATTTTTAACAATGTTCAACTGTTCAGCTGTTGCATGACCTTTAATTAAAAATTACTGCTGTTACACCATCTTTCAAGGTGACTTTTAACACACACATAAAAAATATGTTTTTGGCGGAGTACAAATTTACTTTATGATTGTTTGATGTTCACACTGTTGACCTGTCCAAAATATGTACGTACCGGTACATAATTATAACATCAATAACTGCGGACATACGTGTAGGAGTATGAAAGGAAATCATGTGGCAAAAAATATGAGACCGGCAATAAGAGATGGCTTCATGTATGTTTGAGAATAACTATTATTTTGTGCTATTAAGAAAATCTACAGAGTACGTAAACATGTACCGGTACAAGCAGGAGCCTATTTGTGACCCAGCATGAGTAAATGAGATACTTTGAGGAAAAAATAAAATTTGAGATTTTGATTTCATCATTTAAAGCTTGTTTAGCTTTAAATGATGAAATCAAAAGCTCAAATTTTATTTTTTGCCGCAAAGTGTCTCATTTACTCGTGCTGGGTCACATTTTATAAAACATGTAAGCACAAAAATGTGCTAAGCACGAACATTCTGCCTTGGCAAAAAAGGGCTACAAACTAAATGTTAAGGTTATGTTTATTGTTTGTGACCGATATTCAGCTGGTTTTTGCCTAGCATAAAATCCACATAAAGGTTTGGCTGGTGACCTGTTTATACAGAGCAAGACTTTTTTGTGCTGAGCACATTTTTGCGCTTACACTTTTTATGAAATTGGTCCCAATTTATGCACGGATAAAATGTTTTTCTGCAATTCTGAGTTGGTGGACAGAGAGAAATGAGTGTTCAGGCCAAACAAAACAAATGGCGTGTTTGCGATATTAACTGCTTGACAAAAATCCAGGTAGGTTGGTAGAGAAATAATGTTATTTTGTTAATTTGTTTTTCATTTATGTCCAGTTTTAAGTGTGGAAAGGTATTGTTCATTCGGAAAAAATTAAAACTTGTGTTCATGTCTAAATTTTATCAACTAGCAAAATGGCAATAAAAAGTTTGAGGTCTGCAATTTGTCTGCCACAAATCCAATTACCAATACATGTAGGTCTAGTTACCACAAACAAACCCTTTTTTGTTTGGCCTCAATGCATGCAAGGCAATTGCACAGGTCTCCTGATAATATGACACTAATGCAATTACGAAAATCTGCAGAGTTCTGTTAAGTGATTTAAATGATTTAGTGGACAGAGAATGATAAATGAGTTTTCAATGTTTAGGCTTACAGTCTACAAAGCAATCGCATGATGGTCCACAATAATAATAAGGCCAACATTTTTTTTAATTATTGGATTACGAGCTCGTCGACTCAGAATAATGCAATTTTAACAGAAAAAAGTAAAATGATAAAATTAGCATTTATTTTTTTTTGAAACAAATTACAATAAATAGAATATATTTTTTCCCCCGATGCAGTGTTATTTAAGTTGTATTTTTGTTTTAACCAAAACACGTACCGGGTAGTAAATGCCAATGGTATTTTGCGGATTACATGTATTTTAACTGGTTTCAGATCAATTGCTGCACACAGAAGCATATATTTGTGTGTACGTGTAGCCAGCACGCGGTTGGATCGGGCAATTGTAAAAACATTTTCTATCAGTTCAATATTATGTAAACGGTTTACATGTAATATTGAACTGATAGATTTTTACAGTTTAAAACCATACAAATATTGGCCCGTTAAATGTGCACCCAGTATTTTCTTTTGTCCTCTGACCTTGGGTAAATAATTGCAAGTAAATAACAAAACAAAAACTTCAACAATATTTTTATTTTTGTTTACTCCGATCCTGCCAAATTTAATGTTACATGTATGTTCGTAATCCAATAAATAAAAAAATGCTTCAGGGTCATATGCCAGTTTATTCACAGATGACTAGCTTCGGTGTTATTAACAAAATCTGCAAAAGTACTGTACTGTCGATCTGGAAAACGAATTGACTGGTTTCAAAGAATGATAAACACGTTAATGTTTGTGCAAATAAAGCAATTAACATGTGACCTACATTGCAATAAAAAATGAACCTAAATTTCAAAGTGAACAAAGAAATTGGGAAGGCGGGACTCGAACCTGCGACCTCCAGGATACCGGAATACTGGACCAGCGCTCTACCAACTGAGCTTCCTTGCCCTATATTGGCGGTCTCTCAAATTGTCAGTATCTTTGTTCGGGAGGCGTTAGTCAGAAGTCATAAACACCATAATTCTGTGTGGCCAGGGATCACGCCCAATTTTACGATACAACCTGGAAAGTGACATTGTGGGGATCGCTTAATGAGGATATCACATTTTATCTTATAATACACAAATAAACCACAAAAGAAACTGACTAGGTACAGTGTAGTCAAAAACTAAAGTAAAAACTAAACCTGTTGCAAGTACCCGGTAGCTTACAATATCCAAGACTAAAAAAACTTACATTTTTTTAAAAGATTTTTGGTAAATATTTATAAAAAATACTTGTACGTGTTCACATGACTAAACAAAATTATTCTGACAGATGGTAGACAAAATTGCAGCAAATTAAAAAAGCGAAGAACCTTGACTTATATACATAACATGTATACGTGAATCCATATAATACGAGTGTAGGAGTACTGAGACATGTAGTGAGTGATGGCATTACATAGAATGCACACAGTCCAGCGCCCACAATATTGGACAAGACCCACCAAAATGTGCATACAAAGTGTACACGAGTACTGTAGGATACACCATTTGCAGATATCGAAAAGAATTTACTACCGAATTTTTTGGAAATACCGGTATCTTACTTATTTGAAAGTAATTTGTAGGCATCCAGCAAAATGATTGCACTAGATACATCCTGTAATTGTTACGAAAAAATTCATGAAAACAAATCCAAGAACTACATAAGAATAAGAACAACTGCCTAAAGTCGGTTGAAACCAACTTTGTTTTTCTTGCTTTTCTCAGCAACCATGATTGTAAAACTTCAGACAGGTCAGTTAAACGATATTTACTACAAAATACAATCCCTCAAATCCACCCATTCATGACAATTCAAGCAATTATCAATGGTGTATCTACCTTTAACCTTGATGGCTACATATACACTGTAGACTCTGTCAACAAACACTCTACCCCACACAATGCCAACAATAGAGCTGGGGTGTGGCTGATTATAATGGAACTTGGCTAAACATATGACTACTGAAAAATCTGTGCACTGACCAGAATAGCAATAGAATAATTCTCCATTTAAAGACAAGATGTACATGTATACTGTACCATTGGTAATTACTTGAATTACTATAAAATGGTGGATTTGGGGGGTTGTATTTTATAGTAATTATCGTTTACCTGACCTGTCGTAAGTTTTACAATCATGAATGCTGAGAAAAGCAGGAAAAACGACATTTGTTTTCAACCGGCGTTTGGCAGTGGTTCGGCGATCATGATTTTTTTTATAAAATTTAATTTTTTGGTACAATTACATGATATCTAGCGCAATTATTTTGCTGGATGCCTACAATCATTTACTTTAAAATAAGTAAAGATAATTCTTAATAATTCGGTAGTGAATTTGTTTTGATATGTGCAAATGATGCATCCCACCTTTAAACGATATTTACTATAAAATACAACCCACCCAAATCCACCGATTCCTGATAATTCAACCAATTACCAATGGTGTATCTATCTTTAACCTTGATATAATGCTACCGTACACACATTGTAGACTTTGTCAACAAACACTCTACCCCACACAATGCCAACAATGGAGCTTGGGTGTGGCTTGATTATAATGGGGCTTAGCTGAACAAATGACTCCTGAAAAAATCTGTGCAATGACCAGAACAGCAATCGAATAATTCTCCATTTAAACAGGAGCCCTATAAACATGAAATGCTATGAGACACTAATACATGTAGGCATGTGTACATTGTACATGTATACATGTACAATGTAGCTGGGTTTACTTGCCATCACATTGAATTGGTCGCTCCTCGAAACCTTAGCGGATTTGCTAAGTATTGTGAGAAGTTTTATGGGGTTAGATTAGATGTCAGTGAAATTACAGTGAAGGCAGATGGAGGAATTTCACTTAATAGTACAAATGAGGTAACGATATACAGTGGCAGATCTAGGTTTTAACTAAGGGGGAGGGAGTGGGTGTACCCGAGCATGCCGCAGGCACGCCTTGCTAGGGGGTCCAGGGCATTCAACCCTTAAAGGGTTTTAACCCCCCCCCCCCCCCCCCCCCCCCCTCGTAGATCCGCCACTGGGTATACACCTAAATTCGCTGCAGATAAGGAAGTCATTTTCCCCTAGCAGCATTGTCTTAAATCAATGATGTGACATGGTAAGCCATGTCCAAGTTTTAAGTATTTAAAGGAAAGAACAGAGATCAACTCAAAACGCGACAGGTCAACTTGAAACTCGAAAAGTACACTCGATAAGCCAACTCGAGACTCGATAAGCCAACTCGATACTCGATAAGCCAACTCGAGACTCGATAAGCCAACTCGAGACTCGATAAGCCAACTCGAGACTCGATAAGCCAACTCGAAACTCGATAAGCCAACTCGAAAATCGATAAGCCAACTCGAAAATCGATAAGTCAACTCGAAACTCGATAAGTCAACTCGAAACTCGATAAGTCAACTCGAAACTCGATAAGTCAACTCGAAACTCGATAAGTCAACTCGAAACTCGATAAGTCAACTCGAAACTCGATAAGTCAACTCGAAACTCGATAAGTCAACTCGAAACTCGATAAGTCAACTCGAAACTCGATAAGTCAACTCGAAACTCGATAAGTCAACTCGAAACTCGATAAGTCAACTCGAAACTCGATAAGTCAACTCGAAACTCGATAAGTCAACTCGAAACTCGATAAGTCAACTCGAAACTCGATAAGTCAACTCGAAACTCGATAAGTCAACTCGAAACTCGATAAGTCAACTCGAAACTCGATAAGTCAACTCGAAACTCGATAAGTCAACTCGAAACTCGATAAGTCAACTCGAAACTCGATAAGTCAACTCGAAACTCGATAAGTCAACTCGAAACTCGATAAGTCAACTCGAAACTCGATAAGTCAACTCGAAACTCGATAAGTCAACTCGAAACTCGATAAGTCAACTCGAAACTCGATAAGCCAACTCGAAACTCGATAAGCCAACTCGAAACTCGATAAGCCAACTCGAAACTCGATAAGCCAACTCGAAACTCGATAAGCCAACTCGAAACTCGATAAGCCAACTCGAAACTCGATAAGCCAACTCGAAACTCGATAAGCCAACTCGAAACTCGATAAGCCAACTCGAAACTCGATAAGCCAACTCGAAACTCGATAAGCCAACTCGAAACTCGATAAGTCAACTCGAAACTCGATAAGCCAACTCGAAACTCGATAAGCCAACTCGAAAATCGATAAGCCAACTCGAAACTCGATAAGTCAACTCGATAAGTCAACTCGAAACTCGATAAGTCAACTCAAAACTCGATAAGTCAACTCGAAACTCGATAAGTCAACTCGAAACTCGATAAGTCAACTCGAAACTCGATAAGTCAACTCGAAACTCGATAAGTCAACTCGAAACTCGATAAGTCAACTCGAAACTCGATAAGTCAACTCGAAACTCGATAAGTCAACTCGAAACTCGATAAGTCAACTCGAAACTCGATAAGCCAACTCGAAACTCGATAAGTCAACTCGAAACTCGATAAGTCAACTCGAAACTCGATAAGTCAACTCGATAAGTCAACTCGAAACTCGATAAGTCAACTCGAAACTCGATAAGTCAACTCGAAACTCGATAAGTCAACTCGAAACTCGATAAGTCAACCCGAAACTCGATAAGTCAACTCAAAAAGTCAACTCAAAACTTAAAAGGTCAACTCAAAACTCAAACTCAAAACGACAAAATTCCACTCAAAAAGTCAACTCGAAACTCAAAAAGCGACAAGGCAGCAAAAACGATTGATTGCTTATGACCTCCTTAGGGTTAAACCCGAGGGGTGGTTTGTTTTTTTGCCCAGCAACGGACTGGAGATAAAATCCAACTCGTTTGTTGGCAAACTGAGCGAAATCATCTAGGCCCAGGGTGCAATCATTATAGGAAACTGATTTGGCACAATCCGTCCAGATGATAAGCACTAAAAAAGAAAATACTAACATGAAACAATTGTGCAAGAAAAAAACAAGAACTTTAATCTCTTAGAGGTACCGTAAATGTAGGATACACCATTTGCAGATATTTAACAAAATTACTACCGAATTAATAAAAAATATATTACTTATTTGAAAGTAAATAATGATTTTAGGCATCCAGCAAAATGATTGCAGTAGATATCCTGTAATTGTTCCGAGTTTCGGGTTGACATTTTTTTTTTTTTTTATAAAAACAAATTGTCGATCGCCAGACAGCGATCGCGGAAAAAACAAGAACAAATTAAGAATAACTGGCCGACGTCGGTTGAAAACGAATGTCGTTTTTTTTTTTTTTAATTAATTTATACAGGTCAGTTAAACGATATTTACTATAAAATACAACCCCCCAAATCCACCCATTCATGATAATTCAATCAATTACCAATGGTGTATCCTGACTTTAACTGAATGCAAGTTATCAAGGCACATCGCATTGTACAGACTATTATAACCTACGAAGTACGAATATCTACATGTACAGTAGCTTCTATTCCCTACATCGCTAGGAATTACTGCCCACATTTTTTTCTCCACAATATTAAAATAATGTATACTTGTCATTTCTGATGTAAATTTGGAAAATGCTTTGATTATTCCATTTTGTTAAAGGGAAATTGAGCAATTGTTTTTGTCATTATGAAGACAAAGGGGCTTTGGGTTGTTATGTAGTTGTTAGATAAATTTAATGATAAATCACGCAATATTTTGAAAATTACATCCTACATTAGCGCTGGACGATACGGCGATTTTATCGTGACGATACGAAATTGCCCAAATAATATCTAAATCGCATACAATTTAATACCTTTCCAAAAATCGGCATATATATCGCCGATATCATTTTTGAAATCGGCGATTTTTTCGTGACTCGCATTTTCCTTTAAGAAAAATCGGCGATACATGTACTTGTGTTTTAAACTTTTATCCTCGTATAGGTCTAAAAGCAGGGATCCGGCAGTCATTGTGCCCAATGCGCCTTTGGCCTTGATGAATGATAAACCTAGCCGGCCATGCGTGACATAGCATTTACCAACACAACCCGCACATGGTCATGAGCTGACTGCGCGTGGCCTCCTGATGACCCGGTTACCGGTGTGGTGTGCAATTTGTACTCAATAAACAGACTTGTTGTTTAAGCGTATCGCGCTTGCCTCAGTATAACCAATACTCGCTAACACGTGCGAGACTGAGTGCCACATCATGACAAAGAGACCAGATTTAATAGAAGACCAGAATTCGTACAACATCGGTCCTTGGATATGTGGGTATTTTTCTTCATTACTGGTTCGCGCACGTAGGAAAGAAAAAATGAAAAATAAAAAATTGGTTTGATGGACATTCATGGCGGTATTTACAGAAAGCTTTGGTGGTGTTTGAAAGCTGTATAAGCGTACCTTTGCCGACATTTTTTTCATGCCAATTTTATCGCCATATCGTCAATATCGCGGGAAAAAAAAAGTGACTACGAACAAAATTAATATTGCCAGCCCTATCATACACGTAGCCGACAGCTTCACATGCAGATGGGGCACATAATGAATTTACATTTGTATATCGGTAAAAATCAATAAATGAAGCCAGGAATATTGAATGACTGACTCGCATCAGACCGGAGTAATAATAATACGACACACAACGGGAATAACCTTGGTAGGGTGGAACACGGAATAATATAGTGCGTCTGTTTCCCATTAACCAAGAGGCAGAAGGCCGAGTGGTATGGACACAGATTGATGCACTACATTTTCTGTGTTGCGCGAGTGCGATAACGATTTTTTAGCAAACTTGACGTGCAAACTTAACCAAAGTAGTGAAAATACGGTAAGACTGAAAATGACATTCTCGACAGGATTACAGTTGCAAACGTCAGTACGATGTTCGACCATGGTTCAACCATCCACGTTGACCTTACATTGTGCTTATTACAAGCCCGGGCTGCCCCAGGCAAAATTCACGCTGCGATTTGTGTCTTTTTATTTCTTGGCACTCATGCGAAAAGTTGAACCCTGCTTCTTTTAAATTATATTTTGTACCCCTAAAAACCAACTTAGACCAGAAAGTAGTATGACTATTTCCAAAAACTAATCCTGTACACATTTTCAATGGGCTGATTTCGCTTATTGCCTTCCACCAGCCCATTTTATAAATGCACATGCAGACATTCTCGCGGTCGGCTTGACGTCACGAAGGGGCAAGCCTTCCATAGCAACATGCGTTAAACCTAACATTTTCCCCTTCGCGCTAAGTGCGCAAACAAAGGGAAGATAATTAATAGGTTCCCAGGTGTCCAACCGCGAGAATGAATTAAAATTTATTAGGAAACTGATCTATTGCCAAAAACTGCATGAACAAAGCAACAGACGGAGACGAAACTGGGGCTTGGAAAACCCCACGTCACCACCCGCCGCCGCCGCCCCCTTCCCATCCCGCCCCCTTCCCATCCCGCCCCCTTCCCATCCCGCCCCCTTCCCATCCCGCCCCCTTCCCATCCCGCCCCCTTCCCATCCCGCCCCCTTCCCATCCCGCCCCCTTCCCATCCCCCCCGCACATTCAATCTACATGATGTACATGTACAATGTATTGTGCACAGTATGTACATGTAGTACATGTACATGTACATTATGAGCGGCCGCTGCAGCCGGTCACTTACCACGCGACGTGACACTATGAAGCCCGACTACGTGAAAACCTTTTGTTGGAACAAAAAACGTGAAAAGTAAACAATAGACTTATCTTTCACGTATTAAAAAACGTGATAAGTCCACTTTTCACGTATGTCAAAGTATCACGTATTTGTGGAGCTAGCCTCGTTGCTAGGGTTGATCTTTCACGTACAAAATACGTGAAAACTTTGCCGAGCGCGTGCCCATTGTTGGCGGATTAGCGGAGTGTCTTTTGTTGCAATAGGCGCTCTCGGACAATGATTCTGCGGTGGCCCACATATTTGTAAGGATTTGAGACCGTTACCAAACCATCCTGGGTAAGTGTTTGACCTAATTAACTTACAAAGGTTAGTTGTAAACGATCAATGAATAACAACATTCCTATCACAAAACAGCGCGGTCTAGTCAAAACCCTTTCCTAAGTAGTCCGGCGGTCTAGTGAAAAAAATGCCAAGATAAGCATAAGCGCACACGTCTTCAGAGTAGGCCTAAGCTTATACCGAAAATTGCAATACCAGTTCCTAAAAGATTACAATGACCCCACCGAGTTTCTTGAAAAGACCAACATCAAAGCCTCAGCACCGCTCACCACTTCCCCAGTGAAAAGATTGTTATCCAATCCTGAGGTCCAGTTACAAAAATCTTCATTGTCATTGGGTGTTTACTTTCTTCTTTCATTCAGCACAGATGTTCTCTCAACACAAAGTGCTACTCAAAGAATGTTGTCCAGGCCCGCTTATCTCCAACAAAGATACATTGTATTTACCTACGCCAACCCTTGCCAGGCAGACACAGATTTTATTTAATAGGCCCTGATCGGTTTATTCCTGGAGTGAATTTATTTATCTCTAGTCCCAACCGATGGTCATTAAGTTGGCTGTAAGTAATTTTGAAAAAAAGTTTGCCGTACCTATTTACAAAATGTATTAAGATGAACAAAAAAAGGTTATATTCCTAAGGTTAATTATGTTATTGTCTTTGTTTTTAAAGAAGAAAAAAAGAGAAAGGATACTTAAAAACTTATTTGAATGAACTTCTAAAATTTTCCCAACCGATTCCAGGGGTAAATAATAATACGATTTTATTCTTGGTTTTTCTGATATCTAAGAAAATCGACATACAGGTACACCTGACAACTACAAGGCTAGCGAAATCAATTCAAGGTTTATTTAATAACATTTATTTCTGGTTTTATTGTTTTTAAAAAAGGAAGAATACAAAAAATAAACGGAACCTTAACACCTAATATTTTGAGCTCCTAAACATTTTTCCAACAAATTTAAGGGTAAAATTTAATACGATTTATTTTCCGTTTTTCTTGTCTTTAACAAAAACGATCTATTTCGTGGAAATTGTAAGAGCTCGTTACATTTTTAATTTATAATGGTTCCGTGATGTAATTTTACATAATAAACGCTTTATAGTGCAAGAGAAATAAAGTAAAACCACAGGAGAAATATTCGGGAGTATTTTCCGAATATATTCCAAGTAGGGGCAAGAAATCCAGACAATGATTGACAGCTGACCTACAACATGTACTACATTGTATCAGCCAGTAGGCAAACATGTGGCCTACCATTACTTTGGAATTTCAATAGGCTGGGAAATGTCACTTTGTGGCATATAATTTACACCCAAATCCTGGTACTACTGCCGATAAACGGCAATCCGTTATGGTTATACAAAACGGTGCTGTATGCTGTATGGTTGGCTTAGAAAACGTCATCATCGGAAAGAGTATGCTGCTTACTTCGGGTCCGTTCGCGTACAAAATCGACAACGGGTTCCAATTTTTGCGATCGAAAACAGTTTTTCACGGTCCTATAAAGCGATCCATAATCAACAAGAATCACCAAACGACAAGGTATGTATACAAAAGTAGACATTAAACAATCCTACCATACTGACAAAAAGTCCGTAAGGCCTACCATTTGTCAAAAAAATGTACTTTTAGCCTTAGGGGGGCATGTTGAGTTGGAATCCGAGACTTCGCTCGCGCGACCACTTTCCACGCCGTGTTGGGACGGCAGTGCCAGTGGTGTGCACACCGTACCACCGCCGTCCCAACATAGTACACGATGATCTCGTAATTCCCGTGAAACAAGCGACGATGCAGCGTTAGAAAACCTGCGTTTTAACGTCAATCTGTGCAAAATTGTGTCCCAATTTCGTAACTGATGTTGAATTTATTAACATTCAAAGACAATACGTGATATCAGATACACCAATTAAACATTTTTAGTTGTGAATTTAAAGCAAAACCGTTCCCATTTTACGAAAGACAACTTAAGCGAGCGTGTTGCCATTTTGGGCGATAACATTTACCTAAACAGGGGTTGTAAATTTTGTGACGCTTATCTGGCGCGTTTTGCGCTTAAATAATTCATTTTAACGTGGCAATAATCCAATTAATAAACGTTTAGGGTAATAATTTTCTTCTGGCATATTTTTTTTTTTATAATCGTGATTATTTCTTCTGCCTCCATTTTTACAAATATTTTATCATTATGGACATCCCTATGTGAGGAGTGGAACATGATTTTACTACATGTACTAAAAGTCTTTTTTTAAATAATAAGTATATTTTGTTTGATAATTTCTGTTTTATTGATTTTGAATAAGTTGTTATTGGTTCTTTAGTATTTCCTTTTGTTGTTATACTCCAATCAGTAAATCGCATTTTCTTGGCTCTACACCTTCTCTTTGTAACAAATTAAGGCAAATAATTTGTTCAATTATTTTTGCAGCTTTACTGTGGTCCTCCTCTTGTGGCAGTGATGTTCCAGTATGGATACCACCACCAGTGAGCCTGAAGATGAAAAAGGCTAGGACTACCTTGATGATGCAAAACTGTCATCCATAGTTGAGCCTCATGCCCGTAGTACATCCATCTATTTTTCAACATTAATTGGGGACAAATAAGGTTCCCTTAACAATCAACATTTTTGCATAAATTATGCAAATTAGGGGATTTCAATATAAACTAATTATCTGTAGTTAAGCAGGTTTGATTATTACAATTTCTTGCATCATTTAATTAAAGTATTTGTCAAGATAAACTGGGGAAAAATGAGAAAAAAAAGCCGGGGGTTTGGAAAAGGCCCACATCCCTGCTGCGATCAAAGACGTTTTTCAAATCATTAAAATCGTCACTTAGTTTGGTTAAATTTTCACGCAACAAGGTACTTAAATAAAGTGAATATTTCACTTGTATCTGTACGTACGAGCTTTACGTGCAATAGTTATGGTATTGTCCCCGACAACCAACTGGCAATTCTTAACAAATTTGGGAATTTTATTGTGTAAAAAAGGACGGAACTTTACCCTCCAAAATCCTCCAATATTAAACATTGCATTATTTGGAGGATTTAGAAAAATATACGGTAGACATGCAACCCAGCATTTATATGTCGATATGTAAAATATTCCCATAATTAATTTAGCGTTCTGGAATTGAGATTCAGTGTCGCAATTATTTCCGGTCTCCCAAAATTTAGTGGTCTTTTTGTGTTGAATTGGATAAATACAGTATTTTTGTATTCGAGAGGCGTATACAGGTAGATTCAATTTAACAAATTTGCGAATTTGATTGCGTAAAAAAGGACGAAATTTACCAAAATTTTCAGAGCACGAAAATATTCATCGTGCGATATCATACGCCAACTTTTGTAACAATTGGCGCGTTGTAACAGATTTCATGGGTACTTTACCATGTTTTTAGTCAAAAAAATGATAGATACACTGAAAATAATGTATAATTCCTCAATTAATTTGGGTAAACATAATCCCATTTGTCTGAAAGTTGTTGTACTGACATGAATCTACAATCTGCTCACTCAGTCCAAATTTTGTGTCCATTGCTCATTCACAACTGATATTAGGGCGGATTTTGACAACTTCCATGCAAAAGGTTTCCCCCGACAACCAACTGGCAATTCTTAACAAATTTGGGAATTTGATTGTGTAAAATGGGACGGAATTTACCGACATTTTCAGAGCACGAAAATATTCATCGTGCGATATCATACGCCAACTTTTGTAACAATTGGCGCGTTGTAACAGATTTCATGGGTACTTTACCATGTTTTTAGTCAAAAAAATGAGTACACTGAAAATAATGTATAATTCCTCAATTAATTTGGGTAAACATAATCCCTTTTGTCTGAAAGTTGTTGTACTGACATGAATCTACAATCTGCTCACTCAGTCCAAATTTTGTGTCGATTGCTCATTCACAACTGATATTAGGGCGGATTTTGACAACTTCCATGCAAAAGGTTTCCCCCGACAACCAACTGGCAATTCTTAACAAATTTGGGAATTTGATTGTGTAAAAAGGGACGGAATTTACCGACATTTTCAGAGCACGAAAATATTCATCGTGCGATATCATACGCCAACTTTTGTAACAATTGGCACGTTGTAACAGATTTTATGGGTATTTTACCATGTTTTTAGTCAAAAAAATGATAAATACACTAAAAATAATGTATAATTCCTCAATTAATTTGGGTAAACATAATCCCTTTTGTCTGAAAGTTGTTGTACTGACATGAATCTACAATCTGCTCACTCAGTCCAAATTTTGTGTCCATTGCTCATTCACAACTGATATTAGGGCGGATTTTGACAACTTCCATGCAAAAGGTTTCCCCCGACAACCAACTGGCAATTCTTAACAAATTTGGAAATTTGATTGTGTAAAAAGGGACGGAATTTACCAAAATTTTCAGAGCACGAAAATATTCATCGTGCGATATCATACGCCAACTTTTGTAACAATTGGCGCGTTGTAACAGATTTCATGGGTACTTTACCATGTTTTTAGTCAAAAAAATGAGTACACTGAAAATAATGTATAATTCCTCAATTAATTTGGGTAAACATAATCCCTTTTGTCTGAAAGTTGTTGTACTGACATGAATCTACAATCTGCTCACTCAGTCCAAATTTTGTGTCCATTGCTCATTCACAACTGATATTAGGGCGGATTTTGACAACTTCCATGCAAAAGGTTTCCCCCGACAACCAACTGGCAATTCTTAACAAATTTGGGAATTCGATTGTGTAAAAAGGGACGGAATTTACCGACATTTTCAGAGCACGAAAATATTCATCGTGCGATATCATACGCCAACTTTTGTAACAATTGGCGCGTTGTAACAGATTTCATGGGTACTTTACCATGTTTTTAGTCAAAAAAATGAGTACACTGAAAATAATGTATAATTCCTCAATTAATTTGGGTAAACATAATCCCTTTTGTCTGAAAGTTGTTGTACTGACATGAATCTACAATCTGCTCACTCAGTCCAAATTTTGTGTCGATTGCTCATTCACAACTGATATTAGGGCGGATTTTGACAACTTCCATGCAAAAGGTTTCCCCCGACAACCAACTGGCAATTCTTAACAAATTTGGGAATTTGATTGTGTAAAAAGGGACGGAATTTACCGACATTTTCAGAGCACGAAAATATTCATCGTGCGATATCATACGCCAACTTTTGTAACAATTGGCACGTTGTAACAGATTTTATGGGTATTTTACCATGTTTTTAGTCAAAAAAATGATAAATACACTAAAAATAATGTATAATTCCTCAATTAATTTGGGTAAACATAATCCCTTTTGTCTGAAAGTTGTTGTACTGACATGAATCTACAATCTGCTCACTCAGTCCAAATTTTGTGTCCATTGCTCATTCACAACTGATATTAGGGCGGATTTTGACAACTTCCATGCAAAAGGTTTCCCCCGACAACCAACTGGCAATTCTTAACAAATTTGGGAATTTGATTGTGTAAAAAGGGACGGAATTTACCGACATTTTCAGAGCACGAAAATATTCATCGTGCGATATCATACGCCAACTTTTGTAACAATTGGCACGTTGTAACAGATTTTATGGGTACTTTACCATGTTTTTAGTCAAAAAAATGATAAATACACTAAAAATAATGTATAATTCCTCAATTAATTTGGGTAAACATAATCCCTTTTGTCTGAAAGTTGTTGTACTGACATGAATCTACAATCTGCTCACTCAGTCTAAATTTTGTGTCGATTGCTCATTCACAACTGATATTAGGGCGGATTTTGACAACTTCCATGCAAAAGGTTTCCCCCGACAACCAACTGGCAATTCTTAACAAATTTGGGAATTTGATTGTGTAAAAAGGGACGGAATTTACCAAAATTTTCAGAGCACGAAAATATTCATCGTGCGATATCATACGCCAACTTTTGTAACAATTGGCGCGTTGTAACAGATTTCATGGGTACTTTACCATGTTTTTAGTCAGAAAAATGATAAATACACTGAAAATAATGTATAATTCCTCAATTAATTTGGGTAAACATAATCCCTTTTGTCTGAAAGTTGTTGTACTGACATGAATCTACAATCTGCTCACTCAGTCCAAATTTTGTGTCGATTGCTCATTCACAACTGATATTAGGGCGGATTTTGACTACTTCCATGCAAAAGGTTTCCCCCGGCGACAACCAACTGGCAATTCTTAACAAATTTGGAAATTTGATTGTGTAAAAAGGGACGGAATTTACCGAAATTTTCAGAGCACGAAAATATTCATCGTGCGATATCATACGCCAACTTTTGTAACAATTGGCGCGTTGTAACAGATTTCATGGGTACTTTACCATGTTTTTAGTCAAAAAAATGAGTACACTGAAAATAATGTATAATTCCTCAATTAATTTGGGTAAACATAATCCCTTTTGTCTGAAAGTTGTTGTACTGACATGAATCTACAATCTGCTCACTCAGTCCAAATTTTGTGTCGATTGCTCATTCACAACTGATATTAGGGCGGATTTTGACAACTTCCATGCAAAAGGTTTCCCCCGACAACCAACTGGCAATTCTTAACAAATTTGGGAATTTGATTGTGTAAAAAGGGACGGAATTTACCGACATTTTCAGAGCACGAAAATATTCATCGTGCGATATCATACGCCAACTTTTGTAACAATTGGCGCGTTGTAACAGATTTCATGGGTACTTTACCATGTTTTTAGTCCAAAAAATGATAAATACACTGAAAATAATGTATAATTCCTCAATTAATTTGGGTAAACATAATCCCTTTTGTCTGAAAGTTGTTGTACTGACATAAATCTACAATCTGCTCACTCAGTCCAAATTTTGTGTCGATTGCTCATTCACAACTGATATTAGGGCGGATTTTGACAACTTCCATGCAAAAGGTTTCCCCCGACAACCAACTGGCAATTCTTAACAAATTTGGAAATTTGATTGTGTAAAAAGGGACGGAATTTACCGAAATTTTCAGAGCACGAAAATATTCATCGTGCGATATCATACGCCAACTTTTGTAACAATTGGCGCGTTGTAACAGATTTCATGGGTACTTTACCATGTTTTTAGTCCAAAAAATGATAAATACACTGAAAATAATGTATAATTCCTCAATTAATTTGGGTAAACATAATCCCTTTTGTCTGAAAGTTGTTGTACTGACATGAATCTACAATCTGCTCACTCAGTCCAAATTTTGTGTCGATTGCTCATTCACAACTGATATTAGGGCGGATTTTGACAACTTCCATGCAAAAGGTTTCCCCCGACAACCAACTGGCAATTCTTAACAAATTTGGGAATTTGATTGTGTAAAAAAGGACGGAATTTACCCTCCAAAATCCTCCAATATCAATCATTGCATTATTTGGAGGATTTAGGAAAATATAGACATGCAACCCAGCATTTATATGTCGATATGTAAAATATTCCCATAATTAATTTAGCGTTCTGGAATTGAGATTCAGTGTCGCAATTATTTCCAGTCTCCTAAAATTTAGTGGTCTTTTTGTGTTGAATTAGATCTGTGTCAACTCGAGAAAAAAAAGAGGCACTGCTAATTAAATTCATTTTTACTGAAAATCTGGGCTAATGCTAATAAACGATGTATAATTTTTTTTTAAAGATCCCTTTCGATAAATACTGTATTTTTGTATTCGAGAGGCGTATACAGGTAGATTCAATTTAACCTTGGAAATTATATTTGAAGGTGTCAAAATAGTTTTCTTTTTTTAATTGCGCCATAAAAACAATTATCATTTTTGAAGAAAATTAAAATTGAAAGTTTGGCCTAATCATTTGCAGTGAAATATCCTTGTCCAAGCATTTTACATGAATTCACAAGCATTTGTTCCACTTTTGCAACATATAATAACAGGGGCCTTGTACCCCAGACCATTTTGGTGGGCAATAAGTACTTGGCCAGCATACAAGCAAGCAAGCTTTTGTTATTCAAATTTATGGGTAATAATCTTTCTATGTGCCAGGTATCCTGTGCAGTGTTCCCCTTCAAACTGTCCACCTTAACTCATGTACCAAGATGAGTGAGAGTGGAAGCTTTTGTTATTCAAATTTAAGGGTAATAAACCATCTTCTATATATGCCAGGTACATGTATCCTGTGCAATGTACACTATATGGTAAACTGTACATCCTCACTCTTGCAGATTATCTAGTAGATTATATAGTTTTACTCTTAAATGTACATTTTGTACTTATATACCTCAAATACAAATTAAAAGCAGTAAAACAGTGATTTTCACAGCATTTCATTTAAGGCCTGCCAAACAATAATCGACGGCAATTTTTTATTTTATGCATAGACATACCATGGACATACCTACATGTATGGGTATAGACATACGCATACATGTAGGTATGTCCATGGTATGTCTATGCATAAAGTAAAAAATGCAAGTTAAACAAAACTATTTATGTGAAAACAAATGGTAAAACTGATGCCAAAAAATAATGTATACATTTTGAGTCTGCAGATACACACGGAAGTGTACGCTTAACACTTAAATGTAGGTGGTTCTTGATTCAACCCGGACAATCTTTTTTACAAAACCTATGAAAATCAATAGTTCCAGAGAAAAATTGTTGTCGATTATTGTTTGGCAGGCCTTAACTAAATGAAATGCTGTGAAAATCACTGTTTCACTGCTTTTAATTTGTATTTGAGGTATATAAGTACAAAATGTACATTTAAGAGTAAAACTATATAATCTAGATAATCTGCAAGAGTGAGGATGTACAGTTTACCATACATTGCACAGGATACATGTACCTGGCACATATAGAAGATGGTTTATTACCCTTAAATTTGAATAACAAAAGCTTCCACTCTCACTCATCTTGGTACATGAGTTAAGGTGGACAGTTTGAAGGGGAACACTGCACAGGATACCTGGCACATAGAAAGATTATTACCCATAAATTTGAATAACAAAAGCTTGCTTGCTTGCTTGCTTGCTTGTATGCTGGCCAAGTATTATTGCCCACCAAAATGGTCTGGGGTACAAGGCCCCTGTTATTATATGTTGCAAAAGTGGAACAAATGCTTGTGAATTCATGTAAAATGCTTGGACAAGGATATTTCACTGCAAATGATTAGGCCAAACTTTCAATTTTAATTTTCTTCAAAAATGATAATTGTTTTTATGGCGCAATTAAAAAAAGAAAACTATTTTGACACCTTCAAATATAATTTCCAAGGTTAAATTGAATCTACCTGTATACGCCTCTCGAATACAAAAATACAGTATTTATCGAAAGGGATCTTTAAAAAAAAATTATACATCGTTTATTAGCATTAGCCCAGATTTTCAGTAAAAATGAATTTAATTAGCAGTGCCTCTTTTTTTCTCGAGTCGACACTAATTCAACACAAAAAGACCACTGAATTTTGGGAGACCAGAAATAATTGCGACACTAATAATCTCAATTCCAGAACGCTAAATTAATTATGGGAATATTTTACATATCGACATATAAATGCTGGGTTGCATGTCTATATTTTCCTAAATCCTCCAAATAATGCAATGATTGATATTGGAGGATTTTGGAGGGTAAATTCCGTCCTTTTTTACTCAATCAAATTCCCAAATTTGTTAAGAATTGCCAGTTGGTTGTCGGGGGAAAACCTTTTGCATGGAAGTTGTCAAAATCCGCCCTAATATCAGTTGTGAATGAGCAATCGACACAAAATTTGGACTGAGTGAGCAGATTGTAGATTCATGTCAGTACAACAACTTTCAGACAAAAGGGATTATGTTTACCCAAATTAATTGAGGAATTATACATTATTTTCAGTGTATTTATCATTTTTTGGACTAAAAACATGGTAAAGTACCCATGAAATCTGTTACAACGCGCCAATTGTTACAAAAGTTGGCGTATGATATCGCACGATGAATATTTTCGTGCTCTGAAAATGTCGGTAAATTCCGTCCCTTTTTACACAATCAAATTTCCAAATTTGTTAAGAATTGCCAGTTGGTTGTCGGGGGAAACCTTTTGCATGGAAGTTGTCAAAATCCGCCCTAATATCAGTTGTGAATGAGCAATCGACACAAAATTTGGACTGAGTGAGCAGATTGTAGATTCATGTCAGTACAACAACTTTCAGACAAAAGGGATTATGTTTACCCAAATTAATTGAGGAATTATACATTATTTTCAGTGTATTTATCATTTTTTGGACTAAAAACATGGTAAAGTACCCATGAAATCTGTTACAACGCGCCAATTGTTACAAAAGTTGGCGTATGATATCGCACGATGAATATTTTCGTGCTCTGAAAATGTCGGTAAATTCCGTCCCTTTTTACACAATCGAATTCCCAAATTTGTTAAGAATTGCCAGTTGGTTGTCGGGGGAAACCTTTTGCATGGAAGTTGTCAAAATCCGCCCTAATATCAGTTGTGAATGAGCAATGGACACAAAATTTGGACTGAGTGAGCAGATTGTAGATTCATGTCAGTACAACAACTTTCAGACAAAAGGGATTATGTTTACCCAAATTAATTGAGGAATTATACATTATTTTCAGTGTACTCATTTTTTTGACTAAAAACATGGTAAAGTACCCATGAAATCTGTTACAACGCGCCAATTGTTACAAAAGTTGGCGTATGATATCGCACGATGAATATTTTCGTGCTCTGAAAATTTTGGTAAATTCCGTCCCTTTTTACACAATCAAATTTCCAAATTTGTTAAGAATTGCCAGTTGGTTGTCGGGGGAAACCTTTTGCATGGAAGTTGTCAAAATCCGCCCTAATATCAGTTGTGAATGAGCAATCGACACAAAATTTGGACTGAGTGAGCAGATTGTAGATTCATGTCAGTACAACAACTTTCAGACAAAAGGGATTATGTTTACCCAAATTAATTGAGGAATTATACATTATTTTTAGTGTATTTATCATTTTTTTGACTAAAAACATGGTAAAATACCCATAAAATCTGTTACAACGTGCCAATTGTTACAAAAGTTGGCGTATGATATCGCACGATGAATATTTTCGTGCTCTGAAAATGTCGGTAAATTCCGTCCCTTTTTACACAATCAAATTCCCAAATTTGTTAAGAATTGCCAGTTGGTTGTCGGGGGAAACCTTTTGCATGGAAGTTGTCAAAATCCGCCCTAATATCAGTTGTGAATGAGCAATCGACACAAAATTTGGACTGAGTGAGCAGATTGTAGATTCATGTCAGTACAACAACTTTCAGACAAAAGGGATTATGTTTACCCAAATTAATTGAGGAATTATACATTATTTTCAGTGTACTCATTTTTTTGACTAAAAACATGGTAAAGTACCCATGAAATCTGTTACAACGCGCCAATTGTTACAAAAGTTGGCGTATGATATCGCACGATGAATATTTTCGTGCTCTGAAAATGTCGGTAAATTCCGTCCCATTTTACACAATCAAATTCCCAAATTTGTTAAGAATTGCCAGTTGGTTGTCGGGGGAAACCTTTTGCATGGAAGTTGTCAAAATCCGCCCTAATATCAGTTGTGAATGAGCAATGGACACAAAATTTGGACTGAGTGAGCAGATTGTAGATTCATGTCAGTACAACAACTTTCAGACAAATGGGATTATGTTTACCCAAATTAATTGAGGAATTATACATTATTTTCAGTGTATCTATCATTTTTTTGACTAAAAACATGGTAAAGTACCCATGAAATCTGTTACAACGCGCCAATTGTTACAAAAGTTGGCGTATGATATCGCACGATGAATATTTTCGTGCTCTGAAAATTTTGGTAAATTTCGTCCTTTTTTACGCAATCAAATTCGCAAATTTGTTAAATTGAATCTACCTGTATACGCCTCTCGAATACAAAAATACAGTATTTATCCAATTCAACACAAAAAGACCACTAAATTTTGGGAGACCGGAAATAATTGCGACACTGAATCTCAATTCCAGAACGCTAAATTAATTATGGGAATATTTTACATATCGACATATAAATGCTGGGTTGCATGTCTACCGTATATTTTTCTAAATCCTCCAAATAATGCAATGTTTAATATTGGAGGATTTTGGAGGGTAAAGTTCCGTCCTTTTTTACACAATAAAATTCCCAAATTTGTTAAGAATTGCCAGTTGGTTGTCGGGGACAATACCATAACTATTGCACGTAAAGCTCGTACGTACAGATACAAGTGAAATATTCACTTTATTTAAGTACCTTGTTGCGTGAAAATTTAACCAAACTAAGTGACGATTTTAATGATTTGAAAAACGTCTTTGATCGCAGCAGGGATGTGGGCCTTTTCCAAACCCCCGGCTTTTTTTTCTCATTTTTCCCCAGTTTATCTTGACAAATACTTTAATTAAATGATGCAAGAAATTGTAATAATCAAACCTGCTTAACTACAGATAATTAGTTTATATTGAAATCCCCTAATTTGCATAATTTATGCAAAAATGTTGATTGTTAAGGGAACCTTATTTGTCCCCAATTAATGTTGAAAAATAGATGGATGTACTACGGGCATGAGGCTCAACTATGGATGACAGTTTTGCATCATCAAGGTAGTCCTAGCCTTTTTCATCTTCAGGCTCACTGGTGGTGGTATCCATACTGGAACATCACTGCCACAAGAGGAGGACCACAGTAAAGCTGCAAAAATAATTGAACAAATTATTTGCCTTAATTTGTTACAAAGAGAAGGTGTAGAGCCAAGAAAATGCGATTTACTGATTGGAGTATAACAACAAAAGGAAATACTAAAGAACCAATAACAACTTATTCAAAATCAATAAAACAGAAATTATCAAACAAAATATACTTATTATTTAAAAAAAGACTTTTAGTACATGTAGTAAAATCATGTTCCACTCCTCACATAGGGATGTCCATAATGATAAAATATTTGTAAAAATGGAGGCAGAAGAAATAATCACGATTATAAAAAAACAAATATGCCAGAAGAAAATTATTACCCTAAACGTTTATTAATTGGATTATTGCCACGTTAAAATGAATTATTTAAGCGCAAAACGCGCCAGATAAGCGTCACAAAATTTACAACCCCTGTTTAGGTAAATGTTATCGCCCAAAATGGCAACACGCTCGCTTAAGTTGTCTTTCGTAAAATGGGAACGGTTTTGCTTTAAATTCACAACTAAAAATGTTTAATTGGTGTATCTGATATCACGTATTGTCTTTGAATGTTAATAAATTCAACATCAGTTACGAAATTGGGACACAATTTTGCACAGATTGACGTTAAAACGCAGGTTTTCTAACGCTGCATCGTCGCTTGTTTCACGGGAATTACGAGATCATCGTGTACTATGTTGGGACGGCGGTGGTACGGTGTGCACACCACTGGCACTGCCGTCCCAACACGGCGTGGAAAGTGGTCGCGCGAGCGAAGTCTCGGATTCCAACTCAACATGCCCCCCTAAGGCTAAAAGTACATTTTTTTGACAAATGGTAGGCCTTACGGACTTTTTGTCAGTATGGTAGGATTGTTTAATGTCTACTTTTGTATACATACCTTGTCGTTTGGTGATTCTTGTTGATTATGGATCGCTTTATAGGACCGTGAAAAACTGTTTTCGATCGCAAAAATTGGAACCCGTTGTCGATTTTGTACGCGAACGGACCCGAAGTAAGCAGCATACTCTTTCCGATGATGACGTTTTCTAAGCCAACCATACAGCATACAGCACCGTTTTGTATAACCATAACGGATTGCCGTTTATCGGCAGTAGTACCAGGATTTGGGTGTAAATTATATGCCACAAAGTGACATTTCCCAGCCTATTGAAATTCCAAAGTAATGGTAGGCCACATGTTTGCCTACTGGCTGATACAATGTAGTACATGTTGTAGGTCAGCTGTCAATCATTGTCTGGATTTCTTGCCCCTACTTGGAATATATTCGGAAAATACTCCCGAATATTTCTCCTGTGGTTTTACTTTATTTCTCTTGCACTATAAAGCGTTTATTATGTAAAATTACATCACGGAACCATTATAAATTAAAAATGTAACGAGCTCTTACAATTTCCACGAAATAGATCGTTTTTGTTAAAGACAAGAAAAACGGAAAATAAATCGTATTAAATTTTACCCTTAAATTTGTTGGAAAAATGTTTAGGAGCTCAAAATATTAGGTGTTAAGGTTCCGTTTATTTTTTGTATTCTTCCTTTTTTAAAAACAATGAAACCAGAAATAAATGTTATTAAATAAACCTTGAATTGATTTCGCTAGCCTTGTAGTTGTCAGGTGTACCTGTATGTCGATTTTCTTAGATATCAGAAAAACCAAGAATAAAATCGTATTATTATTTACCCCTGGAATCGGTTGGGAAAATTTTAGAAGTTCATTCAAATAAGTTTTTAAGTATCCTTTCTCTTTTTTTCTTCTTTAAAAACAAAGACAATAACATAATTAACCTTAGGAATATAACCTTTTTTTGTTCATCTTAATACATTTTGTAAATAGGTACGGCAAACTTTTTTTCAAAATTACTTACAGCCAACTTAATGACCATCGGTTGGGACTAGAGATAAATAAATTCACTCCAGGAATAAACCGATCAGGGCCTATTAAATAAAATCTGTGTCTGCCTGGCAAGGGTTGGCGTAGGTAAATACAATGTATCTTTGTTGGAGATAAGCGGGCCTGGACAACATTCTTTGAGTAGCACTTTGTGTTGAGAGAACATCTGTGCTGAATGAAAGAAGAAAGTAAACACCCAATGACAATGAAGATTTTTGTAACTGGACCTCAGGATTGGATAACAATCTTTTCACTGGGGAAGTGGTGAGCGGTGCTGAGGCTTTGATGTTGGTCTTTTCAAGAAACTCGGTGGGGTCATTGTAATCTTTTAGGAACTGGTATTGCAATTTTCGGTATAAGCTTAGGCCTACTCTGAAGACGTGTGCGCTTATGCTTATCTTGGCATTTTTTTCACTAGACCGCCGGACTACTTAGGAAAGGGTTTTGACTAGACCGCGCTGTTTTGTGATAGGAATGTTGTTATTCATTGATCGTTTACAACTAACCTTTGTAAGTTAATTAGGTCAAACACTTACCCAGGATGGTTTGGTAACGGTCTCAAATCCTTACAAATATGTGGGCCACCGCAGAATCATTGTCCGAGAGCGCCTATTGCAACAAAAGACACTCCGCTAATCCGCCAACAATGGGCACGCGCTCGGCAAAGTTTTCACGTATTTTGTACGTGAAAGATCAACCCTAGCAACGAGGCTAGCTCCACAAATACGTGATACTTTGACATACGTGAAAAGTGGACTTATCATGTTTTTTAATACGTGAAAGATAAGTCTATTGTTTACTTTTCACGTTTTTTGTTCCAACAAAAGGTTTTCACGTAGTCGGGCTTCATAGTGTGAATGACGAAAAGTGTACAACCGGGCAGGACCAAATCATCGCTTCCCAGCGACCAACGCCTTCCTAAAGCCACCAAACCAGGCATCTTGCTTGACTTCTATTAACTAGTTATACTTCCAAGTAACCGAATCACATCTTGAAAATCCCTGCCACAAAACAGATCGATTGGCACGATGATCGAAAAACCACCACACGTCCGATCGACGGAGTAAGTCTAGACGTCCACATATCCACGTGCGTGCACGAACGTACGCGGGCATCGTATTATTGACACGTAAGGCAAACTTTTTTGGATTTAGAGGGCGCCATAACGCTTTAATGGAACCTCTACGCTCGGACTACCCGTACCGTCGGTCCCGAACCGCTGTGCCTTCATGAATTAAGTCCGACTTTGGGTGGGGTGCACTGGCCTAATTCAAGTCCCATTGAAAAGAGTGTAAAATCAACAATGTTTAGGACCAAGTTTCATGCACACCGACATCACTGGGGTTTCTCAAACAACAATCAGATTATTGTCTTGGTCTTTATCATGCCATCTTGATCAGTCGCTTACACTCTTTGGGGTGCACGACGCAGCCTTACAGTGGTTTATTTCATACCTTGCAGACCGGCAACAGTCTGTTAACATCAACGGAGAATTATCTGCCCCTGCCTCCCTTGACTGTGGTGTTCCACAAGGATCTGTTGGTGGTCCCCTATTATTCACCATCTACATTTTACCACTCGGCCAAATCATCCAGAAATACAACCTTCAATATCACTGCTATGCAGATGACATACAACTGTATCAATCCTTCACTCCATCTCAACCCAATGCTTTGTCTGCCCTTGAGAATCTCGAGGCTTGCATTGATGAGATCAAGATATGGATGATGACAAACAGTCTCAAATTGAATGACAAGAAGTCTGAATTTATCCTGTGTGGCTCAAAACAACAACTTTCCAAGTTTAATATCCCGAGCATTAGGATTGGAGATTGCCTCGTCCATTCCTCCAACAAGTGTCGCAACCTAGGTGTAATATTCGACCCCCACATGTCCCACATTGATCAGATATCAGCAGTGTCAAAATCAGTCAGATTTCATCTCCGTAATCTCGGATTTATTCGAAAATATCTCAATCTTTTCTGTAGAACTGTTATCCAGGGCCTTTAATTGTCCAACTCGTACAAACAAATACCACCAAAGTCCAAACCAGAGTAGAGTAGACAACGAACAATGGTTTTATTCTGCCTATTTGGTTGCCTGGTAACCAGTCCTCAATAGAGGTTGATTATGACTCCGCACAGTTTCGGTTGGTCGGTGTTTGTAAACTAGTACTGTAGCAGTAATAACATTAATAATCCCTCCCTTTGAAGTAACCCTCCCTTGCTGCAGTTGGACTTATGGGCTGCATATAAACAACAAGAGAATACAAACATTCAAAGGTAATATTACAACAATGGGCTTCAGGCAATATGAATACATGTGTACATTACAGTGAATATTACAATGTAAACGAGCCTCGTATTAACCCTGGTCACAGCGATGAGAATGAGTCAAGTAAACCCCAATTTTCCCCTATTTTAACTGGAAGAAATAACCCCCAAATAAGTACATTTTATGCCATATAAAAACAACTCTACATGCACAACATTTAAAAGTATGTGTGCTTTACTTACCCAATTTAGTGACTAGTTTAAACCCTTCAAAACATGCAATTCTGTGCAACGACTGATCAGTGCCATGTACCAGCTTCGTAAAAGCGCCGCGTTGGGCTACATCGCGCCCGAGAAGCGCGCCAACTGAAGTGCGCCCTCTGCCGCTCGAGACTTAAAGTCGCAACAGCCGCCCCCAAATTTCAATAGGAAATTTGACAACCAAATCAGGCTATATAACTAAACTAGAATAAACAGTAACAAACTTCAAACTTGAACTAGAAGAGGCAATGGGTCACATGGATATTTACCCTATGTAAAACTGCAAACTCTGAAGGGAACTGAACCCTGGCACAGCAATGCCTTGGTCACACCAGGAGCATTCTCTTCGTCATACCTTGCAAGTTTCACTAGCCGAGCAACAGGACGTTTATATTCCCTATTACCTACCTTGACCGTCACTGCTCTGACTCGTTTGTCACTACTAGGGAAAGTCTCCGACACCTTACCTACTGGCCATTGTGAGCGAGTTAGCTGAGGGTCAGTAATCATGACAACATCTCCAACTGCCACGTTTTCTACCTCTCGCTGCCACTTCTGGCGAACTTGCAAGTTAGGCAAATATGACTTGGTAAAATGCCGCCAGAACTGATCGGCCAGAACCTGGCTGTGACGCCAACTTCGACGACCCTTTAACTCCGCTTCGTCATAAACTACCATCGGCAATGAGGGATCTCGCCGCCCCATCAGGAGAATGTTTGGGGTGATAGGATCGACATCTGCGATTTCAGATGATGCATACCCAAGGGGTTTTGAATTCATAATCCCTTCTGCTTCAATCAACACAGTCCGCAGAACCGGCTCGGGTACAACACGGTCACCGATTACAGCTTTGAGTGCTCCTTTAACGGATCTTACCTCACGCTCCCAGACACCCCCAAAGTGGGGTGCATTGGGGGGATTGAAGCGGAACGCGACCTTATACTCAGCAAGTCGCTTTACCAAGTCGGGTTCCATCTTCTTCAAGGCCTCCCGTATCTCCGAGTGACCTCCAACAAAGTTTGTTCCACAGTCACTATGCACCTCATATGGAACTCCCCTACGGGATACAAATCGTCGGAATGCCATGAGGAAGTGATCAGCATCCATGTGTTCTACGATATCAAGGTGGACAGCTCGGGTTGTCATACACTTAAAGAGAAGCCCCCATCGCTTCTCCTGCCGCCGCCCAATCCTGACATTAATCGGACCGAAACAATCCATTCCCGTCGAGTAGAAAGGTGGTTTTTGGAGTCGGAGACGCGATTCTGGCAAGTCTGCCATGCGAGGAACTTCAGGTTTCTTGCGCCATCGCCTGCAATCAATACATGCCCGAAGGATGCCTTTGACAGCGCTGCGCCCCTTTAAAATCCAGAATTGGCGACGTAGGTGAGCAAAAACCTGTCCAGTTCCAGCTTGGTGATTGAAATGACAATCTGCATCCTTAATGAGTAGCTTAGTGACTGGGTGATGTGAATCCAGTACCACCGGGTGCGGTTCAAGGTTTATCCTGTCAGACTGCTGTACCTTCCTAAGGCGGCCACCAACCCTAAGCAGTTGTGCTGCATCATCAAATTCAGGAGACAGTTCCAGGAGGCGACTGTTACGGGGCATTTTGTTGCCCTTAGAAAGTGCAGAGACTTCAGCTTTGAAACTGTCGAGTTGGGAACGGCGGAGGAGTTGGGTTTCCGCTTCACGGACTTGATCGGGAGTGAGTGCACCCTCTTCCCTTTCTTCCTCACTGAAGAGCTGATCCCCGAGTGTTTTTACGGCCTCCTTCCAAGTACTGAAACCCTCTAAGTCTAGACTGGCAGCAGAATTGGAAACTGTTAATCCACAAAATGTGTTGGTCTTGAACTCGCATGTCTCCACAGAGGAAGTTGCACGGGTCTGTACAAGGACGGACTCACTTTCCCTCTGCCACTCATCCCGTGGTCCTAGTAGCCATGAGGGACCGTTGCTCCATCTGGAACCATCTCCCAGCTCCCAGACATGCAATCCACGTGTGATGTCGTCTGCCGGGTTGTCTGCAGTACGAACATAGCGCCACTCCATTCCCTCCGTCAAGGACTGAATCTCGGAAACACGAGTTCCTACAAACACCTTAAAGCGGCAAGAATCAGACTGGATCCATGTAAGAACTGTGGTGGAGTCACTCCACATGTTTGTATACTCGATATCAAGAGTTAGCGCCTTGAGAACTACCTGGGAGAGTTGAGAACCGAGGAATGCAGCCATTAATTCAAGACGGGGCACTGACAGTTGTCGCTTTGGGGCGACACGACATTTTGCAAGCACAAAACTCAAATGATTGTTCCCCTGGTCGTCTACCGAACGTAAGTAAGCTACTGCACCATACAGTTTTTCGGAAGCGTCACAAAAGACATGTAAAGTTCTTCTGACATTTGCGCTGTCCACATGCGACGGAGTGTAGCAGCGTTGAAGACGAACTTCTGGAATCTGATCAAGCTCCGAACACCACTCTTCCCATCTGTCTTTGATATCGGGGTTAGACACTGGGGCATCCCAATCCAGCTTTTCCTTCCAGAGTTCTTGAACTATCAGCTTTGCTCTAGCGGTGAATGGTGCGATGTCCCCAAGAGGCTCAAACTGACTTGCAAGGACCCTTAGCGCTGCACGTTTTGTGAGCAAACCTTTGTCTGGGAGCTTGGCAGGATGGTACAACTGATCCGTGTTACAATCCCAGTGTAGCCCGAGAGCTGGTTCCGGTTCTCCATCTTGCAGATCAAGCGAAAGCGAATGCACCTGGCGGTTCGACCTTGCCTCTGGTGGGAGTTGACCAACAACGTCTGAATGACTGCTGGCGTACTTGACCATTTGGAATCCAGCCTCTTGAAGACATTCACGGGTGCTAATGACAAGATCCTTGGCCTGCTGCTCCGAGTCACGACTTGCAAGCTGATTATCAACATAAGTCTCTTGTTCGATCGTTTTCAGAACCACAGGGTGCTGTAGTTGCTGGTCCTTTGCAACCTTCTGTAAGGCGAATGTAGCAGAGCATGGGCTGCATGCAGCTCCAAAGGGGAGAACCAGCCATTCCATCACAACCCATGTTTCAAGACCCTCATCCCACCAAAGGAAACGAAACATACGTCGATCTTCTGGGGAAAGCCGGACTTGATGAAACATTGCGGTAATGTCACCGGACACTGCCACGCGACCCTGACGAAACCGTAACAGCACCTCTAACAATGACGGGCTCAAGGTTGGACCAGCAAGTAACTGCGTGTTTAGGATCTGACCAGAAAACTCGAACGAACAGTTAAAAACGAGCCTGTACTTGCCACTGCTGTGGACCACATGGCAAGGAATATACCAGCCTTGTTGCTGCTCAGGTGTCAGCTCATCTATTGTGCCAAGTACTTGTATCAGCCCTTGGTCCTTCAATTTCTGCATGTAGCTCCGACAGAATTCTGTTATTGCCGGATCACGAGCAATCTTTCTCTGGTTAGAGCACGCAAGTGCCTTCACAGCCTGTGGTGTACTCAAAGGTGGCACGTGACCTGGCTTCCACAACAATGGAGTCTCCATCCTCTGTATTCCATCAACCTCAACTCGCTTGGACTTCTCTTCCAAAGTGTGAATCGCTAGCTTGTCGTTTCTGGATCGGGACACCTCCTTCTCGTTGACATGTGGCAACATATCTATTGCCATGAACTTTTCCATCATCAGATGAAGTTGTGTTTCGGGTTGAACAAATGATGTTAACAGAACATGCTTACTGCCAGTTGACCTGCCAGGTTGCTGCAGACCCTGTTTTCCCTGAACCGTCCAGCCAAACAGGGTATTGACCGCCACAGGAGAACTTGCCTTGGGGCCCACACGAACTTCAGTGGACAGCACTAATTCAATATGGTCGGCACCAATTAACACCATAGGACAAGCCTTGACTGCTGTAAACAACGGTAAACCCCGCAGATGTGGCCACTTGGACTGGAGTTTCTCACCTGAGACACTGTAGTCGATCAGCTGCACATCTGGGGCAGTAAAGGCACAGTTGATGTTGTATTTCTGGGCAGGGTCCCCTCTGGCTGAAACTGAAAAGTTAATACATTTACCATTCCAGTCAGCATTCCCCATTACTGTCTCAACACGGAGAGTTTCATCTCGACCTGGGATTTTAAGTGAGTCAGCTGCTTCATAAAGTATCATCGTGCGTGCGGCACATTCGTCAAGGACTCCGTACGTGTCGAGTTTTCCAGCTGGACCGTAGACTGTCAGAGGAACAACCTTAATCAGAACATCCCTACTGTAATCCATTCTGGGATTTGGCCCTACCGCACAACACATAACAGGACCCCGGTTGCCAGCCACCAAATCTATCTGTACAATATCATGCAAACTCGTTCTGTGATCACCTTTGCACTCCTTGCATGTTTTGGGAAACTGGCACTCTTTGTCGTGTTTCTTGGCACACTTTTTGCAGCGATGATTTTCTTTAAGCCATCTTGCTTTGGCCTCGGTCGACAATTTGGTAAATCTTTGACATGTTTCCAGGTAGTGACCCGACTCCTTCACCTTGCAGTATAGACAGGTGACTCTTTCGGGGGGAACAGAACTGCTGCCCATGCTGTATTTCTTTCCTGTAAAACCCTTTTCCGCTCCTGTCAACAAGGTGCGAGATGGAGGTGGTTGAACCTTCGGAAATTTCTTGTACGCTGGCTGTTTCTGATCTTTTTCTTGACCCTGCTTGAACTTGTTCGCTCTTTCCATTAGGATTATCCCCGCTGGTCCTGTTTTCTCTTCAAGCCAATCGCTCAGGTGCAGTATAGAGTAAGTCTGTCCCTGGTTTCGGCGCCACATATTCGTCAAGAAATCTGTGTGAAGCCTCTCAGGTAACTTCTTCGTGAGCTCAGCTGCATATCTGTGATGCTTCAACTCTACCTCTAATTCCAGTTTCTTGGCTGTCTGCACTACTGTGACCAACTCGTCTGAAAAATCCCGGAGTCCAGACCAATCATTGTGAGCTAGAGATGATCGCACTTCTAATTGGTTGAGCATACCTTGTATTATTTGACCAGGACTTCCGAAGGCCTTATCAAATTGCTTGATAGTGGTTGCATAAGCCTCATCCCCTAAAATTAGGTTACGGTCGGCCATGGGTCGGTTGCGGGAACGGTGGGTATTTTTCCCGCCTTGGACTTTCCGCTGCTTGAACATGATTTGTTGGAGTCACCGTCGGATGGGTCATTACCATTACCAGAGCCACCTGTTATACTTCCTTCTTTCTCTTTGTTCTTGTTCAATGTCCTCTGCCATTGAGAGTTCATGTTGCAGTCTGTCCTTTTCCAGCTGAATTATAGCCTGTTGCAAATTAGAGTCAATCTGTATTTGCCTCTGCTCTGCTTGGAACCGAATCTGATCACTCTCCTCCAATGCGGCTTTCTTCAGTTCCTGTGCTTTCTCAAGAGACTCCTGCTCCGCCAAACGTCTTGCTATCTGAGATCTTGTAGAGCTGGCTGAACTTCGAGTCCTCCGACTGCTCACTGAAGGGGGTTTAGTCGCATCCATAGGTCGCTGGGAGCTTCCGGTCCCATTTCCATGGAGTAGACTCTTAGGAAGATTGAACTCAGTATCCTGCACCAGATAAGCAGGATGATGTTTAATTCTGGCTGGACGATTCGCTGCCAGACTGTCTGACATAACAGTAGTTACGGTTGTTCCACATGTAGCAGGCGGTGTAAATGCAAGTTGCTGAAGATCATGCCCAACGGTCACCGCTTCCATGTTTATCAGCTGATGTAGCACGAAGGCAGTTCAATCAAGGGTTCATAGTAGTCATCAGACATAAATGGCTGATGTTATCCGGCTCGAAGGACCAATTTTCTTTAGAACTGTTATCCAGGGCCTTTAATTGTCCAACTCGTACAAACAAATACCACCAAAGTCCAAACCAGAGTAGAGTAGACAACGAACAATGGTTTTATTCTGCCTATTTGGTTGCCTGGTAACCAGTCCTCAATAGAGGTTGATTATGACTCCGCACAGTTTCGGTTGGTCGGTGTTTGTAAACTACAGTAGTACTGTAGCAGTAATAACATTAATAATCCCTCCCTTTGAAGTAACCCTCCCTTGCTGCAGTTGGACTTATGGGCTGCATATAAACAACAAGAGAATACAAACATTCAAAGGTAATATTACAACAATGGGCTTCAGGCAATATGAATACATGTGTACATTACAGTGAATATTACAATGTAAACGAGCCTCGTATTAACCCTGGTCACAGCGATGAGAATGAGTCAAGTAAACCCCAATTTTCCCCTATTTTAACTGGAAGAAATAACCCCCAAATAAGTACATTTTATGCCATATAAAAACAACTCTACATGCACAACATTTAAAAGTATGTGTGCTTTACTTACCCAATTTAGTGACTAGTTTAAACCCTTCAAAACATGCAATTCTGTGCAACGACTGATCAGTGCCATGTGCTAGCTTCGTAAAAGCGCCGCGTTGGGCTACATCGCGCCCGAGAAGCGCGCCAACTGAAGTGCGCCCTCTGCCGCTCGAGACTTAAAGTCGCAACAGTATGGCCACTGAGCAACTCGTCCATGCATTTATAACCTCGCGCTTAGATTGTTGTAACTCCCTCATGTATAACCTGCCGCAATACCAAATCAACAGACTCCAACGCCTCCAAAATGCCACTGCTCGCCTCATCACCTTATCCAGACGCACCACTCACATCACCCCCGTCTTAAAGTCCCTCCACTGGCTCCCTATCATTGATCGCATTGCCTTCAAGATCCTCCTTCTCGCTTTCAGGTCACAACAAGGAACTTCACCGGCCTACATATCAGACATTATCTCGCAATATCAACCGTCACGTAGTCTTCGTTCAGCCAGAGCGCTACAGCTTACGGTTCCCCGTACCAATCACTCTTGGGGAGACCGGTCTTTTTCAAGCGCCGCTCCCGAACTCTGGAACAAATTACCTTTTGAAATTCGTCAGTCATCATCATTGTCTGTATTTAAATCTTCTCTAAAAACCTACATGTTTACCTCACGGTTTTGTGATTAAAAACAATCTGTATTGTGCGCCATGAGCGTCTTGCTTGGCGGATACCGGCGCCTTATAAATGTTCATTATTATTATTATTATTATTATTTCTTTTCAATTTTTAGTAGGTTAGCCGATTACATTTTTTTTAAATATTCACACCAAAAGAAACTCACCTTCCGAAAAGTAATGCTTCCCGAGCCTGCAAGCAGCCATTTTACAAATGGCATCCCTCCACATTCTAGGGCAATATTAGGACCCATTTTTCAACTATAATTTTGTCAAGTCTGCCCTCAGATTGAAGCTCAAAAACCAGGGAGTTGATCCTATGCTATATTTACACAATCCCACCATTTCTTTCACCAAACGGCATCCTTTTTCAAAACAAACTGTTGGGGCACATTTCATGCAAATGACCTCGCGTAGAAATTCTCCTTTCAATTAGGGTGGTGCACTCTTTGGCTGTTCAGTACATGAACTCTCTGAAAAAAGAAATCCCACCATGAACGTACCCAACTGCTGCAACAGCCGATACTTTTGTTTTGGTTAAATTTGACACCGTAATGCATGACAAACTACTTTGAAGGCAAACAGTTTAACATTTTGAAGAAAAATCGACCGTGATAATTATAAAAGCGCTTAATTAAGCCATAGATTAAGCAGACAAAAATTCGCAAGATCTAAGGCCCGAATTAATAAACGGTGATTTAGATCACGAATAACTAGGCTAAACCATGTATAAATTAACTGAATGAGCGTACAGGGTGATTAGACCATCTGCTGTTTATCCAACGTACATGGTATAGTGACACCTGTCTACAAAAGAAATTGTAATCGTCCAAAGGGGAGCTTGTTTATCTCGTGTACAAGTTATCAATTCTCTGTTTTGTTGGCTTAATTGTGCGAACGGTACACAGCCGTATTACCATGCAATTATCAGCGCGTTTTTTTCGACATGCCGGTACGTTCTTGCACTGAGTGTCAAGTGAGCAGGGGCCAATTTCATAGAGCTGTTTATAAGCACTTTGGCTTAGCACCAAAAAGTCGGGTTGCCAGCCAAAACTTCATGTGCATTTCATGCTAAGCAAAAACCACAGACCTTTCTCTATGATACGATCAACACGATTTCCACGACTCTGACCTCAATGATAAGATCTGATAGGATCACCACGATTACTTAAGACCACGATTTCATGAGGCGCGAATTGTGATAGTGGGAACCTAGCATTTATGAATTCGGGTCGTCGTCGTATATTGTCAAGTTTTTATTAGATGTCTATGGGCCTTTTCGAAACCTTTGCTTCGTCTTTAGCTTTGGCTTCGCCTCCGAATTCCGAATCAAATACAAATTAAAGCAAATGAAAATAATCAAACTTTTGAGTTCACATCAATCATGGACAAATAAGACATTCTCCATGCATCAATCAATGGCCCATTATGGTCTACGTCTCTGCGTGGTCTGCGTACGTTAGAGAGCGCCCGCATCGGCGGCCTATACGTGCGCTGCATACCGCGATTAGGACGTCTTGCAACGGCAACTTTATAACAAAGAGCAATTTCGGTTGGGCGATTAGTCAATATGAAGGAAAGGTAAAATGGGGCAAACTTTGCAAAAGTTTACGATAGATTTCTCGAAAGATGAAAACTCTTTACAATAAGATAATAATCTATTGCACTAAACAGGAGTCTTCGGAATTTTATTTTCGATATCAGGTGGGGGTGGGGTAGGTCTAACTGGGTTGCTGACACACTTTTTTCATAGAAAAAAACATTGAAAAAAAAAGGTGGGTCCGAGCTTCATTTGCCTCTGAATTTATTTGTTTGTATGCCACAAAGGTAGGTCATAGCCTCAATTTTGAGGGAATATTTTTTTCGCAACATCAAAAAAAGTAATTTTGGACATGGAAAACTGCCCACAAACTGGGACATATAGGCCGAGTTCGGGCGGTCTGTTCTTGACACGCGTAACTTGTTCTTGCAAAACCCTGATGGATAGGTGGTGTGTGTTCTTGTTCCGAGTGCAATGTTCACGGGTCGCGTTCCTGCCGTTCGAGCGCGAGAACAGAGTTCGCGTGTCAAGAACAGACCGCCCGAACTCGGCCCTAAAGTATACAAGTCAGAAACACTTATTCACATGGTTCACCTGAGTTCAACTACGTCTTTCCGACCATCGGGACCATCTATATGGAAGCTCGCAGACGATTGCAGATGAAGAACTCCGGCTTCAACTAGCTTGAGCAAGCATCAAATTATCCAAATAGTCGAAAATCTGGCCGGGCGGTTAAGAACTCGGTTTTCTGTTCCGCAGAGCGTGGGTTCGAGTCCCGGTGTCGACACGTGTGTCCTTAAGCAAGGCAATTAAACCACTATTGCTTCGTCCTTCGGATGGGACGTAAAGCTGTAGGTCCCGTGCGTTGTGTAATGCACGTAAAAGAACCCAGTAACACTCTTCGCTAAGAGAAGGGGTTCGCCCCGGTGTTCCTGGCAGCGCCTCGGAATAGGCAACTAGATAGATGGCGCTTTACAAATGCATGATCATCATCATCATTTTGGTACCATAATGCCAACAAAATGCTGATTTGTGATTTGCAGCTTTAGTCATGACATTGTGGCTGCTACTAGTACTACAATAATTTACCAGCTACACTAGAATTCGGATGTAGCGCGGCGAGCCTGGATACCATCATCGACCCAAAGTGGTCTCTCTCGGTCTCTTCAGGCAAAGTCTCTCCGGACTCCCGGATCCGAGATATAGCAGTTAATGTGCAAACTATGAGAAGTGCCTGATACAAACAGGATAAATGGCGACAATACCACATATTATGTCTCGACTAGGGATTGGAAATCAACTGGACACCAAGCCGGCGTACGTAAGATATTTCACAATTTTAAAATATTATTTATGCGGCAAATTATTGGCTTAATTCATGCATGCTCACAAATGCTCAAGACGTTATGGAGGCTGCAGATTGGGATCACCATTCATAAACTTCATGTGAAAATAGCAAGAATTGGAAAAAACAACATGCCTGATCGAGGGGTGGTCTTGAAGCATTGACGTACGTCACAACGAGATTTTTTCCCCGCGAGCTATATAGGGGTAGGTCCGAAAGTACTCGCCTCACAACAAGGGGGGGTGGGGGGGGGGGGGGGGGGGGGGGGTGGGGTGGGGGTTCGGAGCTTGAAGTCTGCACGAAGAAAAACAAATCTTGGAATATAGGTGGGTCCCCATGCACACACTCCGGTGCATAATTTTGTTTTGGGAAAGGTGGGTATGTCACTGGTCAGATTTATGTTGGGATTTTCTATACATGTACTATCAAAAAAAGTAAATTCTAAAGACCCTTGCACTAAATGAAGTGGAGAAAAAAAATAGCAATAAATCATTAAAAAATACAAATTACGTGCCAACGTTCCACTCAAGCGAACGTTGCCAACGTTGGTCAACGTTAGCGTTGTTCGCTTGAGTGGAACGCAATGTGCGCCAATTATGTTGGCAAACGTTAGCGAAAACGGCGAACGACATTTCGAGCTGTTCGCTGTTGGCCAGTGACGTATTTTAAAGATGGCGGAGAAGTTAGCAGCCGACAGTTTTCTTTTTACGGTTTTGATTTACATTTCATACTTTTCGTTATAAACGGTGGATCGTTTTGAGCAGTTACAGTGGTCTTCTTAATTAAAATAATGAGTTGGACAAAAAACAGCCAACCAAACGATGTCACTGTCACTGGGCACCGCCATTTTGAAAACGTATTTTTTTAAATATCGTTCCACTTCAACTAACGCAAACTCAAAACGTAGGCGAACGTTCGCGCAAACAGTTCGCGTAAGTGGCGGAACGCACCCCTGTCGTCTGCTCCACTAGATTTGAAGTCATCGATCGACGAAACGCGTTCGAGTGAAAAACAGACCACGCATGCGTGAAGTTGAATCGTGGTCCACAATGTAAGGGCGCCCTCATTCAGACACGTCATCGGGTCTTTTCAAGGACTCCGTACGTCTACACGACGGCCGTTTTCTAAACCGCAGCTGTGTTTCCATATAGGCTTTAGTTATGTAGTTTGGCAATAATGATAAAGACCGAGAATTGAGCTTAAACTGGAGTTTTGAAAACGGCCAGTTTCTTATTGATGAAGAAAACATGTCTGCTTGGTGCTGTCTCGTTCTCGAACAAAAAAGTACTTTGTGGCATACAGACAGTGTTTTAATTGTAGGTCCTAGATGAAGTTACTGTAATACTGTGTCGAAAACGAAGTTCTGTTTCACTTTAGTTACACCGTGGCGGAAACTACCTTCATAATTATCGTCGTTCTATCGCGGTAATTTATCAAAAGATAAATAAGAGGTAGGCAGTATTGTCAGCACAATGTCAATGACATTGACATGTGACTGATTTGTGATAAATAATGATATTGATAAACCATTCTCGCGGTCAGACATCCGGGAACCTCGTTTGTTTTCAATTGTTTAACTTTATGCACTTTAGCGCGAAGGACTGTAACGCGGTACAACTATACAGGGCCACTCGTACTCCACTAGGCTAGTTGGACGTAACCGGCTACGTCTACGATAACGCTTCTGACCACCGTCACACACAACACACGTGACATAACTAGGTCTATTGTCGATCGGTTAATTTCAACAGGTGGCGCCCTGCACTGAGGCATGCTGGGTAATCAAAGGGAAGATCGCTTCACGTGCGCGTGCTCCAGCCCGGCCGGCCTCGCAAAAATTTGCCGTCAATACAATTACAATCAAAAAGGAAGGGGAAAAAATTTAACGTGCATTAAATTTTCTTTTTTTCTTTTGCGGTAACTGCACGAATGTCCGACCGCGAGATGTACTTCACATGACAAATTGTATTAAATTGAGCAGGACCCGTAGTCTAGTGGTTAGGCGCTTGGTCTTATTTTGTAGGGATACATGTATGAGCCCGGGTTCGATTCCCGATGAGGAGCCAGTACCATTTTTTTTCCCATTTCCAGTCCAAAATATTAAACCGTTCATTTTTTCGCCCAAAATATTAACCAACATATCCAGAATATTACATTTCTTCCTCTGCAGATTTGTATTTTCTCTTCTTCTGTCATCGTTCGTTCTTAACGTTTTCTTTTAAATACTCATGATAAAAACACACCATTCAGATAATTCTACAATCAATCGTAGCCACCAACGGGGGACTCACTTTGGACTTAGATTTATTCCAACAGCCCTCCCTTCGTTTTGTGTTGCTCATGCACTGCATGCATAATATCATACTTTCAGTCCGCGCGTTGAAGAACGCCCTCTTGTGACAAGTACTTTCACAAAGCCGTATTTAACCGCTCATTTACATTCCGACATCGTAGCCAAAAAATACCCATCTTTCACTTGCACAAACAAAGCCAACTAATTTCAGGGGGTATCTTCGCGTGGCCCTGCATTCTATAGTTACTCCTGTAACGCTTGTTGCTATGGACGGCTCGCTCCTTGACGTCATGCCGACCGCGAGATTGAATAAACTTTCTGACCAGTTGTCACATCCTGCCTGCAAGCCATGTATCAGAGTGTAACACTAACAATAGCGTTACGAATGGCACGGCGCGATACCACAAAATGCTAGCATAGAGCTCCATATACATGTACTGTGGGGACTGTGTTATTCCATAAGTTATTATTGACGGTCCTAACTATAGTTTTATTGGTATCTGCTCTCTAATAATAATATAAATTTAGCTTGAATAACTCCTCTCCAGCTAAATGCTCATGACATCGGGAGGTAGCGCTGGAGACACAACGTATATATCTGGGCTCTATGCGGCTACACATTACACAGCAGTGGATGCGTGTTTCTTGTGAAGTGGCCACCAAAATCATCATAATTTTTCATTTAGCAACTGTTATTCTGTTTCAAGTAAATCATTGGCATTGTGAATTTAATACTGCTGCTTTTATGTGATGCGGGCTTAAGAAAGAGGGGGAAAAGGGACCATTTTAAAGGGAATTTGTTTTTGTCGTTTTCAAACTCTGATGTAAATATATACGTTAATTCTCCAGCGCTATATGCGAATCTATCGATGTCGTGAATCTACCGATGTCGTGAGCATTGTAAGGTGAAGTTACTGAAGCTAATGTTAATTACAACTATTTTTAAGTTTACGAAAATTGTAGATTTCCTGTTATTTTTAAGTGTAAACATTTTCACAAACCATCATGTGAATAAGGTGTTTCACGGTAATATGCGCCATCTTGTTCATGGGGCAAAAAGAACACGCGATGCTAGATGCATTTTAGAATGAACGCATGATGACTTGGAAGTGCAAATATTTTCGATCGAAGATGCGCAGTTGCGCACACAGCAATGAGTGTAAATCTGCCCCGTCATTCTATGACGCACCCTCAGACCCCCCAGGGTGGGGGGGGTGCGTCAATGATAACAGTGAGGCCAGATTTCGGAGTTGAATGACGCACCCGTACGTCATATCCTTGACGCACCATTCTTGGAAAACAATGACGCACACAAGTCGCGACGAACAAAAGTCGCGACATAAAGTGGGGCATCGCGCTGTGTGTATGCACGCATGTCGGCTGCGCCGCGCCAGCAGTGAATGAACGGCTATTACTTTGGTTTTCTGCTATGGCATGCTACGGTGAATAACCACAGCCGTACCGAATAAACTTAAATTTTCAAGGAACGCTTTACTTTTGGATCGTTACCAGCACATTCACAATCACAAACGTTCATGTACCGCGATGCGCGCGCGCGCGCCATTAAAGGGGTTTTCCAATGCTGCACATGAGTCACCCCTCTAGTCTGCATGCAGGCGCTTTGTCTCGCCAGCACCCTGAAGTACCGCCAGGCATTATACACCCATTCGTAACCCGACTGGAGTGTAAGCCTACAGAACGTAGTGAGAATTTAAACTGTATACCTGACTAGTAGCGATAAGCATACGGAAAGTAATGTGTGCGACAAATTCTCCCTTGTCGTTTTGCTGAGGGGAAGTTGGCCGCGATCGAACTTTGGTATATGGAAATCACATGCGGCTAAGTAAGCAAAGCGGCTGCATTGACGCTGTGTTATTCTCAATGTTATTCTTCCATTACATAGCCGATAATTTAGATGCAACTGGTACCTTTTCTGTGAGATATTTTACGTGCTTGTCCCAACTAGGAAGGGCTCGCGCACGCAATATCTCGTGTTCTTGTGAAAAGGACGACGCGATGTAGGCCACCTAGACTTCCACTTTTCGCGATGGGAAAACTATCGCTGTTACTTGTTATTGTAAAATGTTGATAAAGTTGTTTGCGGTTGGCGATTCTGACTAACAATGATCAGAAGTCGATATGGTACAAATTTTTTTTACTCAACAAGCACAGTTTATTCGCCGCATTGACGCATGGCAATGGTTCGAAACGGACGCACCTCGACACGCCACGATGTGTTCGTGACGCACCTAAATTGCACTTTACGCACCCCCATCGTCCAGTTTTGACTGAACATTATGGAGACATGACGCACCTCCCCCGGGGGTCCAAGGGTGCGTTATACAATTGATAGGTGCATTATGTTCTCCTTTGTCCCCTTCTTTTGTTCTCTGAAATACATAGCGTTGCCCTGTTGGGTACTTTAATTTCTAAAGACAAGACTTGCAGGGTATAATTGTCCCTATTGTTGCCCTTTGTTCTCAGTACCCCGTAAATGTCAATTCGTAAACACACTAAACAATGCATTGATCCATCTGTACAAGTCAATCAAATGAAATGGAATGATTTTCAGCACTCCTGGGCCCCTTCAGTAAATCACTGTATCAATCAGTTACATGTACTGGGTAGTCTTGGCTGAATTCCGCAATAAAGTGTATTTTCAGTCCAATTTCTTACCCATTCCACGGAGACTGTTCCATTGACTTGCGAGTCATACAGTTCATTTGGAATCCTCCAAATTCCTGAATTTCGCAAAGAGAATTTTGGAGTATTTGGGATGGTTAGGGTTCAATCATCGGCCAAATTGACCAATTTGATGGTTACATACTGTAGCCATTTATTTTGATAAGCAGAATTTCAAAAATATTTTTGGCAAAGGGAATGCTTCCAGGATGTTCATACAAAAAAAAATCTTGGGAAAACAATGTTTACTTTTTTGGCCAAGATCCCTGTTCCTGTGCCCAATTGCAACGAAAATATCAAATGGTTAAATCTACAAATTGCTTTGCCCACATGAATGTTTGTTGATGTTCACAATCCTCCAATTCAGTTAGAGTGTTTTTGTATTACAAGTATGGTGAATTATTTATTACATGTATGGTAAGTACCCTACCAGTACCTTTGGCTAATGGTATTGAAATGATTGAGTGCAGATGCTGTGCAATTAAATGCTGATCTGGTCACTGATTTCATCCAGCTTGCTCACATTATAAAAAAAATCTTGTCTCGCCTGAACAAAGATCAGGAAGAGGCTATGCGATCACTATTTCTGTACGTGGTAAATGTATGGGTGTGTACACTGTGTGTCATTTTGGTTAAAGTTTCCAAAAAGTGGTTGTCATGCATGCAAAGTGGAAGTCCAGTTCCGATCAAACTTGGTTCATAAATGCAATAGTGTAACCTTCAACATTCAGTGTAAGGCCAACTACTGAGGTCACAGGTCATTTGAGGTCAAGTTGTAATAAAGGCTAAAGTTACCCGGTATACAATTTGTCTAATTTGAAAATTTAAGGTCCTATTGCAATCAAATTTGGATCATGTACCGGTACATGTACATGTATGTAATATTGTAAAATTGTAATCAAGTACTGAGGTCAGTCGAGTTGTAACAGGCTGGCATTGTAAAACTTTTCTCATTTTAAAAACCTGAAGTCTAATTTCAATCAAACTTAGTTCATGAATGCATTCTTGTAAATTTGTGATGGTTGTTTCAAAGGCCGAGTACTGAGGTCAAAGGTCATTTGAGGTCAAAGGTCATTTGAGGTCGAAGTTCAAAAATTGTCTAGTTTAATTAAGAATTTAAAATCGAATTGTAACCACACTTGGGACGTACATGCGATATTGTAACCCTATGTGATATCATGTCAAAGGTCAAGTACTGGGGTCAAAGGTCATTTCAGGTTGAGTAAAAAAAAAACTTGAATCGTAAATTAGTCTAGTTTGAAAACTTGAAGTATTTTGCAATCAATCTTTCATGCATGCAATGTTGTTGTCCTCTATGGCCTTCACACCTCACTCTTAAACTTTCCTAACTGTTCACCACATTTTTCTTCACATTGATATTGTCACCTGCTGTTTTACGCATACTCATCATTTCTTGCTTTTGATAAACTCCCCTTTCATTTCTGTCCTATCCCCACTTGGTTCTTTAACCCTTACCAATCTGCATAAGAAAACAGGCCAGACTCGACTGTTCACAGAACACCTTGTTATTTTAAAGGGGGTTTATGATTTTGTAGTGCTCTTGTATTGCTCATGTTCCTTTCTCCATGCATTCTGTACATGTTAGTAACCTACTGTAGGCATGTATGATACATGCATATTTTTGACCGGCTCTACAAAAAGGTGTATTAAGTCGCTCTGTGCATTATCATGTAATGGCCTACTCAAAGTTGAGAGGGTAAACATTTCATCAAAATGTGATTTTCATTTTTTGTCATGAATGATATTTTTAATACCTACAGTTTCAGGTTTCATTCAAAGAATTGTTGATTTTGATGAATAAAGTGGAAAATACTACCGTTTTGTGTGTATCGTTCTGTTGTAGTAGAACAGAGCCAGCTATTTTAAAGCCCGTTTTCTCAGTTGTGTAATTTGAACTCTAAGGAAGTAATCAATGTGCAAACATGTCATATATCCAGAATGGCAGGGGATATGGAGCTCTATTATATACTAAATGAAAGCTTACGTTGTGGGCTTTCCAACCAAGTATATATCTCAATTTCTTTTTTTGCGACATAATACACCTTTTTGTAGAGCCGGTCACATTTAAATGTACAGGTAGCAGATAACCTAATAAATGTCTGCTACATGTGTACATGTACCGGTATGTAAACAGGAGTTTGATTGCACAGTAAGTTATTATACAATCTCGCCAGAAAAATTCAAACAATGTCAACATTATTGTTTAAAACCCTTGGAACTGTAGTACTTTATGTCAATATACAACATGTGTTGCTTCAATGTGATAAAACATGCACAATGTATTTTCTTGGTACATGGTTTCTGATGATACAGTACTAACTAAATATTCTAAACGTGCCAGTTATGTTACATTCATTACTTTGGGTTTCATTCACGGAATAAATTATTGAACAAAGATAATGACATTTTGGGAGGCCGCCAACATAGGGCATAATAGCTTAATTTGTAGAGTGCTGGTCTGGTATTTTGGAAGTCGCAGGTTTAAGTCCTGCCTTGCCAATTTCTTTGTTCACTTTCAAATTTATGAAAAATTGTGACCTACCGGTACTCCACAAAATAAAGGTACATGTATTATGAAATTCAGTTATATACATGGTTAGAAATCCTGTAACATCAGCTTTCACTTGGTATATTTACAACTCCATTACCCCTCCCGTTCTGGAGATACCACATGTTTGCATATTGCGCCTGCAGCTAGCTAGTAATATCCCATGTGGAGATTGTTGCAGTACTATTTAGATACAGATAATTACTTCCTTGGAGTTCAAATTACACAACTGAGAAAACGGGCTTTGAAATAGCAGGCTCTGTTGTAGCTAACAATGAAACGATGAACACAAAATGGTTGTTCTTTTTCCGCTTTATTCATCAAAATCAAAATTTCTGTGAAAAAAACCTGAAACTTGTGCCGGTCCGGTATTCCGAAGGGTTGCAGGTTCAAGTCCCGATTTCTTTGTTGAGTTTGGAATAAATTATCGTCTGTTTTACAGAACATGTGTACCGACTACATGTAGTTTAAGAATATAATAGTTCTGGTAAATGTTTATTTCAATAAATATACATTAAAACCTTGTTTTATCCTTTCTTTTATAGATTTACTGATGTTGTATTTTCAAGATTGGACCATTTGAGCTCCCCAGTCCTAGCACTATATTTTTCTTCGTAGGAATAATTGTGATGCACTGATGGAATGGGACATGCCTTTTATAGTAACTCTCCTAATCTGTGATTTACTACTTCGGCATTCAGCATTAAACTCCTTGCAACTGTGAATGTGACAATGGCACCCTGGAGACTCTGTAAAGTCTGACTACTGATGATGGCCCATTAGGGATCCATGAAGTGGTACATATCACTTGTCCGCAGTCTGAGGTTGATGTTTAACCCTCTCAGCCCAGCACCATGAAAAAAAATAGGGGGCCTAAGTTAAAACTCCGCTACCAGCACTACTACATCATTCTTTTCTCCATAATCCTGTTTGGGCTGGTCACGACCGGTCTGCTCCAGTTCTGGCCGCACGTCCTAATGGAGAGCGACGTGGAACACCGGAGCAGATACGTCATTCCGGACCTCTCCCATCTCCCGGAGGTCCGGATTTCCAGAAATACACCGCTGCCGGAAAAGGGGGATCTGAAATGCCGGTACTACAACTGCTTTGACGTTTACCGGTGTGGTTACAACCTCAACCGCATCGGTGTGTATATTTACCCTTTACTGAAATACGTGGATGAAGACGGGACGCCGATTACGAACACGATATCTAAGGAGTTTTACGAGGTTCTCATGGCGATTGCGGAGAGTCCGTATTTCACGGCGGACCCAGAGAAAGCCTGTTTGTTTGTTCCCGCTGTAGACTTGTTAAATCAGAACGCCTTCGGAGTCCAGGCGATGGGACAGGTTTTGGCTCAACTCCCAAAGTAAGTTCTTGGAAAAAAAAAAAAAAGGTTGCAACCTGACGCTGTTTTTTTTCTTCATACATCTTAATGAAGGTCAATCAATGCACAAATGTTAAAAAATATGTGAATCTGGGACCATAGAGAAACAAACCTTTCTCTATGCTGGGACTAAATAACATTTCAAATTTTGTGAGAATTTTGTTCTCAACTCTCCATATAGACTTTGTACACAACCGCATGAAGTAGCATCAGGATACTACATTCTTTGGTAAAAGATTATAATATAAATGGTTAGGTAAAGGTGTATCTTGAAATATCAGAAATGGGTGGATTTGGGGGGTTGTATTTTATAGTAATATCATTTAACTGACCTGTCCAAAGTTTTACAATCATAGATGCATTGAAAAAAAAGCAAGAAAAACAGCATTTGTTTTCAACCGGCGTCGGGCAGTTGTTTTTTCGCAATTGCCATTCAGCAATCGTGATTTTTTTTTTATAAAATTATATTTTTCGGAACAATTATAGGATATCTACATGTAGCAAAATCATTTTGCTGGATGCCTAGGATCATTATTTACTTTCAAAATGAGGAAGATATTACCTAATAATTTGGTATTAACAAATTTTATATCTGCAAAAGGTGGTTGTTGTCGTATAGACCGAAGTCCGGATTGACAGCTTTAGTTCGAGAGGTCTTTTTTCTCTTAGACGAGAAGGTAGCTGTCTTGATCCTCCAGGGCAAACCCCTTCTCTTAGCGCTAAGTTTTTCTGGGTTCTTTTACGTGCATTACACAACACACGGGACCTCCAGCTTTACGTCCCATCCGAAGGATGAAGCAATAGTGGTTTAATTGCCTTGCTTAAGGACACACGTGTCGACACCGGGACTAGAACTATTCTACTGGTACCTTAAAATCCTGACCATGCTGCATATCCTTCGTCATCTGATAAGAGAAGTGTTGTTTGTCTTTCTTTTCTAAACAATTCACTTTGTCTTCACCAAATTGTTTATATTTACAATTGCGAAATTGAAGGTGAATTTGGTTGTCTGTTTATGTGTACATTTGATAAAGAGAGAAAAATGTGGAATTCCACAAAGCTTGACATACCGTTATACTGTATACATACAGTTTGTTACTTGTAAGCAAACAAATGTAACTTTGATGCCAACACTTGGTTCCAAGAACCTAATGCATTAAACACCTGTGCAAATAACATTTATAACCCAACTTTTGCCATTTTCGTGTTTGCATATCATATACAGTACAAACACCTACTGGTAATACATCAACATGTACGTATACATACATGTACAGTACATTGTACTGGTACATGTACTGTATGTACCAGCAAGGTAGGTGTATATTGGTCTACTTGTACACATAAATCTGATGACTTTAGTAGTGGAAGTACGTACATAGGCCTACTTGTACATCCTGTAAGTTGTAAATCTTTAGTGCATCCTTGAATGCTAAATCCATCCAAAGAGGATATAAAATTCCTCACTTCCTTCTACACTCTTGTTTGTTCACTATACATGTAGGCACTACCGGTACATGTAGAGTATTGCATTTCTAATCTCCCCCAAGAATTATGTTTCTGGAGGTGGAATAAATCTATGTGGCAGGTATCAAGTTCAACCAAATAGATGATGAAGCCTTGAAAATAGTGCAAGGAATACACCGTGTAACATTTACATGTCCTATTCGATAGATCTCTGGCTGTGAGGAAAGGTACATTATGTACAAATGTACACTCAAATTCCTACAAAGAATTATGAAAACAAAAGTTCCACAAGATCTTCTAGCGGTGCAGGATTGAGCACCTCAGTTTGGTTGTTCCATAAATTATGGAAATCTTTTTATGGTAAATGTCTTATTAACACATGTCCGAGTACATGTATTGATGGTATTAAATACTGCACATAATATAAAATTACGTACAATGGACCAGCATAGTCTACTAAATACATCCTACACAGACTGATAATTTACAGTCTTCAAAAATCCAAGTGTAGGATTTTGTATGGTTATGAAGGCTTTGGATTTAAGGCTGCAGTTTCCAGACATTGTGTCCCTCCCTGGCATTACAAATATTGCACATTGAGATTTTGGATTGAGAAAAGGTCTTGAAAAAGAAATATACCGGTACAAATGCCTGGGGCATTAAGGTCAGAACAAATACTGTGCAGTAGCAATGTGGAAAATCTCCCTTGGGGTGGGGTGGGGTGGGGGGGGGGGGGTGTAGTTTGGTGTTCATATTATGGATGATTATCACAGAAAAAAAATCGCTACACTCCCTAAGCTTTTACTCCTGCTACTCCTGCTGATGGCTAGTTCTCCTAATTAAAATGCCACATTAGTGCAGGCAGTAAATTCATTACACCCTGGAATTGTTTAGTCCAGTGTGAAACTTGCGACCTACGGTTTAAAAAGGTTATATTGTAGTGGTATACATCCCTGGGAAAGGACAAACACCAAATTGGATTATAGACCCGAAGGGACATTTGCATTTGTATGGGTTTAGTATTGATTCCAGGAACAGTCCAACTCTATCAAGCAGAAAGTTGACCTCTTTCGCAGTCTTTGATGACTACTGTACATACATGTACAGTGTACGTAGCGGGCTTCTCATGAAATATTATGCACAAGATCTTGTTGTTTATTGTAAAGTAATAACAACAAAATCTTGTGCATAATTTTTTTGTGAGAAGCCTGCTTGATCCTTAACTAACCAGCGGATTTGGTCCATGATTACATACTTGTACATGTATGTCAACACAGGGCCATATTCAGCTACTGGTACTTGTTGGTGCATATCAATTACATGTACCAGTACTTGTACCTTCATGTCCCAGACTGACTCCAGCTCTGAATCCCGGCCTATATAGTTTGCATAAATTTGCCTTCAAGGCAGGCGGCGCATGTCTGTGTGCTGTGTATGAAGATAAGTCACTTGATGTAAATTATCTTAACTTAACGTTTTCCAGTGGAATAATTTTAAAGTGTGTTTTTGCGCTAGGCTACTACACGTGTACGTACATGTAGTCCAATCTCTTTTGAAGTGGTTGACAGTTTCACGGTAATTAAGCCAATGAGTCTTAGTTTCTCTGCGTACTCCGTTTAGGAATTTGTCCGAATCCGCTAAAACTTCACTCCTGTCCACATACTATTTATCTTACAAAAAATTCTCGATGAATATTAAGTCACATGTAATTTGATGGATACTAACAAAGGGGGTTGGGGGTGTGGCTCTACATGTACCTCAGAATTCCCTGTTGGATTGTAAGATATCTCACAACCAATCCTGTTCTATTGGGTTTTTGTACGATTTTTTTTCTCTCAAACACCAATCCTAGACTAGTATCGTGTTGCGCTTAACCAAATAATATATTTAAAGACACCCAAAGTGAAAAGACCAACGCACAAACATTTAAAAAAGTAACGAATGTATGTCGATTATTTGTAGGGCATTGCCAACAATTTGTTTGCAGATACTTTTTTTACATGTACTGTACCATCCACACCATTTGCAGATTTTTTTCATACCAAATTATTTAGAAATTTATTTATAAATTTGTTTATAAAATTACTTATTTGAAAATAAATAGTGATTCTAGGCATCCAAAATGATTGCGCTAGATATTCTGTAATTATTTTGAAAAATGAAATTTCCGACGCTGGTAGAAAACTCTGGAATGCCAGCCTTACCATACTGTGTACTTTTGTGTAATTCATTGGTTTTTCTTTCTCTCTGCCAGATGGCATGGAGGCACCAACCATCTTTTATTTAACATGCTGCCGGGATCACCACCCGACTTCAACACTGCCCTCGACGTTCGACGAGGGAAATCTCTCTTAGCTGGGGGTGGGTTTTCCACCTGGACCTATCGTCCTACCTTTGATGTCAGTATTCCTGTCTATAATTCAGATGTAGCAACAGTTTATTTATCTGCCAAACCAGATGGGTAAGTCTGTGTCAAACAAACAAAAACTGATGGTCACGGGCCAATTTCATAAAACATGTAAGCACACAAATTTGCTTAGCGCAAAAATGTCTTGCTTAGTTAAAAAAGTTACAAGCCAAAACTCCTTGTTCTTTTCATGCTAAGTAAAAACCAGCTGAACACCAGTTACAAACAATAAACATTGGCTGAAAATTTGGTTCGTAACCCCCGTTTTTTTGCAAAGAAAATTGTTTATGCTAAGCAAATGTTTGTGCTTACTTGTTTTAGGAATTTGGGCCTAGGTTGTAAGTTACATCTTGGAGTTTGCTTACACGATGTTAGGTACATGAATTTCATTGCAAGTAAATGTGCATCAAGTTTAATTGTAAACAGTGACAAGAATTAAACATTTTCCTACCACTAAGGCCAAACAAAACAAATGGTGTGTTTACTGTTAAACAAATTCAGGTAGAGAAATGTACATGTAGGTAGGGAAATAATTGTTTGTGTGTTTTTGTTGGGTTTTATTTTATTTTTTTATTTCAGCTGAGTTTAAAATTTGGAAAATGATTGTTTGTGAAAAATAATTGAAAGTAGTATTCATTCATGTACAATTATTAACTAGCAAAATGGCAATAAAAAAGTTGGAGAAAAGCAATTTAGCTGACCAAAATCTAGGTACCGGTAGGTTTTATGTTAGGTATAATGTTGTTTGTTTCAACATCGGTGTTCTTAAATAAAAAACTTTATAATATTAACCCTAACTCCCTCACGGCTTTTACTAGAAAGTATCCTGAATCCGCCACAGTCCACCAATTTTGGTTTGCAAAAACTGCTGGTGTCCTGAGTCCATCAGACTCCACCAGTATGCATTCTGGAGAGATCCTGAGTCCATCATAATCCACCAGCAAAAGTTTGATGGACTGTGACGGATTCAGGTGGCATACACAAAATTGCAGTGCTTTTCTCCATAGAGTCCATCACAGTCAATCACCTGAATTTCTGTATCCTGAATCCATCAAACTCCTGCAGTAACGCTAGGCTTAAAATCCTCAATCCATCACACTCCTCCAGTTGTTCAATATGGAGGTATACTGAATCCGCTAAAATCCTCCAGAACAGGAAATGGATTTTGATAGACTCAGGGTGGTTAGGGTTAAACAGTATTTGTCAAAAAAACTACATAGTATTCTGTTTCAAAGAGTAGTACCGGTACATACAAGGAGGCTTACATTTTTTGTTTCAACCTTCAACCATGAATAAATTCCAGACAGTACATAATACACGTAACTTCCCATGCAAAGTATTGTTCGTGTTTGCACATGACGCTGCAGCTTGTCCTATTAACAATCCCCATCCAGAACTAGAACACCAGATTTGGTTGGAATCTGTTAGGATGGGTACTGGACCCTTAAAATTTATTGTCTTTTACACTGGGTTATTAGGCACACACCTGTACCTCCAGGACCAGAGTCCAACATGTTGTGTGTACAGTTTGTCCTATGGTGCTTGAATTTGCCAGGATGGGTATGGTTCCTTGTAAATTACACTAGGGAGTTGCCAATGTAGGTTTAATTACCTGCTGAGCAATTAAATCTGTCAAATTGCCTCTTGATGTCCAATATAAACGCAACCTGTTGTTGGCCTCATACGTATCATAATACGTTGGCCTCATACTACACTGTCAGCTCATATTACCACTTTGTCTACAATTTCGTGTTTTCACTTCCCATTCCCGGTTTAAATTTCTCGTACTACTTCCTTTTGTCTCCTTCGTTCCAGTTATGTAAAACCTTTTTTAGCTCTGTCAGCGCAAGCTGGAATTCACTTAGATTTTAGAGACGAGCTGAATGCCATTGCAGCAGATCACGCAGAGTTTCTAGTGCTGGACAAATGCCCAGATTTTGCCGCGTCGTCCAAAATGTGCAAAGACGTAACACAGTACAGCTATCCACACATTCTACAGGTGAGTCATATACCCGAATTCTCTTGAAAGCAATTCCAAGTTTCAAATGAGCAATGGAAAATTGAAGAGTGGGACTTTAGTACCAACTTTGCTGTTGAGTCGTATGTTGTTTCTCTCTGATTTCGTCAGTGTTTTTGTTCAAGGGGTGATAGATGGAACCACGAAGCCGATGCACCATTGCAGAGCACCAGCTACTCTTAATGCAAAGAGTCCATAGCAAGGCTGCAGGGTACCGGCCAACCTTAGAAGCATAGAAATATTGACTCCACATTTTTTCTTTCAAAACTTAATTACTTTTTTTCTGAGTATTCGTAAAGTTACTAGAGTATAGGATCGAATAGTAGAGTCCTAGTACTTTGCTTCTCGAGTATGAGTACCGTGAATTCAAGTCCGAGTATAAGTATGAATATTTACTACTTGAGTTGTACTCTAGTATGAGTACTACGACACTGGGCCTAATACCGGGTATGTCTTCGTCGTCTTTGATTCTCTTGCAGGAAGCCACGTTTTGTATCGTCCTTCGTCGGGCCCGGCTTGGTCAGTCTGCCCTGAGCGATGCCCTCCAGGCCGGCTGCATTCCTGTCATCATGAGTGATACCTACATCTTGCCGTTCTCCGAAGTACTCGATTGGCAGAGGTACGTAGTTCGATGGTGGATAGTTTGGACAATAAAGCCAGTTCGGTATCTTGATAAGGTAGTCCAGGTCAAAGGTTATCTAGTATAAAATTACTGACGTAATGTGTCTCGCAATGTTCAGAAATGCCAATTTTGTTTGAATTTACATGTAAATTTTAAAGTGAACAAAGAAATCAGCAAGGCGGGACTTGAACCTGCAACCTCCGGAATACCGGACTGGCGCTCTACCAACTGAGCTATCTTGCCCTGTGTTGGCGGTCTCCCAAATTGTCAGTATCTTTGTTCGGAGGCGCTAGTCAGAAGTCATAAACACCAGAATGCCATCTGGCCAGGGATCACGCCCAATTTTATGATACCTCTACCAACTGAGCTATCTTGCCCTGTGTTGGCGGTCTCCCAAATTGTCAGTATCTTTGTTCGGGGGCGCTGGTCAGAAGTCATAAACACCAGAATGCCATCTGGCCAGGGATCACGTCCGATTTTACGATGCAACCTGGAAAGCGACATTTTCGGGATTACTCAATGATACAACTTTTTATCTTATAATACCCAAATAAACCACAAGGGAAATTGACTAGGTAAATTTTTGTATAAATTTCGAAGTGAACAAAGAAATTGGCAAGGCAGGGCTTGAACCTGCGAACTCCAGAATACCGGAGCGGCGCTCTACCAACTGAGCTATCTTGCCCTACGTGTGCATTGTGTGAACACCTGGAGCCTTCATAGATTATCCTCAAATTTGGTTCCTTGTGGAGACATCTCTTTGTTCTCGTGTACAAAATGGTTAAAAAGTCGAGCACGTTTTTCAACCACAAATAATTTCCTGGTATGAAATTTCTACCCAATTATACCCTATATTATACCCTATTAACCCAAACACTAACCCTAACCCACATCCTAACCCTAGTTTTTGAGTAAAATCCAAAAATCTATTTTGTGAAATTTCTTTTGGAGACCTGTTCATCTATAGAAGTTACCCTGTGGAGACCTTTTGACTCTAATTGTCCACATTGTGTTCAGGTCTCCACCGGGTACTGAAATTATAAACATGCACGTTCTTACGTGCACGTTAGTTAAACCGAATGACATGTGACCCACATCATTGTGCACATGGGCAGTTGAAATACCGAACCTGCTTATTCAGTAGTGTGTATAATAAAACATATCAGTTTAGTTACTACAAGGATATTTAAAAAACAATCATTTATCCAACTTTTCTACAGTAGTAGAAATCAGCTCAATATGCCATTGTTTCAAAAAAATTATAATTAAACACATTACAGATAGAATGACACACTCCTTTCATTTGTTTTGACATTGAAAATAAACAAAATCCTTGAATTTGAGATTAGAACTGCAGCAAACTGCTTACTGGCTGGAATGACCTGAAATATACAAATCAAATAAGTTAAGAGGGCCTAATATTTGTATCTTAACAAGATTTTCTCCAGAGACCAATGGCTGCGTACATGAGCAATTATAGGGCAAAGTACACACAAAGTTGGTAAGCAGGGAATTTAATCAATTTTGACTTGATGATTTCTCCACAGAGCTGCCCTAATATTCAAAGAGACATTGCTTCCCGACTTGCCGTCCATTCTTAAAATGATCGCCCCATCGCAAATCAAAGAGATGCAGAGACAAGGGCGTTTTTATTGGCAACAGTACTTCAAATCCATCAGAGATATCACCATGACGACGCTGCAGATCATCAACGACAGAATGTATCCCTACAGCGCTAAGGACTACACCTACTGGAATGAACCCAGACCACGGGTGAGTGGAAAAAAAATTACCAACAAAAAATTTGATCTTATTCCATCTAACAAAATGCAGCTTTTCAGCCGGTTGGGCTCTGTCGAATATTCGATCATCAACCGCATCTTCGAATAGCAATGTATTTTGGGACAGTAAATATCTGATATAAAGATAGTATACACCATTGGTAATGGCTTGAATTATGAATTTGGGAGACTGTATTTTATAGTAAATATTGTTTAACTGACCTGTCCGAAGTTTTACAATCATGGATGCTGAGAAAAGCAAGAAAAACGGCATTTGTTTTCAACCGGCTTTGGGTAGTGGTTCTTAAGTTATTTTTGTTTTGTTATTTTTAAGTTATTTTTGTTTTGTTCGTGATCGCCATCCGGTGATCATGATTTTTTTAAATAAAATTAAATTTGTTGGTACAATTACATGATATCTAGCGAAATCATTTTGCTGGATGCCTACAATCATTATTTACTTTCAAATAAGTAAGACATTTCTTAATAATTCGGTAGTAAATTTGTTTCTATATGTGCAAATGATGCATCCTACCTTTAAACGATGATTACTATAAAATAAAACCCCCCCAAATCCACCCATTCCTGATAATTCAACCAATTACCAATGGTGTATCTATCTTTAACCTTGATATAGCGTTTGTTTTCAACCGGCGTCGAGCAGTTATTCTTATGTTATTTGTGTTTTTTCGCAATTGCCGGATGGCGATCGCGAATCTTTCTCCATAAAACTCTATTTTTCAGAATAATTACAGGATATTTAGCGCAATCATTTCTCTGGATGCCTATAATTATTATTCATTTTCAGATGAGTAAGATATTTCCTAATAATTCGGTAGTAAATATTTTCGATATCTGCAAATGGTGTATCCTACCTTTAAAGTTTTGATGCCGTTTTCTTTTGATCAGGCTGGCGTCATCACTCCATTGTTTTTGCCACTGATCCCGCCCAAATCGGAAGGCTTCACTGCTGTGGTACTGACGTACGATCGTGAGGAGAGTTTGTTTGAAGTCATCCGACAGATCTCCCTGACGCCGAGTCTTGCCAAGGTCCTGGTTGTCTGGAACAACCAGGATAAATCCCCTCCTGCGGGTAAGATCCAACGCAGTCCTTCTGATTTGAAAATCACAGGCGTGTTGAAAAAGGCACACCTGAATTGTTCTAGGCGTGTACAGTTTTTTGGCAATACTAAAGACTAAACAATACTTGCCATTTAAAAAAACCATTTATCTAGGCTCCTATATATAGGACATTTGCCATAGAATTGTCTGACCTTTCAAAACCTTTCAAGTTTCTTGGACTGAAATGTTTTGAAAGGTGAGAAAACTGTCTGACAAAAGAAACCTATGAAAGATTTTGAAAGGTAAAACAACTTTCTGATCAAACTGATGTGAGAAAAAAATACCTTTAAAAAGGTTTTGAAAGGTGTAGTAGTGCAGTAGCAACAAATTCTGGAGCGTTTTGAAAGGTTCATACTTTAGCCATTTTGTCAAGTAAGCAGATTTTGAAAGGTTTTGAAAGGTAAAACCATAGGAGGGTTAACAACATTTTGTTTAAAACAAATTATGTAGTATAATTATGCTGTAAATGTATGCCGCGGTGTGCGGTACAGTGGGATTCAGGCATGCGAATATTAGCACTTTTATGCGTGCGATGGTGTGGGGGTGCGATCGCACTCCTTAAATCAGAAGCACTGCAACGGTTATTGTCATGCAACTAGACTAGAGCATTTAGCCCCCCCCCCCCCCCCCTCTCTCCCAAATAATGGTCTGACCAATCAAAGCCTTGACTGCAAAACCAAATGTCCGACCTTAAAGCATGTTCTCTTTACTGCTGGGCGAGTACTGCGAGTACTCGCGAGTAGTTTGTGTTACTTGTTGCATTACTCATCATTTTTCATCTACTCGATTACTCGCCCAGCTGCGAATGGTTTTAACTACTTTGCTGTTCATGAACTTAAGTTGCTTTTTTGTTTGGATGTTATCAATTAACCCTAACTCCCTCACCATTGTTATTGAACAATACAATTTCTTCAAAATCCTCCAACTTCCTTTGTTGTGTAGGGAGTTAGGGTTAAGCTAGCAATCAAGGAATCATTTGCTCCACCTCACAGGATTTCACTCCCAACAAATAAATAATTTCAAGTAAATGATCCAAAATGTTGCATAAAAAGGTTATCTTACTGCTGAATAATCACTTTATATCGTACATGTCCTATAATGTATCATCCTTTCTTCTCTTATGAGAAATCTGTTACTACTCACGAGTACTCAACTAATCGTGAGTAATCAACTAATCGCGAGTAATCAACTACTCGCGAGTAATCAACTAATTGCGAGTAATCAACTAATCGCGAGTAATCAACTAATCGCGAGTAATCAACTAATCGCGAGTAATCAACTAATCGCGAGTAATCAACTACTCGCGAGTAATCAACTACTCGCGAGTAATCAACTAATTGCGAGTAATCAACTAATCGCGAGTAATCAACTAATCGCGAGTAATCAACTAATCGCGAGTAATCAACTAATCGCAAGCAATCAACTAATCGCGAGTAACCAACTTCTCGCGAGTAACCAACTACTCGCGAGTACTCATCTACTCCTAAGTACTTACCTATGTACTTACAATTTTGTTCCGTGTATTCGAGTAGAAAAATCCACTACTCTCCCAGCACTACTTCTCTTTTGCATAATGCATGTTCAGTCATTGTCATTTTATTCTTTTAATTTGGTAGTTGAGAAGTGGCCTAAGATCAACAAGCCACTGAAAGTGGTTCAAACCAAGGAGAACAAGCTGAGTAACCGGTTCTACCCATACGATGAGATTGAGACGGAGTGTGTCTTAGCTATCGACGACGACATCCTCATGCTGACCACCGATGAACTGGAATTTGGCTACGAGGTAAAACCACGCATCATTTCTGTCTGCTTTGAACATATATGTGACCTGTCATCACAAAATGAGCGTAAAGTCGGCAAAATCAAAAATTGAGATATGGGTATTTCTAAATGTGGAAACGGAGCTTTCCAATGGTATATAACACTTGGAGGTTTGATACTCAATATTTGTTTTTTTGGTTTTTTTAGTCTGGAGTCTTAATACAGAGATTATGAGAAAACGGGCATTTCTTGCGAGAAATTGTGTAAACGCGCAAAGAAAGGCATAGTCAAAATTGTCTCAAAAACTAATTTTTTGGTATCTGATCGTCCTGAAAAATTGGGAATTGATTGTTGGGGATTTATTCTTTAAAAAAACATATAATCTCAAAATCGACCACCCATTTAAATGTTGACTTTGACTGGCCGTACTGGGAAATCACTCCGTGCGACTTTACGCTCATTTTGTGATGACAGGTCACATATAGATTACAACTCTTGGTCAGGATGGATGATCATGTTCCGTGTTTGATTTTTTTTCGCCGGCGCTTACTCAGGTAAGCGAGACACCGTTCAATTTTACGCTCACGTGACTTCTCGCATTTACTCGAGCCTGGCGCGAGTAACCGACCCGCCGAGCCAGTCACGAGTAACCGACCCGCCGAGCCAGTCACGAGTAACCGACCCGCCGAGCCAGTCACGAGTAACCGACCCGCCGAGCCAGTCACGAGTAACCGACCCGCCGAGCCAGTCACGAGTAACCGACCCGCCGAGCCAGTCACTTGGGAAAGTACATGTATCCCATAAGGCCATGCAAAAACATGGCTGCCACGTCCGGCGATGCACCAGCGGTGGGAAATTGAAAAAGGAATTGTTTTTTTTTTAATTAGTCTGGACGATGCGGCGACATGAAACCATTTTGGGAAAAAAATACATATTACTCTTGCATGTGGCCGTGTATTTACATATGAACGTCACTCGTTTAGTCGACTGACCCGAGATCGTTCGTTTACTCTCACATACTGTGCATGTACAACTTTCTCTTATTTAGAAGCACGGCGTAAGCGCGGGTGAGTAATCAAACACGCGGATGGTAGATCAGTCATATCTCTTTGTGTAATGTTCACAAACTTAAGATGGGCAGAGATTTTTACCCAATCGGGAATGAATGCCGATTGCAGTACAGGCCATTATAGAGCCACGATGAAGAGCGCCCTCACTAAAGGCAAGTGTGACATGGGGAAGTCAAAACTATGAATTTATTAATGGATTTGTGGCTATTTAAAGGGATCGTATACGTTTGGTAATTGGAACCCACTGTTTGTTTTAATCCTATGTACCGGTAGTTATAGATATATACCATAAAACTAGCCTGTAAAAATGTCATTTCAAAAGGTGGTAGCGATTTTGAGAAATTGCCGAAAATCTGGAGCGGTTATGTTTACGCAGGAAGAATAATCTGCATTGGAATACACAATCTGAGAAACGTCACTGCAGTAACGCTTCTCAGATTCAAAGGGGGATAAAAAGTGATATCTTTTTCCATAACCGCAGTACTTCGAAGTGAAAAGTTTCTAAAAATACATTATACTATCCAAAGCTGCTGTACTTCTTACCAAGTAAGTTTTTATTGCCATTAATTTTTGGAGTAATTACCAAACGTATACGATCCTTCTAATGTAATTATATTTTTAGATAATTTTTCTGAAATCTACATTCTATTGTAACTTTTGTGTCTTTAACCCTATTAACCTACCTGAAACCACCATCAAAAATTGTGTCTCTGTTTTTAAGGATTTTGGTAGATTCAGGATACCTCCATATTAAAAACTGGATTGTTTTGATGGATTGAGAATTGTAAGCCTAGTGGTACTGCAGTATTATGATGGATTCAGGATACCTCTATATTGAGCAGTCAGCAACACCAACTTTTGGTGCGTGAGAACATTTATGGATTTTGGGCGGATTTAGGATACTTTCTAGTAAAAGTACTCAAGGGGTAAAGGTTAAAATTATATACATTTTTTTTTATTTTTTTTTCATCGAAGGTATGGCGGGAGTTTCCAGACCGTTTGATAGGCTACCCTGCCAGACTGCATCTATGGGACGAGACTTTGCTCAAATGGAAATATGAGTCCGAATGGACTAACGACATCTCTATTGTGCTGACCGGAGCAGCATTCTACCACAAGGTACGATCCCTGAAATGGCTCGGGTCAAAATTGTAAACAAACAGACGAATCCTGGGTTCCCGACATATCTCAAAAAAAAAAATTGAAGTAAATCCTATGTGCGTGGACACCTGGGGCAATCATATGTGACTATCCACGACAAAAGGGCTGTAAAGTCGCCAGAGCTTATTTTGAAAAACGATAAAAAACAAAGTATTTTCATATGCAGTGTTACTTGTTGTAGCTAACCATAAATACCAACTATGTCTTGTAATACATCATTTTAAAGCTTATTTCTTGTAGATTTCATTTCTTTAAATATCTCAAAATGTCAAGATGCCTACTTTACAGCCCTTTTGTCGTGGACGGTCATGGTGCTCCTAAAATATGCTTCCCTATATCAACAATTAAAAAAATGGAACCTTTCAAAAACGAAATTTGAATCAAAGCAACGTACATGTATAACAGCTCCATGTGTATAGATTTTGTTTATCCCCCCCCCCCCCCAAAAAAAAAAAAAAAAAAAAAGTGTGTCATTACAGTGCCCCCATTAATTCAAGAATAAGGACCAAGAATAAAGTCCTCTCCCAGTGTTAGGGGCTCCATTAATCTTGATTGAAACGGATAATCTAAGTAGTAATAGTGACATTTATCAATGAATTTGCTCCACGCCTGTGTAGTATTTCAGCTATCTGTACACCCACAAGATGTCGCCCCACATAAAGTCTTGGGTGGACGACCACATGAACTGCGAGGACCTGGCCATGAACTTCCTCATCGCCAACGCCACGGGCAAACCCCCGATGAAAGTCACGCCCCGCAAGAAGTTCAAGTGCCCCGAGTGCTCCAACATCATCTCGGCCGACCTGACGCACATGGTGGAGCGGTCGGAGTGCGTGTCGGAGTTCGCCAAGGTCTACGGGATGGTGCCGCTCAAGACGGTTGAATTCCGTGCCGATCCGGTGCTCTACAAGGACGATATACCGGACGAACTGAAGCGATTCCCAAATATCGGAAGCTTATAGCACCTGCTTCAAGGTGTAGGTATTTATATCTTGAGAAATCAGTTAGGATACACCATTCGCAGATATCGAAAATGTTTACTACCAAATTATCAAGAAATATCTTACTCATTTGAAAGTAAATAATGATTCTGGGCATCCAGCAAAATGATTGCGCTAGATATCCTGAAAACAACAAGACGTCGGTTAAAAAACGACGCAATTTTTCTTGCTTTTTCTCGGCATCCATGAACAAACAAACGTACAGGTCAGTTAAGGGATCGTATACGTTTGGTAATTGGAACCCACTGTTTGTTTCAATCCTATATAGTTATAGATCTATACCTTTAAACTAACCTGTACAAATTTTATTTCAAAAGGTGGTAGCGATTTTGAGATATTGCCGAAAATCTTGAGCGGTTATATCCACGCAGGAAGAATAATCTGCATTGGAATACACAATCTGAAAAACAACACTGCAGTAACGCTTCTCAGATTCAAATTTTGGACGATAAAAGTGATATATTTTTCCATAACCGCAGTACTTCGAAGTGAAAAGTTTCTCAAAATGCATTATACTATCCAAAGCTGCTGTACTTCTTACCAAGTAAGTTTATATTGCCAATAATTTTTGAAGCAAGTACCAAACGTATATGATCCCTTTAAACGTTATTTACTATAAAATACACCACCCCAAAAAAAAAAATCCACCCATTCCTGATGATTCAAGCAAATACCAATGGTGTATCCTACTGCATACTGTTGAAAAAAAGTTGTCTTGCAAATTTTTGGTTAAAAATTCAAGATGATTTGTTGGAAATCTTCACAATTTTTACAAAGCGGTGAAGATTAAAAAAAAAAGTACATACTTTTTTGTGTGAAACTCGACATGCCTGACAAATTTGGACATATATGCATATCTGCTAACCCAAAACAATTGTAGCTTTTTTTTAATTTTTTTTTAATTACTATGCAATTGTATGTTTTGCTTACAAAGCAAAGCTTTTTGCAGTTTTGGGATAATTCTCGGCATTAAATGTCATCATTTTGGGGGATTTTCAGCATACATGTATATAACCTCTTTATTTGTATTTGGTACTTTGAGAAACTTGCAAATGTATTAAAATAATACTATGATACACATAGGTACGATTGGACAAAGTTGTAAACCCCAATAAATTTATTCTAAAGCAGTACTTATTTCAGAAATCATGTGGATTTTAACCGTAAAAAGCAAACAAATGTTAAAAACTAATCTGTTGGAATATCACTTCAGTTGACAATATAACCAACAGAAAAATATTGAAACTTGTGCACATATTCTACAACACAAAACTTATTTTTACCACATCGTTTTTAAAACAGCTGTTCCATTATTAAAACAAAATCATGTCAGAACAAAATTTGTTCATCAACAATTCAGAAATTCAAAAATTCCTTGGAATACCTTAAAGATTTTGTGACAAGGGGATAGTTACGCATGTACTGAGGAAAATATACCTTTTATTCAAATTATAAAGAAAGACAGTTTTCTTAACTAGTTTTTTTCTGCAATTCAAAATGGATGACGGATACACGTCACGAACAAGGCCGGAAATATTGGGGAGTTCTACCCATGGTGTCAGCCGGAACCCGTCTCGGATGGAGGTTCGTGAAAAACAATCCCGCGCCTGGGTCCGGTCAATGTCAAAATAATCCCATGCTGATGAAGTTTTCTCCCAATGAAACGTCGTCTTTTAGTTTAATTTCTTACTTTGACTTTGACGAAACAAAGGCAATAAAGACATTTTTCATCAGCAAAATGTAAAATAAAGCTGGTACAGTGGGCCTTCTACATTAAATATGTGAATTTTCAAGAGTAAAGACTCGCAAACGTGCTTAGCTTTGGACATTTAATATTCATAAATACGTGTACTTTTAACACAGCACAATTAACACTCACCTAAATACTGACAATCTTTCTATGTACAGAGTAAACCTGATCATTTTGTATAGTAGCAAGTTATTTTTAGGTATATTATGTAAATAATAAAAGTATTTTTTCGACATTAAAGGACTTACTTCAGAAATAACTATTAACATTTTTGTAATTACTTTTGTAATAGTACTGTTACTACTTACTGCAGATTGACAACCTAAACTTGTACATGTCTGCCACAGAGCATTAGTTTTTAAAAGATCTGAAGATATTTAAAAGCAGTTAGTTTATCTAAAAAATGTAGGTGCTCGATGTACCAAACAAAATTGATAACAAAAAAAATTGCTTTTATTTTACATGTATGTACATGTGTAAACATGTGTAAACATCAAATTGCTTAGGATTATGTTTTTTTAAAACGATACCTTTAAATAACAGATGTGTGTGGTTGTATAAAATGCCATTTTTTTTTAAAGGCAGTTTTGCTTAATTTTTTGCTCGAATTGTGTCCTACGGTAGTTGTCAAAGAATGTCAAGCAGGTGCTATTAAACATTTTTTAAATTAAATTTAATTAAATTGCTAATGAACCAAACTCGCACAAATCAGAAACCAATCCATTTTAGCCTCAACCATCCTTTGAAATCATGGCACCTGGCTGTCATTTTCAAGTAAAGTTGATTGTATAAATCTGTAATATTGGTTGACCTTTTTCTTTTCTTTTTCAAACATTGCCCCAAATTTATGAAATTTAGTTGCAATTGGTTACACCAGAGGTCAATATCATAAAACATGTGGGCACAAAAATGTGCTTAGCTTGAGAATTGTTCCTTGGCAAAAACAGGGTTACAGACAAATTCAGCTGGGTTATTTTTAGCAAGAAAAGCACATGGAGTTTTGGCTGGAAACCTGTTTTTACTGAATAAGACTTTTTTTTTGCTAAGCAAATTTGTGTGCTTGCAGGTTTTATGAAATTGGCCCTAGGTACAAGCCAGCTAGTCTGGTTCCTGACCTTGCAATCCCCACTTTCTATTAAATCATTCAGTTTTGTGTCAGGGAACCAGACTGCAGGAACAGCATTTTTGTCTTAGTGTTACAATCTTTGCTACCAAATGCTAAACCCCCAAATCCATCCATTTTTGAAAATTACAGTGAAAGGTAAATGTTGTATAAATTATAATCTTTGTGACTTTAGTAGATCAGTCTATTCCATGAAGCTATTAATCAGTGCATGCATACATGACAATGGGTTACCAGCCATACTGTCAAGCAATTTATATCGCTTGCAACTGGTTGTCCGCTGACATGTGCTATACACACAATTGTATTTGCGAACATTTTCTTCTCACCATCTCTATGAAATTGGACCCTTTTTCTAAAGTCATTTAAACAGTTCATGCTGGAGGATGTGTATACACGGGAAACAAATCTGAAAATCAAAACAGACGACTGATAAACACAGCGCGAGGTCAGAAATATTATGTATAATGGCATGTGTGGGTGTGCTGCACATGGACTGCTGGCCTGGGCCCACTGGGGCCAATGTTAATGAAAAATAATCCAGCACCTGTGTCCGGTAAACAAAACAAAAACGGTGCGAACTGGTTATAATGGACTTTTGCCAATAGTGCTAGTCACTGTAACTTAACTTGAGTATTTGAGTGCAAGCCCAAAATATGCATGCAGTTTAATAGACATTGTTGAATGTGCATACACAGTAGTTTGTCTTACATCATAAGGAGTTACACTCGTGTCAAAAAAATTAAAATATCCATTTTATATGTAGACCAATTGTGATGTCATCCCAAAATGTGCTTAAAGTTGGACTTTTTAAGAACTGAGACATTTATACATCTGGTTTCTGCAGAACGAGAGCTTTTCAATGGCATACAACATTAACAGGTACTGAATCAAGTAACGGAAATATAGACCAGCAACTTAACTGGAAGTTGTGAAACTGATTCTTGAGAAAACGGAGTTTAAAACTCTCGCAGTTGTGTTATAGTGAATGCACAGTCAACTCATAAAAACGGGATGAATTGTGACCTGTCACCACAAAATGAGAGTAAAGTCGCACAATGTGATTCAGAGATATAGCCATCCAAAGTCAAAATATGAAGGGGTTTGAGATTTTGCGTAATTTGGAAAGCCCAAATCCTCGTCTACATATTCCCATTTTTGGGTTGAGATCAGATGATCGAAAACCTCTTAAATTACGCGATTTTGCTTAGTTAGTGTTTGGATTAAAGTCCATTAGTGGTCTAATTAACACGGTATTTAAATATGCAAATCAGGTTCTCGTAAGTATCCCACGTTTTTGAAATTTTGATTATACAATAGTTTGTACGTGTGGAAAATTGCAAGAAGAAATAATGATTAGAACATATCCGTTGCTATGCTCAACCGAACCTTGTCCTGTTTTGTAATCTTTTGCGTGTTTTGTTTAAGATGTTTGAAGTAAGTTTTCTCACAAACGACTTTCTAGAGCGTTGTAAAAGGTATTTATCGCAAAACCCCCAAGTGTTATGTACCATTGGAAAGCTCTTTTTGTTCAAAGAATTTGAAAATACCAATATTTCAATTTTCAGTATTTCCGACTTTACTCTCATTTTGTGGTGACAGGTCACAATTGGGTTTTAAAAATGTTTGACAAATTTCACATTGATAATTGTGTAATTATCTGCTTAATGTAGCAAGCTCCACAATGTAAACTTGAATCCATTGATTTTTTCCCCCTCTAAATTGTAACAGATCCACCCATAGCCAGACTGTGCTCCATTATTTAAAGTAAAAGTAGTGATTTATGACACTGCGCTCCAGCTGTTCACCAATAAGCGTATTGATGACAAATCTCGCTTGCGGCTGTTGTATTTCCCTTCAATCGGCAAATCTTAAAGATTAATATCCAGACAAGCAACTGCTCTGTAAATGCAAGAGTTGTTATTGCAATTGATTGTATGTACATTAACTACAAAGTCAGTGTTTGTATTGGACGTACATAGAGTATTAAAATATATATTTCGGCTTAAAGATACATGTAGTATACAGCATTTGCAAACATCAAAACTACTAAATACCTTACTTAACTGTATTAAATAACAGTCTCAAGCATCCTGTGAAATCATGGCAACTTATGGTTTTCAAGGAAATTCTCGTAAAAACCTGACTATTTTTAAACACTGCCCCTAATTCATTTAATTCGTCTGAAGGAAGTTAAGAAACCAGACTGCAAGAATAATTTTTGTCTTGGTTTTTTCAGCTCCTATGAACACAAAACTTTAAACAGGGAAGCGTCACAATATTTACTATAAAATATGAATCCCCTAACCATTCATTATCAAAAAATAAGGCAAAAGCAAATGGTGTATACTACCTTTGCATGTGTTACATTATAAAATTGCTTTTGGAAATTTAACAAATCTACTTTTAAAATAATCGTTATCTTGTAAACTGAATTCTAAAACTAATTATGTAAAAACATTTAAATTTAAAACTGCTGTTAAAAATGTACAGCACTATCATATCACTGCCACATAATTTACCTTGCATTTAATCAAATGAAAAGAAAGGAACAGGCTGACTATAACTAAACATGATGTAATGTACATGTGTATATACATTTGGACTATAAATAGAAACATGTAATCCTTGACTTTGGTCAGTTATACTTGCTATAAATCATTGTATGTACATGTACACATTTTGCTGCATAGTTTTGTATACCAGCGGTATTGGTGTTGAAAACTCCATGTGCGGAGACAGTCGTTGCTTCAATTATGCTCAGGGTTTATTCATTTTACAATAAAAAGAGAACATTTTGTACATAAACTAATGACTCTGGTCTCGTTTGTATTTAAATTTAAAAAAATATGATTTTCAGAGATTTTTTAAGATAAGTTATTTTAGCAATTTTAGCATACAAATATTCCTTTCTTTGCATTATGAAATTGTGTTTAACTAACTGCATTTTATTCCTCCCCTCTCCATAATGTAACACTTTTCTAACTTACACACACAAAAAAAGGAAAACTGACTAGGTAAATTTTAAAGTGAACATAGAAATACGGCAAGGCAGGACTTGAATCTGCGACCTCCGGAATACCGGACCGGCGCTCTACCAACTGAGCTATCTTGCCCTATGTTGGCAGTCTCCCAATTTGTCAGTATTTTTGTTCGAGGGCGCTAGTCAAGAGTCATAAACACCAGAATGCCGTGTGGTCAGGGATCACGCATGATTTTATGATACAACCTTGGAAGTGACATTGTAGGGATCACTCGATGAGGATATGACTTTATCTTATAATACACAAATAAACCACAAGAGAAACTGACTAGGTAAATTGTGCATAAACTATATGTGTCACTTCGTCAAAACTAAAAATTGAGTGTGTCGCACTTTCATTGCTTTGTGTAATTAACTAACGGAACTTTGTGTCTCAAAATTAGGTCTTTATGTAGAGAACATCATAAAATGTTAGAATATCCACAAGTCTAAGATTGCTTAAAATCTCGGTGACAATATTCCCGTCGGGATTCAAACCCGTGTACCAACGAACACGAGTCGAGCACCGTAACCATTGGACAACAGCACCCCAGCATTGCATACATGCATCCAACCAATGTCCAAGTGTGGCGCCACTTCTGATTGTGGTCATTGGATTACTCTAACAGTGCTGGAGATGTTATGGAAACAGGTACAATGTACATGCGTAGTAACAGGTAGAGCAATTTGGGGCATGACTGTTACTAAATGGTTCAGGAGTGTATGGCAGATCTGATCACAGCTTCACAATGGGATTCACTTTGTAGCTAGGATTGCATAGCACCGCGGTGACGTGACGGGATCGAAGAGTCGCACTAATGCTGCACTGTGAACACTTGCCTGCAGTTTGGAAACAGAAAAGGCAGGTAGCTAGTAATTACAACGTGACTAATGCTGCGTTCCAATCGCGCCGTGTTTATCGTGTTCACCGTGAATTTCTCCATGTTCACGAGTAGTTTGCATTCCAAACGCTATTCACCAAGACGCATGCGCACAGTGGAGTTAGTTGTGCGGTAAGGACATTTCCCGCACGAGAACTCGTACGTAAACTAACACGCATGCGCGAGTATTCCATTCGGTTACGAAGTCGTGAACATGGAAATAAAAAGTTCACCTCGAGTTCACCACTGGTGAACACGAGTTACCAGGCGATTAGAACGCCATTATACAACTCGTGAACTCGTAAACAACGCAGCATAAGGTTCAGTTAATCTAGCTTTTTAAGACATAAAGCGGTGTTAGGGCTGATTTATGTTTATAATATACAAAAACCAAGGCATTTTTCAACACTAAAGTCAAACGAAGCTGTAGGTAACTCTAGAGCAGTTTGAAGTCTGAAAATAAAGATCACAAGTGTGACCTTTTTGTGGTTAACTTAAAAAACCAAAGTAGTTTACCTGTTCCTGAAGGTAGCAGAGCCTATCTAGCATGAAGAGGCCCTCGATGGTCGGAGAGAGGGCAACCCTGAGTTGGTTGAGAGCTTGCAGCTGACAGTAGTATGGCTGGTAACGTTTGGCATACGCGCTGATTTCTACGTCAGAAAGCTATTAGAAGATGACAAAATGTGGTAGTGGTGGGATAAAGGTCGTATACACCATTGGTCAGTAAAAGCTAGAATTATGCAAAATCCTGCAGTGGGTTTACCATTGAGCTATAAAGCAGCCAAACATGGAATAAACAGCTGCTAAGTGCCATATTACAACAAGGGTCTGCATATACATGACCCTTGGTATGCAAACGTTTCCTTTCCTTGACACATAACTTACACCTTGACTTAAGCTCTATGGAGAATGTGCATAGAGCATGAGCAGTGTGAAAGTAACAGATCATAACCTCAATCCTCCAATATTCGCATTTGGATAAATACCCAAGTAACCCACATCCTGCAAAATCATTCAGCATTAGTTTAGGCCTTATGACATGGATCCTGCTTTATCCTCTAGTGGCAAAACCCCAATCGCCCTCAATCCTGCAAAATCCTGCGATGCATCAACTTCAAAGTGCCCTTAATCCTGCAAAATCCTGTAATTTGCAAAGATGATTTTGAAGGATTTGGAATGGTTAGGGTTACTTGGACAACAAAATACACTGACATACAGAAGACTGATGAAGGGAAGACTGACAGATAAAACATTTAGAAACCAACAGTTGGGGGAAAAAAAAGTAACTAGTCAAAACAAGGTTTTTGTACCTTTGAGTCATCAAACTGGAGTTTCTTCAGAGACTTTCTGGCGTACTCCAGGAAGGTTCGACACTTTGGAGCAAGCTTTCCAACATTTTCTGACCTGAAGAGAATAGAGCTTCATTTCAAATTAAATTACAACAACAAAAATCAATTATAGTCTAATTTAATTTGAAGAGAAAAAAAATCCATAAAACAACTGCAATTCCAACTAACAATTTAAACTTTTTAAAGTTTACAGCCTGCCACTTTTCACAATTTCCCCCAGTCACACTTCGTAATTAGTTCTCCCTATTGATCTTCACCCTGGACCCTTTCCTTCTGGTTTCACCCTTTTCTTGTTGGTTCCCCGCCCAGGTTTTCACCCCTTTACCCCCTTTGTCTGTCTTTGATCCCATCCACATAACCTCTTTCATTCCTTGGCCTAATCTCCTTTTTGTTGGTTTTTCCACCCCACTTCTGTATTCATCTTTTGTGTTTCTTATTCCAACCATGTTATCTACTTGTATGTTCCCCTCTATGTTTGTTTCATGTACACAGCCATGTTGTCTCTGAAGAAGATCTTGCTATAAAGATCAAAATATTAGGCCCTCTTAGCTTAAAGGGATCGTATACATGTACGTTTGGTAATTACTCCAAAAATTAATGGCAATAAAAACTTACTTGGTAAGAAGTACAGCAGCTTTGGATAGTATAATGCATTTTTTGAAATTTTTCACTTCGAAGTACTGTGGTTATGGAAAAAGATATCACTTTTTATTGGAACAAAAATTGAATCTGAGAAGCGTTACTGCAGTGACGTTTCTCAGACTGTGTATTCCAATGCAGATTATTTTTCCTGCGTGGACATAACCGCTCCAGATTTTCGGCAATATCTCAAAATCCGCTACCACCTTTTGAAATAAAATGTTTACAGGTTAGTTTTAGGGTATATGTCTATAACTGTATAGGATTGAAACAAACAGTTGGTTCAGATTACCAAACGTATACGATCCCTTTAATTAGATTTGTATGTTTCAGGTCATTCCAGCGAGTAGGCGGTTTGCAGCAGTTTTAATCTTATTCGTTTTTATCACAAACATTGAAGGGAGTCTGTAGTGGTCTTTGAGTAACACCTGGAGCACACTCCGATAGAACAGTCCCATGGCTGGCACGACTTGAGATGAGGCTATTCTGTCAGCAGCCTGGAGGGGAAAAAAAACCAAGAACAAAAAAAAGTGCAGTATACAGAGAGTACATCTATGGAAGTAGGCTCAGCTCAAGTTGTTAGAGTGTACAGTATAAATCTCTGCACTAAGGTTATATTTCAATTTTTTGTTGTAATGCCAGTAAAAAAACCACCACTTTCTAAAATATAAACCAAATTAATGATTCTTGTGTCTCACCATACTGGCGAGCATCCGCGCTGGCCTGGTCACCTTGGTACCCTTTGACCTTAGCAACTGACTCATGGGAAATCCGCACACCTCAGGCTTGGTCTCAGGAACATGCCAGCCCCCAGTCTCAAATTCCTCTGAGAGTTTTTGGTAGCAGCACCCGACATTGAGGAGCACTCGGGCCATGTCATTGTGAACAAACAAACGTAGCGTCGAGGAGGCAAGATCTCCGCATGTATGCAGGCCGATTAACATAAATGGCTGCCAACAGAATCAAAGAGAAAAAAACATGCAGTTTTGTGGATTCGAACTAAAGGAATGGTATCTTCCATGACTGTGGCTAAAACACTACCCCTCCTTGATCCTCCAAAATCCTCTGGGTAGTTTTGGAGGATTTAGGCTGAATGGCAACAAAAGTGTCAGTTGATTTTGGAGAATGCATTGGGTTGAGCTCCTTGATCCTCAACAATCCTTTTGGCAGTTTTGGAGGATTCAGGCTAAATGGCAAAAAAAAGGGTCAGTTGATTTTTGGAAGATGCATTTGGTCGAGCTCCTAGGCTGTACCCAGCATTGTTTATGTTCAGCCATACATGACACAACCCTGCTTTATGCTCGATATCACCTGCACTAATTCAGAATGTCACCGCACTGTGGGAACATTCAATTGAATAATATGAAGCCAAGGGTTAGAATATATGTATTTTTATTTCCTTTGCTTTCCAGTGAATCAGAAAGCAACCTTACCCGAAGGTGAATCTAAAGTTTGCGAATAAACCTTGAACTTACTCACCACATCATTTGCTTGTTCCGCCACATCTGCATTTTTCGAAACCACGTTAGTCAGACTTGTGCTTGGTTCTACAAATGCAGTAACTGAACAGAAGCCTGATCCATTTCTCTTTTCATTATTATGTTCATGGGATGAAGTACCTGGGGCAGTAGTGATCTCTACTGACTCGTTGATTGCAGAATTATTTTCTTTATTGCCACTATTGATGTTGTGATTAGTTTGACTGATATTATGAACGGGTGATTTTTGTTCAGGTGGAGAATCCAGATCATCACTCAAGTATAAATCAATCTTTTGAAGGTCCTCACTTAGGCCACTCCCATCCTTTGTGTCCATTATCTCAGTTGATGTCAATGTGTCTGTTGATTGGCTATTAGCCTCATGCATATTCCTAAGCCCCAGATTTACATCACTGGATGAGCATTCTGATTGGCCGACAGGTAACATATTCATCATCAAAACCTCAGCAGTGCTTTTTGATTGGCCAGGCCTGTTCTTCGCACCTTGAGATCCACTTAAATCATCCTCATCTACTGAAGGCTTGTCCGAGCAACTCAAAAACTTCTGCATTTTCTTCAGCTTGTGAGTACGCCTGGTGTGCATTTCTCTAAAGGCCTCTTTTGGATTTTCCCATTGGCTGGAAGTTTGCTGATTATTCATGCTGTGCCTTGAAATTCCCTTCCACTTTTTCTGCAATTTGTGATTTCTTTCCCTGGCACCATGGGTGTTTGAATCGGATGAGTCGATTCCAATCACATCTAATCCATATTGCAAGGAGAGATACTGCCCAAGATAACCTTTACCACTGCCAATATCAACAACCTGTTGAGAGATTTAAAAAAAAACACAATTAAAAAAGCCTTCTTTTTCTTTTTTTTCCACTTTTAATACAATAACATTTTAAATTATAAAACATCTAAAACACTACAGAATCTTGTTGTCAAAACAAACCCTGGATGAATAGACTAACAACTGCTTCACACCAGTTACATACCGGTACACGTCATAATATTAACATTCTATATGCGTTAAAGTAAACCTTATCAAAAATAGTTTGTTTTAAATTGCCAAAAATGAGAGACTGGGAAGTTTCTATATATGTAAATTGCTGTACAAAAACACACAGGTACACACTACACAGTTAGTTATACTATGGAAATGTCATTGTCCCACAATAATTATTTTATCTAACAGGAGGGTTGTTAATAAAGCAACTGTAAGTTTATGAAACTGTTTCAAACAGTGTTTGGGGTGGTTCTAAAAACCGTCCTATGCAATTTCAGTGTCAAACATTTCAATCACCAAATGAAACAAGTTCTAATTTCTATGCACGTCCAATTTACCTTTTGAAGCTGATGAATTCCAGCCAATCTGGCAGTGAAATGTGACATCTCTTCAACCTCATGCGATTTTTTAATGTTCATTAAAACCTTCGGCCGCACCGGGCGCGGGGCCGACCACTCCAACTTTTGACTGTCTTCGGCTTCGGAATGTTTATGATTATTTTTCTCTATGAAAGTTAGTCGGTTCAAAACGCCTTCTACTTCGCTTAAAATACCACTATTTTCCAATCGATGATTCACGCATTCATTTATAAATTTAAGAATTGCAGAAAGATCTCTTTCATCAGTTTCACCCTCTTTCCGTGGCGGTACTTGGCCGGCAGGGAGGCGAGCCATTTCCGTCTCCGTGAGCTGAACGATTTCCCGCCCCACATCGCCGAAATGAGGAACAACAATCTGCTCCCACATGTTCTCGGTAAAGAAGCTAACTGTGTTTACTCTTACGATCCACTGGTGATTATCTATGAACGCTACAAACTTCTCAATTATTTGTTCAACTCTTTGACGGTTTGTACCATTATTTTCAGTAGCCATGGTGTCCGTATTATTGTGTTGTGGCCACAGTTGCGAGGAATTGTTGAAAAAACGGAGACCGCTATGTTAGACAGCGCCCCCAATAGTCAGCTATGGTTTTTATGTGTCTGGTATCTTCTATTCGTCGTACATATTTAGAAAATAAGGTTAATTTGGTGCCAGACTATAATTCGAAAAAGAGCGACAGAAAGCGGTTTTTTCAATTTCATTCATCACTTTTGAGGAAAACACTGCAAATTAGAGGTACAATTTAGCCATTTTAAAATGTGTTTTGACTTTTCTTAATATAATAATTGGGCCTATTCTTTTTTGATTAAGGACAACTCAACATGCTGAACAAATGAACAAAACCAGACACTGTTTTCTATGTTTTGTTACGAGGCCAGGGGTGCGTTCCACTCCAGCGAACGTTGCCAACGTTGGCCAACGTTAGCGTTGTTCGCGTGAGTGGAACGCAATGTGCGCCAATTATGTTGGCCAACGTTAGCGAAAACGGCGAACGACATTCCGAGCTGTTCGCTGTTGGCCAGTGACGTATTTTATTGATGGCGAAGCGGTTAGCAGACGGCAGGGTTCTTTTTACGGTTTTTATTTACGTTTTATACTTTTCGTTATAAACGGGGGATTGTTTTGAGCATTCACAGGGACCTTTTAAAGAAAAATAATGAGTTGGACAAAAAGCAGCAAACCAAACGATGTCACTTTCACTGGGCGCCGCCATTTTGAAAACGTAGTTTTTAAAATATCGTTCCACTTCAACTAACGCCAACTCAAAACGTTGGCGAACGTTCGCGCAAACAGTTCGCGTAAGTGGAACGCACCCCTGTCAACATAGAGGGCGCTGTTTGTTGTGATTTTCCTTTGAACTTAAAGGTAGCTAGCTAGGATAGTGGATACACCATTGGTAATTGCTTGAATTATCACAACCACCTGATATGATGTCATCATACTCGCCAAATAAGGCAGTTTTCATAAATGAAATAAAAGTGTCAGTATTCAGTAACTTGATCCGTTTTAGACCTGGCCCATGCCATGACAATGGGCATGGCATAAGGTTGTTTCACGTTCCAGTTGCGCATGCTCAGTAGAGCGCCCTCTGTAGGCCTACTACATGTAGGAAGAGGGGAACACCCATATAAACACGCTATCATCCGGGTAAGTTGGGTACCTCTTTTTGCGCTGAATCCAAGATGGCCGCGAAACGTGAAACAACCTTATTGGCATTGAAATACAACGCCACAGTATGTTATAGTGTTAGCCATAAGTCTAGTCCTTGCCATGTGGTTTCTGTGAGGTCATGAGTCAAGCATGTGTGTGACTGAGCTAACCAATGAGTGCCTCACTTGTTTCCCACCACGCCGTGCCCATCCGTGGTATGGGTCTAGTCCTTGTCATGTGGTTTCTGTATTAAGGTCATGAGCTCAGCCAAGCATGTGTGTGACTGATGAGCCAACCAATGAGTGCCTCACTTGTTTTCTACTGCGCCGTTCCCATCCGTGGTATGGGTCTAGTCCTTGCCATGTGGTTTCTGTGAGGTCACAGAGCAACAACATTTTACCAATCTTCTGCGACCTGCACTGGCTTCCAGTTAGACAACGGATTGTGTACAAAAATACTGGTGCTTGCAAGATCTGATTCACAAGACTCGACTATTCTAACGTACTGCTCCACGGAATCTCATCATCTGACATTAAACGTCTTCAGCGTGTCCAAAACCGGGCTGCCAAACTGATTTTAAAGTGTGGTAAATATGACCACGTTACCCCACTCCTCCATCAACTCCACTGGCTCCCAGTCCATCAGCAAATTGTTTTTAAGATCGTCACCATTGTATACAAATGTCTCCATAATACCGCTCCTGCATACCTCACCAGTCTCATCAAGGCTTACCATCCTGGACGACCTGGCCTTCGCTCTGGTACAGACAGTACACTCTTGGCAGTTCCAAAGGTGCATTCTGCTGCTGGGGATCGTGCATTTTACGCGCATGCCCCGCGCCTTTGGAACCGCCTTCCTCATCAAATCCGTTCCGCAGAGTCACTGGAAGTCTTCAAGACACATCTCAAAACTTTCCTGTTCAATAGTTGATTGCTCAGGACCAATTGTCTTTCCCATTATCAGTGCCTTTATTTATTCGCTCATTGTTTAGTTTATTGTTAAGCGCTGTGATACCTAGTGTAAGAGCGCTCTATAAATGCCCGTTATTATTATTATTATTAAATATGAACCTCTTAGAGAACTGCGCCCCAAATCTCAATCCCTACTCACCTGTTCATCGTCATTTTCCCGGGTTTCGTTGGAACTGGTCTTATCCCCACAAAATGGGGCGATAGTGCAGATCCACTAATTGCATAGTTAATATTTTGTCATTTTTCAATTACTTACAGAAATGGAGGACACAGCCACAGTAAAAGCTGTAGTCCTTGCCGCCAACCAGTACAACAAAAATCCCAGCGATAGCAACTTGATTCAACTACAACGAAAACTCACTGTAAGTTGTTGTTACAATGCTTGTTTATTCTTCTGCGCATTGTATGAAACGCTTTTCATGTTGAGTTTATAAACCCTGGGCATTTGGTATTTAACCCTATCCCTACCTAATGCTACTTTTTACTACTACTAGTAAAGTAGTAAAAAGTAGTATGCAGTACTCTCACTGACTTGTGTGCAATGCCAGTAGTAATTTTTAGTATTTGGTACTTCACCCCTAATTGCACTCGTAGTACTTTTTAGCATTGGGTCCCTCTGCTTGCCGAGTGTGCATGGCCCATGTATGCTGTGCAGGGTGTTCTAAGCTCTAAAGCAAAAATTGTCACTTGGGACACAGCAATGGGTCAAGGCTGGACTACTGCATTTTTTGCCAGGTAAGTATTACTGACCTGTATTGCCACTATTAGTATTTTGTAGTTGGCAGTATCTGTACTCTGTCAGTACACACCCAATCATCAGTCACGGAGAGACCCAGTGCTACAAAATACTAAGTAGTATTCCGTAGTACGCAGTTCTTTAGCCCAAAGTAAGGCCTAGGGGATTAGGGTTAATTAAAGCATAGTTCTTATTTTATCTTGAACAATTCTTCAGAATATTTGTTTAATTGCACAGTAAATTTACAGCCATAAGCTGAATTGTGTTTTATTATTCATTGAAATATCTCAAAATGCATTACCAATTAGGGATGTAGCTTAAATATTTTACAAGACTTTTCGGACCCGCATGCAAAAAAAATAAAAAATAATTGTTTCTTATAGTTGCATTTGCTTTGCTGCCTCTTAACCCTAACCCTGCCAAATCCAGCACAGTGCATCTGCGGTGACTGCTTGACCTTGCTGGACTCTGCACACAAGTCAATGTGACAAAGTATGCAATCTGTTGCGTCTGGAAGGATTTCTAGCCAAAATACCCTGGAGGGTTAGGGTTAAATTAAGGTGGTTTTTTTTAAGTTTAATATCATTTTAATTATTTCTTTGAGCTGTATTTGTAATATTTGTTCCTTGTTTCCTAATCCTAGACCTTGATAAGCATCTGCTCCAGGGGGAAGCCGTTGGTTTTCTTCTCGACAAAGCAGCTTCTTCCGACAGAATGCCTGACGTGTCTGGTGGACATACTGAATGAGCAGACCACGCCCACCGAGCTGGCTCAAAGAACAATGGTTCTCTTGTTTAATCTGGGTCAGTTGAAATTGACCACTCCGGTGTATACATGTGCGTTGTAATGTCTGTATGCATGCTCATTTGCTTCAGATCAATTGATTTCTTCATTTTTTACAAGCGTTTGCAGAGAACAGAGATTTATTTTATTTATTTATATATTTGTTTGTTGGTTTATTGGGTGTACTACATTACGTGTACTACATAACTCTCGAGGACAGAAGCACAATAAACGAGCAAACGATCCCTTCAGTCCTCGAGCGTTCGTCGTTTGTTGAATTTTGTCCTCTGTCGTTAAAGTGTACGATAAGTGAATTGGGTTAGGTTACAGTACAGGAACAAAGGAAAACACAATGGGGAATCCTCGGTTATTATGTAAAACACAACTAGAAGTTTGTTGGGGTGTTTGTTGGGTTGGGTTGGTCAAAGTTTTGGTTTTGGTTTTGGTTTTGGTTTTTAATAACCATCTTTAAATGGGGAGCCCATCCAGAAGAAGCTGATCATTTGGGGCCCTCAGTACTGATTGTCCAGATTGAAATTTATTAATTTTTTCCCCTATGCATTTTTTACTTCCAAGTTGTGTTTCAAGATTTGTCACTGTTTTCACAAATGTGCTGGGTGATACGCATATGATTCATATGGTTTTCACAGACTGACTCGCAAGCACTGTGGTGGAAATACAAAATCGAAAATACACTTTGAAAAGGTTGACAGGATTGTTATCCATCCTTGTATAGAATCCTTTACTTTGAAAACCTTGAATTGGTAAAATGCAAGCTCTACTTCAGAAGATATTTCAATAGGTAATTCAATAACTAAGAAGAGTATCAGTTTGTGAAAACAAAAGTAACAACTCTTGACTTGCTTGTCGGTTTGTGAAAACCAAAATTACATGTTACTAAGGAAGTGAGCAAAACCAAGACAAACGCAGCGACCACTGGGTCAGTTTGTGGTGTCGGACTTTCAGTGACAAATTGGTCATTGCTGACATTAATGGCATTTTGTTTATAAGACATCGTAACAATAAGATAGTTGTTGATTTGAATCTTTACATAGAAATTGTATGTATTATGTATGCAACGTTCTGACCAATAAGCATTTCTCCTGAAACCGGGCTAGAGTAGTGACTAGGTACAAGTCAATATTCTACCATCAACATTAAGTTGGTTGGACTGTTTGTTTGACAGCTGCTGATAATGAGATTCGTGAGACGTTACAAACAACGTACAATCTGCCGGTTTCCTTGGCGTCTTATCTGCGACTCAGCATGGATTCGGCTGGAGAACAGGTCATAATACAGGTCAGTAAAAAAATTAGGAATTGTAGAATTGCTTGGTTAGTTGCAGAAACTTATATCGTGTCCGCATTGGACTTTTTGGGGTAAAACCTACAGAGACTGTTGTCAACTTAACCTAATTATATCCAGTGCGAACAGCTGGTAAACTTGGCAAATTGTCAATTTTGCCCTCTGCAGCAGTAAGTTCTACAGGCCCAAGCGAGTAGCGGAGAAGTTACGTTGTATGTTTTACGTCGCTGAAACGTTTAGTGTGGACAGCCACGTAAGGTAAAATATACATTTTGATCACGTGCTTTACTTCTAGAGGTCAATGCACGACCTCTACGATGCGAGCTATACTACTGCAGCGCTGCAGTTCGGACTGTATGCAAGCACGATGATATGAAACTTTCGTTAACTTTAGCGAATGCTGAGCCGTATTATTGCCGTTTTCTACAAAACCACATCCGGTGCACACAGTGTCGAAGGTCAGGCGGAGGGCGCCTTCATTAGATTCTGAGAGGACATGCCACTCTGGCCTAGGACTTTCCGCGAGCCGTGTAATACAAGTGCAGACGCTCGAAAGAATAACCACCGTAAAGTGTTGACAATCACGTACGGTAACTTTTGACAACAGTTAATTAGTCCTATGCAAAACGCGGCTTTTAAAACAAGAACATATAGTACTGACATGCAACTTTTTCTCAGATTAACTGATTTACTCGATTTTCACTTTACACTTAAATGCCATTAAAAATTGAAAAACAAAAAATTGTACAAAGTCATTTAAAGATTAGAATTTGGGAATTCCAAGTTGCATGCCTAACAGTACAGTAGTTGGTTATGATGAAGGTGTATTTAAATTTGCACAATCAATGTTAACTCTTTGAGTTGCATTTTAACTGAATTGACCCAGTTGCATGCGGCTGCAAAATAAAATTAAAGAGTAGATTTTGAACTATTGTCTCAAAGATGTTCAACAAAATTGTTTTTCAGTGTGTGCAACTTCTTCAACGAGTAACTTACAGTTACCACATATCCTACCTGAACAATACAATGGAGGACCTGGTCCGGTTCCTGATCTCTAACGTGTAAGTTTAGCTGTTCAGTTTTGATGGTTAGCACTTAGTCAGTTGACCCTCTTCTTTTTTAGAATCTTTCAGGTATCCCTACTTTTCCTAATTTTAAAAAAAAAAAAAAATTCATTACTTTACATTACATTACTACTGTTTTCTTAAAAATCCTACTTTAAAAATAAAATTAAATTGTGACTGGACTTGTGATTTTCTTGTGACTGGACTTTGATTTACTTGTAACTGGACTTGTGATGTTTTTTTACTGGACTTTGACTGGACCTGTGATTCGTTTGTGTGACTTGATTTTTCTTGTGTCTGGACTTGTGATTTTTCTTGTGACTTGACTTGTGTTTTTTCTTGTGACTTGACTTGTGATTTTTTTTGTGACTTGACTTGTGATTTTCCTTGTGACTTGACTTGTGATTTTCCTTGTGACTTGACTTGTGATTTTTCTTGTGACTTAACTTGTGATTTTCCTTGTGACTGGACGTGTGATAGATTTGTGCTGACTCGTCTACGACACTGCTGACTGATATTTTTATTTAGTTTTTCTCTCTTTCGTTTGCAGCCAAGGAGGAGAGAATGAGCTAACGATGCCATGTCTTGGTCTTCTAGCCAACCTCTGTCGACATAACGCGTCTGTACAGGCACACATAAAGGCAATAGTAAGTACACTTCTTGTGATTAATTATAACCTCTTCCTACTTGCACAAAAAAATCTGGTTTTTTATTTGCTAAAAACTATTGTTATACCCCTGTGACCTGGCACCACAAAATGGGTGGAAAGTTGCAAAATTAAAATCTGGAAAGAAAAAGTCCTAAGCTTTCAAATGATGTATTGTGTGTTGCTGTAGCTTATTCCTAGCCGCCGCTATACTCTTTTGAAATAGCTGAAGTCATGCTTCCTTGTTTTAAGAAAACGGGGTTCAAAGTCTGTGAACCGTTGCAACTATACTATCACTCAGTGCAATTCAGCCACAAATAAACACACTTTAGAGTTTTAATTGAGCTATAAAACTTTGGGATATGATGATAAAGGTTATTTTGTATGTTAACTCAAAACCAACCCCTCACTTGAAAAATGGACGTTTCGGCCAATAACTCGATTTGGCCATGTGCGACTTTCCGCTCATTTCATGGTGCCAGGTCACAAATGCGCTATCAGTGTGTGAGCGTGATATTACACGGCTTCTGTCCGTGAGCTCACTGTCCCATGAACCCAAGATAGAGGTATAACAAAACAATTGTTGACTGCTGTGATGTGGGATGTGACGTTTTGAACACCCTCACGGGACGCATAGCACCCTCGGCGACGCATAGCACACTCATCGAAAAACGTCATATCCCACATCACAGCAGTCAACAATTGTATGATGGTATCCAGTTAAACTATTGTAGATTTACATTGTAGAATACATATGTGCCTGTTGCCAAATACCTACACATTTGTTGTTGTCCCCAACCAATTGCAACAATAGTGCCTTACAAATGTAGTATTCACAGAAGAAAAGTCGTCAGCGCAAGTACCAAAGTAAACACGAAGTACACAAAGGCTGCTGTTGTAAGACTCGTATTCATGTTCGTGTCTTCGTACCAAGTACACGTACACAGTTTCAAGTGAGCTGTTTGAAACTTTACCATTTTTGTTCTTTCATATCTTCAAATGATAAGGAACCAGTGTTAGCGAAGTCAGTGATGAAAAAAAAGTGGCAAAATGTTATCACTATTTTGATTGGCATAACATTGATCGAGCCTTGCTTATTAACCAGTTCGCGCCGGATGACGTATATAAATGCAAAGTTTTTCACAAATTCAGAACGGATGACGCATAAACACGCCATGAGCAAGGACGGAAATGTCTGTCAGCAGCGAGCGAGGCCGGAAATGCGTGGGTGTGCTTCCCGACACTATCGGCCTGAACCCGGTTCGGATCGAGTTTCGTTAAAAATAATCGACGCATAAACACGCCACGAGCAGGGCCGGAAATGTCTGTTAGCATCGAGCAAGGCCGGAAATGCGTGGGTGTGCTTCCCGGCACTATCGGCCTGAACCCGGTTCGGATCGAGTTTCGTTAAAAATAATCCCGCCCCTCGGCTCTGTGATGTTAAAATAATCCCGGCGCTAATTGGTTAAACACAGTCTGTAATCAATTTTTTGTGACCAACTTCTTGTTGCCGGACTCTTTTTGTACAGGACAACTTGAAAGCGTTCTACCGGACGTTGATTCACTATCTGTCCCACAGCAGTCTGACAGTCATTGTCTTCTCACTCTCCGTCCTTTCTAATCTCTGTCTGAACGAGGAACTTGGAGAAAAGGTAAACGGGCAAAGACAACTGCCGAGGGCGAAATGTGCTTAGTCGTACTCTCTTAATTGTCACAAGGCCACGACACGACACCGTGAAGGAATGTACCTAAAGCAATCAAGCTGCAGTTTGCAATACGTAATAAAAACAAGAACATTGTCAGGAACATCAAGAGTTAGGTTTAAGTATACCATTTGTCAGTTGTGCATTTGTATCGTTTGAAGCAGTGAAAGTTCTTACAATTTACGGTGTCAAATGGTGTAAAGTTGTCAAACGGTGCTTGACAACTAACCTGACAACGTCATAGCTCTCTGAATCTTGTATATTCCGAGATATTCAAAGAATATGATTTGAACCAACTACTAATGGAAATTTCCAAAAATGCATCTCTGAGACGTTCCACGTTATTTGTCTTCTTACAGCTCTTCAGCGCCAAGAACATCAGCCAGACGTTTCAGCTGGTCTTCAACATCCTGCTAAACGGCGAGGGCATCCTGACGCGACGGTACGCCGTCAACGTCTTTGTGGATCTGCTCAAGAGCCCCAAGATCCAACGCTTTCTGATTGTGTAAGGATCTGCGCTCTGATATCTAAACAGCATTGCAGTCGATCCTCACAAGTCTAGTAACACAGGTTCTCCCAAGTCTGGTCTTGAGTCGAGTCGCAAGTTCTCCCAAGTCAGGTCTTGAGTCGAGTCACAAGCCTTCAAGTGAACCAAAGCAATCTTTTCTCATTGCTCATCCTGACTCTGGATTTATGTTTGAATGGAGCTTTGACTGGAATTTTGACCCAAAATGATTAAATTATTTTGATTTTGAAAGTTTAAACACAAACAAGCAAGTCATTACAAATCTGTTTATCTTGAACTAGATCTGGAATTTATGTAACCAAATTTTAAGTTTACAGTATATCGTGACATAAATTGACTTTTGTCTTTGCTACTCATCTACCACAAATACACACATGACGTATTCACAAACTAACCAGCTTCCCAGATCCTGTTTATTTCTTGTAATATATTTGTGTTTATTTCATTTTTGTGTTTAGATACGAGCATTTTCCAGTGTGTCTACAGCAGGTGTTCAAGCTTGTTACCAATCAAGAAGCGGAAACTGTCAACAAAGTTGGTGTTTATAATAAAAGTCACTTGTGACTAATGACTCACTTGTGACTAATGACTATATTGTGACTTGTGACTAATGACTATATTGTGACTTGTGACTCACTTTTGACTTGCTCTTGACTCACTCATAACTCGGTCTTGACTCACTCATAACTCGCTGTTGACTTGCTCGTTAGTCACTTTTGTTACACTCTTGTTTCACTCTTGACTCACTCTTGACTCTCTCTTTGCTCACTCTTGACTCACTCTTGACTCACTCTTGACTCACTCTTGACTCACTCTTGACTCACTCTTGACTCACTCTTGACTCACTCTTGACTCACTCTTGACTCACTCTTGACTCACTCTTGACTCACTCTTGACTCACTCTTGACTCACTCTTGACTCACTCTTGACTCACTCTTGACTCACTCTTGACTCACTCTTGACTCACTCTTGACTCACTCTTGACTCACTCTTGACTCACTCTTTACTCACTCTTTACTCACTCTTTACTCACTCTTTACTCACTCTTTACTCACTCTTTACTCACTCTTTACTCACTCTTTACTCACTCTTTACTCACTCTTTACTCACTCTTTACTCACTCTTTACTCACTCATGACTCACTCGTGACTTGCTCTTAACTCATTCGTGACTTGCTCTTGACTCATTCGTGACTTGCTCTTGACTCATTCGTGACTTGCTCTTGACTCATTCGTGACTTGCTCTTGACTCATTCGTGACTTGCTCTTGACTATTCGTGACTTGCTCTTGACTCATTCGTGACTTGCTCTTGACTCATTCGTGACTTGCTCTTTATGCGCTTGTGACTCGCTCTTTATGCGCTCGTGACTTGCTCTTGATTTGCTTTTAACTCGCTCTTGACTCGCTTTGACTCGTTCTTGACTCGTTCTTGACTCGCTTTGACTCGCTTTGACTCTTTCTTGACAAGCTCTTGACAAGCTCTTGACTCGCTCTTGACAAGCTCTTGACTCGCTCTTAACTTGCTCGTGACTTGCTTCTGACTCGCTCTTAACTTGCTCGTGACTTGCTTGTGACTCGCTCGCAACTTGCTCGTGTGCGACTCGTTTCGCGAACTCTTAACTCACTCTATTACATTTCTGTGTCATTCCACTTCAAGTCATTTTGTTTCCCTTCCTCAGATCTTTGAGCTCCTGCTGGCATTCTGTGCAGTGACGGACCTCCGTCCCACCGTCTGCAAGAACCTAATGGCCACACCTCCCCTCCAGAATGTTGACGCCCACACCAAGGGTTACGGCAAGCTCTCTACGTCTGAGCCGTTTCTCGCTATTGTCACCTGGGCCTCCCAGCCCATCGACCTCCACGAGAGCGTGTCACTTCTAGCTGTGGAATTGCTCAAAGAAGTTTACGAAGTAGGTTTTTTCTTTTGTATAGCAAAAAAAACAAGTTTCTCTTTAGTTAGGCAGTTTGAATAAAAAATCTGCAGGCATCCCCAGACACATTTGATTACCTTTTTTAAAGATGTCTTTTTTTGTTTTGGGTCTATACTCTACAGGAGATGGTAGACTCGGGTGTGGTCAGCCAGCTATCCCCCCGTATCGACTTGGTACTCCCCATGGCATCAGAACAGCTGACCACGCCCACCGAGATGGACGGCCCATTAATGAAATACAGGTGCAACAAACTCACTATGGTCATCAGTCTACTCACGGATATCCTTTTCTTTCTCTGATCAAAGTCATATTGGAGGTCAGAGTTCACAGAGGGTCAACACCGGGTAAAGGTGTACGAGCCTCCACCTAGTTGTGGGAACAGGCTTTTTTGTTTGGAAAAAAACAGACCGAGTAGTGGGGACATTTTCGAGTCCCCATAGCGCGTTGGGTCTTCAGTAAAGGTAGAACAAGGTAAAATTAGGTTAGGGTATAATGAAAGAAAATGTAGAAGAAGACAAATAGCGTGATGTGAACAATTTTAGAATTTTAGAGTGTTCTGAGTTTGAGATTAGAGAGATTCCCTTAGCCCACAAACCCTATGGATTGTCCCCATAACGCGGGTTTTTTCGCAATCGCTGGCTGGCGATTGCGAAAAAAACAAGAACAAAATAGGAACCACTGCCCGTCGGCGGTTGAAAACGAATGCCGTTTTTCTTGTTTTTTTAGCATTCATAATCATAAAACTTTTGGACAATCCACCCATTTCTGACAATTAGCAATTACTAATGGTGTATTCTACCTTTAAAATGGAAATTTAGAAATTAGAGGGGGTGCTTTTGTTTTGGTCTTGTCCTCTTTTTAATTTTAATTTTTTTTTCTTAACTGGAGTTTTACCTCTCAGTGGGGATTCCGGCTTGAGGTCAGAGGTCGCAGGGTCTATTGATGTCCAGGAGTGTTTTCAGTTGCTGGAGCATCAGTTTAATCATAACAGGATAGGCTTGACTGTGAACAGGACTGCTGTGGACTCGGACTGGAGGTAAACAAATGGGCGGGTGGAATAAAAGAAGCAGAGGGGGGGAGGGGGTTCAAATGATTGACTGATATTGTAGCTGGTTTGGAACTGAATAGACCTGAAACCTAATGACATCATGGCTTGGTTTACATATGTGACCGTCCACGACGAAAGGGCTGTAAAATTAGGCATCTTGACGTTTTTAACCAGTTTGCGTCGGATGACGTATATAAACGCAAACATTTCCCCAAATTCAAAACGGATGACGCATAAACATACCAAGTTCAAGTTCGGAAATGTATGTCAGCAGCGAGCAAGGCCGGAAATGCGTGGGTGTGCTTCCCGGCACTATCAGCCTGAACCCGCTTCGGATCGAGTTTCATTAAAAATAATCCAGCCCCTCGGCTCGGCGATGTTAAAATAATCCTGGCGCGAACTGGTTAAAAGGATGTATTACAAGACATAGTTGGTATTTATGGTTAGCTACAACAAGTAACACTGAATATGAGCATTCTTAGTTTGTTATTGTTTTTTACATATTTTAATGGTCCTTTTCTCAAAATAAGCTCTGGCGACTTTACAGCCCTTTTGTCGTGGGTGGTCACATATGCGCTTTACTATGGGAGCGAAGTCGGGACGCCAGATGAAGTAGGGAAAGACAGGATCAAAGGAAGGCCCAAATGTCAACAAACCGTGACGTCATTAGGGCTTAGGCTTATTGCTTGCTCATACATGCAATACGGCTGTCAACATGCATGACTATGAGAAGCAGCTTCAGCTGCTTTCATAGAGGCGCACATGTCAACAAACCGTGACGTCATTAGGGCTTAGGCTTATTGCTTGCTCATACATGCAATACGGCTGTCAACATGCATGACTATGAGAAGCAGCTTCAGCTGCTTTCATAGAGGCGCACATGTAAACAAACCGTGACGTCATTAGGTCTTAGGCTTATAGCTTGCTTATACATGCAACACGGCTACGGCTGTCAACATGCATGACTATTAGAAGCGGCTTCAGCTGCTTTCATAGGCGCACATGTAAACAAACCGTGACGTCATTAGGTCTTAGGCTTATAGCTTGCTTATACATGCAATACGGCTACGGCTGACAACATGCATGACTATGAGAAGCGGCTTCAGCTGCTTCCATAGGCCCACATGTAAACAAACCGTGACGTCATTAGGTCTTAGGCTTATTGCTTGCTTACACATGCAATAAGGCTACAGCTGTCAACATGCATGACTATGAGAAGCGGCTTCAGCTGCTTCCATAGGCCCACATGTAAACAAACCGTGACGTCATTAGGTCTTAGGCTTATAGCTTGCTTATACATGCAACACGGCTACGGCTGTCAACATGCATGACTATGAGAAGCGGCTTCAGCTACTTTCAAAGGCGCACATGTAAACAAACCGTGACGTCATTAGGTCTTAGGCTTATAGCTTGCTTACACATGCAATACGGCTACAGCTGTCAACATGCATGACTATGAGAAGCGGCTTCAGCTGCTTCCATAGGCCCACATGTAAACAAACCGTGACGTCATTAGGTCTTAGGCTTATAGCTTGCTTATACATGCAATACGGCTACGGCTGTCAACATGCATGACTATGAGAAGCGGCTTCAGCTGCTTCCATAGGCCCACATGTAAACAAACCGTGACGTCATTAGGTCTTAGGCTTATAGCTTGCTTACACATGCAATACGGCTACAGCTGTCAACATGCATGACTATGAGAAGCGGCTTCAGCTGCTTCCATAGGCCCACATGTAAACAAACCGTGACGTCATTAGGTCTTAGGCTTATAGCTTGCTTATACATGCAATACGGCTACGGCTGTCAACATGCATGACTATGAGAAGCGGCTTCAGCTGCTTCCATAGGCCCACATGTAAACAAACCGTGACGTCATTAGGTCTTAGGCTTATTGCTTGCTTACACATGCAATAAGGCTACAGCTGTCAACATGCATGACTATGAGAAGCGGCTTCAGCTGCTTCCATAGGCCCACATGTAAACAAACCGTGACGTCATTAGGTCTTAGGCTTATAGCTTGCTTACACATGCAATACGGCTACGGCTGTCAACATGCATGACTATGAGAAGCGGCTTCAGCTGCTTTCATAGGCGCACATGTAAACAAACCGTGACGTCATTAGGTCTTAGGCTTATAGCTTGCTTATACATGCAATACGGCTACGGCTGTCAACATGCATGACTATGAGAAGCGGCTTCAGCTGCTTTCATAGGCCCACATGTAAACAAACCGTGACGTCATTAGGTCTTAGGCTTATTGCTTGCTTACACATGCAATAAGGCTACGGCTGACAACATGCATGACTATAAGAAGCGGCTTCAGCTGCATTCATAGACGTACATGTCAACAAACCGTGGCGTCATTAGGTCTTAGGCTTATAGCTTGCTTACACATGCAATACGGCTACGGCTGACAACATGCATGACTATAAGAAGCGGCTTCAGCTACTTTCAAAGGCGCACATGTAAACAAACCGTGACGTCATTAGGTCTTAGGCTTATAGCTTGCTTACACATGCAATACGGCTACGGCTGTCAACATGCATGACTATGAGAAGCGGCTTCAGCTGCTTTCATAGGCCCACATGTAAACAAACCGTGGCGTCATTAGGTCTTAGGCTTATAGCTTGCTTACACATGCAATACGGCTACAGCTGACAACATGCATGACTATGAGAAGCGGCTTCAGCTGCTTTCATAGGCCCACATGTAAACAAACCGTGACGTCATTAGGTCTTAGGCTTATAGCTTGCTTACACATGCAATACGGCTACGGCTGACAACATGCATGACTATGAGAAGCGGCTTCAGCTGCTTTCATAGGCGCACATGTAAACAAACCGTGACGTCATTAGGTCTTAGGCTTATAGCTTGCTTATACATGCAATACGGCTACGGCTGTCAACATGCATGACTATGAGAAGCGGCTTCAGCTGCTTTTATAGGCCCACATGTAAACAAACCGTGGCGTCATTAGGCATAAAAAAAAAAAAGGTTATGTTGGCGTAACAGGCCCAAAAAAATAGGGTAGGTAAGTCGGGATTCTTTTTTTTTTTTTTTTTTTTTTTTTTTTTTCCTCTTCCTCTCAGCAATGAAAATGATATGTTTTCTAATTGTTTCAGCCGGTAGTGATACACGATAGCGTGTCCAGGTTCAATATTTTCACAATCCACACACACAACAATGAGAAACGGTCAGAAATGGTTTCAAACGTATTTATAACTAGATTTATATAGATTTTAATCATTAAATTTCGTCCCTTGAAAAAAAAAATATCCAGGGTCGGCCGTATTTTTAGGGTCGGTCGGGTTACGCCAACATAACATTTTTTTTTTTTATGCCTTAGGTCTTGGGCTTATAGCTTGCTCACACATGCAATACGGCTACAGCTGACAACATGCATGACTATGAGAAGCGGCTTCAGCTGCTTTCATAGGCGCACATGTAAACAAACCGTGACGTCATTAGGTCTTAGGCTTATAGCTTGCTTATACATGCAATACGGCTACGGCTGTCAACATGCATGACTTTGAGAAGCGGCTTCAGCTGCTTTCATAGGCGCACATGTAAACAAACCGTGACGTCATTAGGTCTTAGGCTTATTGCTTGCTTACACATGCAATACGGCTACGGCTGTCAACATGCATGACTATGAGAAGCGGCTTCAGCTGCTTTCATAGGCGCACATGTAAACAAACCGTGACGTCATTAGGTCTTAGGCTTATAGCTTGCTTATACATGCAATACGGCTACGGCTGTCAACATGCATGACTATGAGAAGCGGCTTCAGCTGCTTTCATAGGCGCACATGTAAACAAACCGTGACGTCATTAGGTCTTAGGCTTATAGCTTGCTTATACATGCAATACGGCTACGGCTGACAACATGCATGACTATGAGAAGCGGCTTCAGCTGCTTTCATAGGCGCACATGTAAACAAACCGTGACGTCATTAGGTCTTAGGCTTATAGCTTGCTTATACATGCAATACGGCTACGGCTGACAACATGCATGACTATGAGAAGCGGCTTCAGCTGCTTTCATAGGCGCACATGTAAACAAACCGTGACGTCATTAGGTCTTAGGCTTATAGCTTGCTTATACATGCAATACGGCTACGGCTGTCAACATGCATGACTATGAGAAGCGGCTTCAGCTGCTTTTATAGGCCCACATGTAAACAAACCGTGGCGTCATTAGGCATAAAAAAAAAAAAGGTTATGTTGGCGTAACAGGCCCAAAAAAATAGGGTAGGTAGGTCGGGATTCTTTTTTTTTTTTTTTTTTTTTTTTTTTTTTCCTCTTCCTCTCAGCAATGAAAATGATATGTTTTCTAATTGTTTCAGCCGGTAGTGATACACGATAGCGTGTCCAGGTTCAATATTTTCACAATCCACACACACAACAATGAGAAACGGTCAGAAATGGTTTCAAACGTATTTATAACTAGATTTATATAGATTTTAATCATTAAATTTCGTCCCTTGAAAAAAAAAATATCCAGGGTCGGCCGTATTTTTAGGGTCGGTCGGGTTACGCCAACATAACATTTTTTTTTTTTATGCCTTAGGTCTTGGGCTTATAGCTTGCTCACACATGCAATACGGCTACAGCTGACAACATGCATGACTATGAGAAGCGGCTTCAGCTGCTTTCATAGGCGCACATGTAAACAAACCGTGACGTCATTAGGTCTTAGGCTTATAGCTTGCTTATACATGCAATACGGCTACGGCTGTCAACATGCATGACTTTGAGAAGCGGCTTCAGCTGCTTTCATAGGCGCACATGTAAACAAACCGTGACGTCATTAGGTCTTAGGCTTATTGCTTGCTTACACATGCAATACGGCTACGGCTGTCAACATGCATGACTATGAGAAGCGGCTTCAGCTGCTTTCATAGGCGCACATGTAAACAAACCGTGACGTCATTAGGTCTTAGGCTTATAGCTTGCTTATACATGCAATACGGCTACGGCTGTCAACATGCATGACTATGAGAAGCGGCTTCAGCTGCTTTCATAGGCGCACATGTAAACAAACCGTGACGTCATTAGGTCTTAGGCTTATAGCTTGCTTATACATGCAATACGGCTACGGCTGACAACATGCATGACTATGAGAAGCGGCTTCAGCTGCTTTCATAGGCGCACATGTAAACAAACCGTGACGTCATTAGGTCTTAGGCTTATAGCTTGCTTATACATGCAATACGGCTACGGCTGACAACATGCATGACTATGAGAAGCGGCTTCAGCTGCTTTCATAGGCCCATATGTAATCGTAAGCCATAGCCAAGTAATTCAGACGCAGCCTTTGATTCTTCTGTCTCTTGCTAACCCTCCCCTCCCCTGCCTCAGGAAGCCTTTAATTTTAATCCTTCATTGAAGGCAAAAACCTAAGACAACAGGGTTATAGAACCAGACAGAAAGCGTGTTAGAAGAAAAATAATGATATTGGATTGTGCATTAATCATGCCATTAAAAAAATAATTACATTGAACAATTGTTCTCTTGCCCACTTATGTTTTTAATAATCTCCCTCAGCGAGGCTGGTGTGAACACGGTTCTTCAGTTGCTGGATCTCCTACTCAAACTCAGGAGAGACATCCCACAAGTAGATCAACAACTGGTCAAAATTCTCCAGGTAATTATTATTGCCTTGTTGCCTTGTATCATCCCCCCCCCCCCCAACAAGACATGATACTGTGATATACTGATGATGAAAAATATATTGTACTTTATATTGTAACTCCAAATTGATTGATTTTCAAGACCTATGCATCTTATTTGCAAATCACTTTTTCCATTTATCAGAGGTACATATAATGTGCAGTGATTTTTGTAAAATGCTCTTTTTTTGCAATAAATAATCCAGCTTTAGGAGTACATTTTATGGTTTAAAAAGCTGGACATTTCTATAAATCTGACTTTTTTGTTTGTTTAAGGAGTCGGTCTTTAAATGTAGGATACACCATTTGCAGGTATCAAAAATTATTTTTACTACCGAATTATGGTTTTGGGCAGTACAGTGAATAGTGTGGGTGTGTTCGTTTAGCTCATTAGAGTTGACACGGGCAAAGTCAGTCGGGTAAGACACGGGTTAGCCAACACGAGAGCCGTGCTAAATGTACTCTCAAATTTGGGCTACCATGATCGTCACGTGATGCTCATAGCCATGGCCGTAGCCATAGACAAAAGCGCCATTGTCAAACTGAGGCTTACTTGGAAACTGCTTTCCGTCAGTCACGAAAAAGCAACAACGTTGGGCCGGAATAACAGCTTCTAAAGTCATAATGAGCTCAATAAATAAATGTTTAGACCTCCAAAAGACCGGTTTAAAGTTTCAAAAAAAGTAAATTTTGGCACGTACTTGAACGTACGCATCCACTGTCCAGCCACCATATTTGTACGTTACTTGAACTAAACAGCGCATGAGTGTGACGTTCCCCCCCCCCCAGTGACTCTGCTTCCTGAGCATGGTCTGTGGTGGCTGACGCGATCAGAGCTAAACGAACGACCCGTGGGTAACCCGTGTTGACTCGGTTGACTCGAACGCACCCTTTAATTTGTATTTGTGCATTTTCAGGATGAGCGTCTGGTACCCTTCCTTGCCCATGCCATTACCACTGATCAGCGAGTTGGTGTACAGACTGCCCTCAGGCTCATCAGTACTGCATCAACTCTTCCTGAATTCCCTTCCATTGTGTATGTTTAGTCCAGCTGTTTCATAGAAAAGTTTTTAATTTGATTTTCAATTAACAAAACTTCACAATTGTTCTTATAACATTTAGGTGAAACCCATACCATTAAGTTGGACGGGGGACTGGGAGGGGGTGTTTGTGTTGATATTTTGATATTGATATTCTATACCTGTAAAGATTTACAGAAGAAATTGGTATTTTAAAGATGTACAACCCATGCTCTTCAATAAATACATTTATTCTACCCCTCCCCCCAAAAGAAACTTCTGCTAAAAGGGGTTTTATTTTTTGCACTTGCAGATCTACTTAGCAAGCAGACTGGCTCCTCTACCATACACTTTATTGATACTGATTGTGGGATGGGAACCAGTCTTCCCTGCAAGAACGCAATTATTTCGTGGACAATTTTCATTTCTTTTCCCAGCCATCTCACCCTTGGCTGGAATACATTTTAAAGCATAGTCATAGTTTAGACATTGTTTAGCATAGTTTAGACTTCAGACTTTAACTGTAATATCCATTTGATACCAATCTGTATCAACAATATGGATGTGACAATTGCCAAATCTCCCTTTTTTGTGGTCCTTTTTAGACTTGGAGAAAGCATCGCTGCCAAGAATTCCTACAAGAGCGAGGAAATTGACACACTCCGAAGGCCCCTGAACATAGACAACCCAGGACCCCGCGCCATCATGTCTCCAAGGAGACCACAGCCTTACCATTGCGAGAGGAGGGGTGCCCATATGAACGGGGCCAAGGACGGGAAACAGATGGAGACTAACATTCAGAGTTTGATTGATAAAATGCAGTCTGGACTTGATGTAAATCCAACTTGAAATATTAAACTCCAAACACAGAATAAATGTTAGCAAGGAAACGTCTTGAATTTTTAAGATATTTTGAAGTAACCTAATACAACATATATTGTGCTGAAAATGCTAACATGACTGATAAGGCTTGTCTGAAACTGAATTTTGAGAAGAAACTACTTTGAAACCAACAAACTTTATTTTGTCCAATTAAAGCAAATAAAAAAGGAGGAGGCCATTAGCAATTCAAACTTCTTATTTAAAAGCTAACAAATTGTATGCAATTGGTGTTAAATGTTATGGAAATTGTCATATTTTAGTCCTGAAAAGTCCTGGAATTTGGTTTGAAGATTTCTGTGGGAACCCTGGGTTTGACTAAGTGTTCTTTTTTTGTCTGCAGCTCAAAGACATGCGAGCCTCTGAGATCATGGGTGTCTACGAGCACAAGCTGTCTTCTCTTGCTGTAAGTCTGTCTCTACAAAAATGTCTATCCTATTCCTGAATGGGGAACGTTGTCGTACTCCTGGCTGAAAGACCGGTTCATAATGCATGCGAATGCGGAAGTAGTGCAAATTGGACATCGCAAGTTCAAATGTGTTCAACTTTTGCAAATTTGCAGAGCAAAAACTTGGCCACCTCACTAATTTGCATTACCGTTTGCACCCAGTATGGACCGGCTTTAATCCTAACTTCCAAGAGCATGTGAAAATTCATATTTAAATTATTGGATTTAGCGAAAACTGAGAAACTAAAGCCACGGTCTCATTCGACCCGCGTAGGCGTAGCGAGGGGTCCATGTAGAGATTTTGGGGTTGTACGTGGCCCTCCGCGAGTGGCCCGCGCGCACTACGCAAGTAATTTCAAGCTACCTGACCCCCGCGTAGCCTTCATTTTCCTACGTGGAGACAAATTTGACATGCACAATTTTTGGTCTGCGATGATTTGTTGATTTTCTACGTGGATCGGACGCAGGTGATGTGACCACTCCCAGGTAGAATTTGCCCACATAGACAAAATGGCCACGTATGAAAATTTACTGCCCTATGTGTGCGCTCCGTCTACGCGGGTCGGATGAGACCGTGGCTTAAACCTTTAGACTTAAAAAAGAAAAATATTAAATTCCAAACAAAATACAAAAACCGATCTTTGGCATTATGTCACTTCTCTTTTTAGACCAAGGAGAGCCATCTACAGGACTTATTGGAAGCCAAGGCTCTTGCTCTAGCCCAGGCCGACAGATTGATTGCCCAGTATCGATGTCGACGGGCACAGTCAGAAGCTGAGGTAATTTAAGTCTGAAGACCTGACTTTGTATCTCGCATGTTTAGGGTTTGTACATGTTTTTTTTCAGACTATTGACTTCAGACTTGGTACACACAAAAGACCATCACACACATATTGAAAGTAATTTTAGACATTCGAGACAGCTCTGTGTTTGTGTCTATTTTTTATTATTTTTTTCCAGAATTTTCTCCATAGGTTTGCACACGTTTTTTCAGACAGGGTACTTTAGCACTTTGGTAAATTCGATTGACTTAAGAATTGGCACACACCTAGACCACCACCCACAGATGGCCCTCAAAGAAATTCGGCACGATTACATCATTCAAGGTCACATGACGTCACGTTAAAGTGAACCTTTTCCCTTAGCGTTTTTCTTCAGACCTAAAAATAGCATAAGAATAACTGCCCAACGCCGGTTGAAAACAAATGATGTTTTTTTGTGCTTTTCTCGGCATCCATGATTGTAAAACTTCGGGAAGGTCAGGTAAATGATATTTACTATAAAATACAACCCCCAAAATCCACCCATTCATGATAATTCAAGCAATTACCAATGGTGTATCCTACCTTTAACCGCCGGATGACGTATATAAATGCAAAGTTTTCCCCAAATTCAAAACGAATGACGCATAAACACGCCAAGTTCAAGTTCGGAAATGTCTGTCAGCAGCGAGCAAGGTCGGAAATGCGTGGGTGTGCTTCCCGGCACTATTGGCCTGAACCCGCTTCGGATCGAGTTTCGATAAAAATAATCCCGCCCCTCGGCTCGGTGATGTTAAAATAATCCCGGCGCGAACTGGTCAAGTCGCACTGAGCATTATCATGTAATGGCCCACTCAATGTTGAGAGGATGAACATTTTGTCAAGATGTGATTTTTTTTTTTTTTCATGAATGACATCTTTAATATCTACAGTTTCCGGTTTTATTCACAGAAATGTTAAGTTTCATGAATAAAGTGGGAAAAATGACAATTTTGTGTGCATCATTCTGTTGTTCTTCAACAGATCAGAGCAAGCTTCAATTCCTGTTTTCTTAGTTGTGCAATTTGAACTCCAAGGAGGGAATTAATATGCAAACATGTCATATCCCCATAACGGGATTGGCTCTGGAGCTATTTCATATACCAAATAAAAGATTATGCAGCGGGCTTTCTAAGCATATATAACTCAATTTCATGCGACATAATACCTTTTTTGTGGAGTGGGTCACATAAGGATTAAAAAATGTCATTCATTTCTATTGGCCGAGAGCCCGTCACCTGGGTGGTTTTAAACTATATCATCTCCTTTCTGATTATCCCATAAAATCTTCGTCTTTCAACAGGCGAGAAAGCTGCGCTCGCTCCTGCAAGAATCTGAGAAGCGAAGCGAGGAGTACCGGGAGAACCTCTTTGAGTCCAGGTCCCGGGAGCAGAAGATGGCATTAGAGATTGAGAGAGGAGTGGCCAGGAATACACAGCTGCAGGACAAATTGGAGCTGCTTGAGGTCACTCACACCGAGCAAACCCGCAAGTAGGTGGCCCCGTTAGCTGTTATTTCAGGCTTTTGCGCAGCAGTACTTTCCTTGCCCTGAAGTCCTGCAGCCGATTTCACGAAAAAGTGCGTAGTTGCGCCATTTTCAAAAGTGACGTAAGGCTTACACAACAAAAAAGTTGCGCTGCGCCATTTCTTTACGAACAATTTCACGAAACTTAATTGGCATAGCTGCTCAACGTTTTAAACACCGTTTACAACGACTGTTTGCATATATTTGTGTTTTTTCACGATCAAATCGTCCCTGTATCACCTTTGCCCGCCATTTTGAAAAATAGGTTGTTTTTTTTACTTTCTGCGGAATCGTGCGGCAATGTTAAAAATTATGTCTTCGGTAAAATAGTAATTCCCTTACTTTAATCTTAAAACTGTGAGTGTAATAGCTTAATAAGCTAAGCAACGACGGGCTCAACGTCAATTACTATTTGCTGGTAAAATAGGTAATTTTCAGTCGCTACGCCACATCTTGACGCGCAAACTACCCCATAAGAGTGATCTTTAATAGTCACCTTTCATGTGCCCACAGGTCAATGCCGTGTCGCCGTCGGTCGTAAAGCTTCATTTGCTCTGGGAAAAAATTGTAAAATTAACAAGCACACTACTGAAATGCTAGTTCATGCTTTTGTCACCTCTCTCCATGACAACTGCAACTGTCTACACACTGACCTTCTCGACAAGGACGTAAATAAACTTCAACAGATCCAAAACTCTGCCGCCTGCCTGGTCTCTCTTTCCAGGAAATGTTAACACATCACACCAATCCTCAAAGATCTTCATTTGTTATTCATTAGGCAGCATATTCAATACAAAAATTCTCCTGCCAAAAACTTTCAAGGCCCTCAAGGGACAAGCTCCCAGCTACATCACCGACCTGCTCCTTCCATATCGGCCCACAAGAACGCTTCAATCGTCTCATCAGGGACTTCTCACCACAACGACACCCAGAACCAAGTCATATGACTCCGAGGCATTCTCGCACACTGCACCTTGGCTGTGGGTTGCCCTTCCAACCCCACTTAGAACTATAGACACTTTGGACCGGTTCAAATCAACTCTCAAATCTCATCTATCTCACCAGGCTTATAACCACACATATTTAATTTTTTGCTATCTTTGTTTTGTTTTTATGTCAAATTGTTAAAGCGCATCAAGATTCCTTTCAGTTATATTTTACACTATATAAATTTGATTTATTTGTATTATTATTATTATTATGTACCTCTGTGACCTGGGTTTGAATGCCGTCCAAACCATCATGAGGATTGAGTTATCAGTCCTAGGGGTGTGCATTTACGGGTAGTTTATGAACCGGGTACCTGATTAAAAAAAAAACACGGGTAGCCGGGAACCCGTTAACCAGTTCGCGCCGAAGGACGTATATACACGCAAAATTATCCCGAGATTCAAAACGGATGACGCATAAACACATCACAAGCAAGGCCGGAAATGTCTGTCGGCAGCGAGCAAGGCCGGAAATTCGTGGATGTGCTTCCCGGTACCATCCGCCTGAACCCGCCTCAGATCGAGTTTCTTTAAAAATAATCCCGCGCCTCTGCTCGGTGATGTTAAAATATTTCCGGAACGAACTGGTTAAGTTACAGTGCCTGTGCAATTTACTGAACAATAAACGTATATATTTCAGACTGATTAAGACTCCGAAATGATCCTGAAACGGGGCTATTCTCTTGTTACCAATTTGCAGTTTTGAGACGGTCCAGCGAGCTCTGAGTACACTACGCTCCGAGCACCAAACTTTAAAGGAAATGCACGAGGTGTTGCAACGACACAACGAAACGCTGAGAGAACAGCAAGAGAAGTAAGTAACTGATACAGCAAGGATATCAAGCATAACGGCGACCCTTTTTGTCTTGCCCGAACGAAGTTAAGGAAGAGACTTTGTGAACACTATTTCTGTCCGTAGTCCGTGGTATGTATTTGTCGTTTATGCTAGTTTCAAAAAACTTGTCTAATTTGAAAACTTAAAGTCCAATTGCAATCAAACTTGGGACAAGCATGCAATACTGTAACCTTTACATGGTGGTCCTGTCAAAGGTCGAATACTGAGGTTTAAGGTCATTTGAGGTCAAGTTGTAAAAAAAGCGGGTTGGAATTGTAAAATTTGTCTCATTTTAAAACTTAAAGTCTAATTGCAATCAAACATGGGTCATGTGCAAAATAGAAATATATTTTTAACATCTTTATGCTTTTATTCCCTATGGCCATCACACCTCTCTCTAACTATCATAACTTTGAAGCACAATTTTCCTTCCACATTGCTATTGTCACCTACCATTGTTTTAGGCATGCTCACCGGTTCTTGTTTTTTCATTTTCTTTCTACACTAATTACAACCCTTGGTCCTTCAACATGCCGAATTCCATTATTAATTCCAGTAATAAATATTGCAGGATTTAGGTTATGTGCAAGAAAAATAGTGTAGGGAGTTAGGGTTAAAATGCCCTTCAAATGAAGAAGAAAAAGGAAATTAAAAGGGAAAAATTCATTCCAACAAAACGGGAGGTGTTGTCTGGAAATTGGGCACTGTATAGTATATATACATATATACAAAATATACATTACTATTCAAACATGTACTATGATGTACATGTACAAAATGCATGTGGCCCAGATTTCAGACACGGATTTCTGGTCGGCCTATTTTCAGATATTTTTTTCTTTTTTCCTCCCAGAGGCTAGTTTTATCTCTATGAGAATCCTTCTATCAATCTCTTTTGCCGATCCACAGATCCACGGTGAGACTCGGTGAACTCGAGGACGAACGCGACAATCTCCAGCGCAATCTTCGAGACAAGGAGACCCGACTGGCGGACACCTCGACCGCCCTGAAGCAGAACCAGGATCGGCTGGCCAAGATTGAGGGGGAGCGAGACGAGTTTGAGAAGGCCTTGGATAACCTGCGTTTGGAGCTGCAGAAGATGGAAGGCAAGAAGAAGGAAATGACACAACAGGTGGGGTTTTAATAAATTCATATATGCGAGGCTTTAGGGCAAAATGAGATGGAACTGGGCACAGGCCAAAGTAGAGGAAAATGAAAAAAAAAGTGGGATTTGTTTTCAATTTTATGATTTATTCATATTCGTATTTTTGTATATAGCTACTGCACAGGTGTTAAAGTTATATTCATAAATACCTTCGGCAGTTTACCCATTCCCATTGGTCAAGAGCCCGTCACGTGGCCAGTTTTAAACAGATGATAAATCACCGGGGCCACCTCTGATGTCACATGAAACTTTTCGAAGCCCGTGAAATCTGGTCGCTTTACACTTTCATTGATTGAAACCTCACAAGGCATGCGCAATACCACAAACGAGTCTGTATTTATGCTGTAATGGCAACTTACGTTTTGCATAACATCGCGCGGTATGCGTGCGGTTGTCCATATTAGGACTTAGCTTACCTCCCGGATCGATCACGGGAGTGCGGATATTTCAGGAACATACCACAAACGTAGCTGGAAGAGTGTATGAAGTATAATTCAACAGAATGGTTGGAAACTTTTCAACTTTGTTTTGACGTATTTTACCGAAATATATTACGATATGAAATAAAAATTGATTGAATATTGAGTTTTGCCCTCTTTCCCCCAACAATCTTTAAAAAATATAAACACTTTATACTTGCGGTTGTCCAGATGAATTATTAGGGGGGGGGGGAACACTGGTGGGACTCAAACGCACGACCTCCTGCTTTCTAATGCAGACGTCTTGCCATTCGACCCCCGAGCTAGCCGGGGTAAAGGCAAATCTCAATTTTTAATTTAAATCACTCCGACACAAATTCCAAGTCATGAAATAAAAGCTGGTAATAATTGAAACTTTTTTTGTGTATTTTTATGTTTGGGTCGTAAATGTTGCTTTTTATTACATTTTTTTTTCTTGTAAAAAGGTTTCTTCGTTGGAGGTCTTGGGTCGCCAGCACGAGTCGGATCTCCGAAAGAAAGAAGCGACTATCAAACAGCTGAAAGGGGAGGTGGATAAACACGCCCAAATCACACAGATGATTCACAGCTTGACTGGCGGTAAACCCACATCTTGAGAAATGCAGCAGGTTCGGAACCACAGACAATTAGGGGTTCGAACCATGGACACATGTGTTATTGTGCTTTGTGAATGAGGGAGAGTTTGGCATTTTAAACAATTGCCTGAAGGTGTGTTCGAACCACAGGCTACTGTGTGCGCGCGTCAGACCACCCAGACGATTAGATATGTCAATAGGCCGCCCAGAACCTTGAATTGTGCCTCAAAGGGGTGTGAACCAGTGACCCTCGTTTTTTATCTACATTGTCAACGTTTTCAATAATGAGAATTGTTTGCTCTAGTAAGACGGTGGTTCTTTGTAAAAGTGGACATCATCATATTTTTGTTGAAAGTGCCCAGATCTTTGTGTTATTCTAGAAACTTGCCCGGAATGGACTTGAACCAGCTTCGCATGCATTGCGAGACACAAAGTTCTGCTATGATTTGCTATGAAGACATTTTAAGCACTAGAGCACTTGGACATCATGAGCAACTCAAAAGACGGAAGTGAGTGAATCAAAGTTCTTTGAAATACTCAGCAACATTCCTCAATGTTTCCCCATCATAACACATCTCACAGCGGGTGTTGGTGCCTCAATAATAACTGCTCTCCCAATTTTGTTCCACTATTTTTATTTTTGTGGAAAGCAAACACTGCTGTTCACCTAGCAACCGTTCTTCCCATGGGGGTGTACGTTGCTGGTATTACACGCTACGTTCATTTAATACTGTATACCAGTGGGATTGCTTCGTCTGTTTGCTGACTCTCTTCACTATGAATAATATCATAGCGGGAACCAGACACTTAAATCAAAGTCAATTGAGGGCGCTGTTCACCTAGCAACCGTTCTTCCCATGGGGGTGTACGTCGCTGGTATTGCGCGCTGGTATTACGAGCTACGTTCATTTAATATCGTATACCAGTAGGATTGCTTTATCTGTTTGCTGACTCTCTTCACTATCAATATCATAGCGGGAACCAGACACTTAAATCAAAGTCAATTGAGGGCGCTGTTCACCTAGCAACCGTTCTTCCCATGGGGGTGTACGTCGCTGGTATTGCGCGCTGGTATTACGAGCTACGTTCATTTAATATCGTATACCAGTAGGATTGCTTTATCTGTTTGCTGACTCTCTTCACTATCAATATCATAGCGGGAACCAGACACTTAAATCAAAGTCAATTGAGGGCGCTGTTTACCTAGCAACCGTTCTTCCCATGGGGGTGTACGTCGCTGGTATTACGCGCTACGTTCACTTAATATTGTATACCAGTAGGATTGCTTCGTCTGTTTGCTGACTCTCTTCACTATCAATATCATAGCAGGAACCAGATACTTAAATCAAAGTCGGGTAAGATGGCGCCGGCATTGAGCCCCCAACTTGCCTTTTCTTTTCGCTGAGAGGGTACTTGTGCACATAGCCCATAACTCATGATTGGTAATTACTTTCACAGCCAAAATTGCAAGACAGAATTAGGTGGTTTTTTTTTTATTTCCGTAAACTGTCTCGATTTTTTGCACACAGTGTTGTACAGTTTTTACCTTTGAATAATGGTTTAGTTTCAGTTCTTCGGTTTTGCGCTAAATTTAGGTTAACTGTGTTGTAGATATTAAAGAATGCATATTTAATCCAATTCTGACAAGCTCTTTTGTGAATGTACATGTATGTTCCACAAAATTGTACACAATTTTTTTACTTTAGTTGTACATGTATATGACATTTGTATATGAGCAGTAAGTGCTAGTATAATCGATTGTATCTGCTCCTTAAAGGTAGAATACACCATTTGCAGAAATTTTAATCCCAAATTATTAAGCATTATCTTACTTATCTTACTTAAAGTAAATAATGATTGTAGGCATCCAGCAAAATGAGCACTAAATATCCTGTAGTTGTTCCGAAAAATTTATACAATTTATAAATTTTTACGATCGCCGGACGGCGATCGCAATAAAAATCCCAAACAACATAAGAACCACTGCCTGACGCTGGTTAAAAGAACGCCATTTTCTTGCTTTTCTCAACATCTATGATTGTAAAACTTCGGACAGGTCAGTTAAACGATATTTACTATAAAATACAACCCCCCAAATCCACCCATTCCTAATCATTTAAGCAATTACCAATGGTGTATCGTAAATAGCCATACTATGAGTATTAAGAAATCAGTGAATATGATAACTTACAAAATATAGAAACACTGGTATTTATCATTTATTTTAATGAAATCCACTTTAATTTGCAGTTTTGGAGTGGAGCCTCAAAGAAAATCCCAACCCAAAAATTAAAATCTCTGCTTTCAAAATGTAAATCTTTGTGGCAGGATTATTCCCACAGTAATACTACCCAGGCACTAGTGCACCGTGTACAGTACAACAATTAAAATATGTACAAAAGCTTTAAAGCTTTCTGGTAAAACTGCAACCGCCGCGAGTCTTGTTCCCCCTCCCCCCAAAAAAAATATTTAAAAAAATTAAAAAAATTGCCTGGTTTTCATTTTGACAGTTCCCCAGTGGCATTTAAAACCTTTCTTGGATACCAGATCGCAGAATCTGGAACCTGGGGCCAATTTCATAAAACACGGGAGCCTAAGCACAAACATTTGCTTAGCACATACAAAGTCTTGCTTAGTGAAAACAGGTTACCAGCCAAAACTTCATGTGCTTTTCATGCTAAGCAAAAACCAGCTGAATACCAGTTGCAAACAATAAAACATCCGATGAGATTTGAAGGTTTGCATGGCGAAACGGCAATAAGATAAGTAGTTTGCGGTAACACCACGGTAATGTTCTACATCAGCGACATCTGGCGCCCCATCATCACCTCTTCATCATCACCTCCCAGTCCGATGGGTCTCCTATACCCTTGGCAAACTTCCCCTCCGCCCTCTTCCTTTACACTGACACGCCTCGGTGATCATCCGGGATCCTTCTTGTCCTGCATCAGTACTCACGGGGAGTTGCACCCGTTTGTACGCTTTATCGCTACCAGGCTCCATATAACCCCGGTTCACCGTTGGAATCTCTATCTCCTGACGACGGGCAGAGCATACCGTCTGAAACATCGAGTTTCCTCCTTTTGTCCCCCCTCAACACCACACATCTTGAGTGGAGTGCCGTGGCCTCGTGGTCTGGAGCATTGAATTTGTAATCTGTAGGTAAAGCTACAGGTTGGGGGTTCGAGTCCGGCCTGGGACTATGGTACGTGTGCCCTTGGGCAAGGCACTTTGTCACTCATTGCTTCTCTCCACCCAGGAGTAAATTGGGTACCTGTGAGGGCAGAGATGGTCAAGGTGGTTGAATTTAGCTACTTTGCGCCGAAATGGCAGCATCGAGCTGTTTCCAGGGAGCTGAGATGGTATTTGGAATGTTTCATGGGCCCAATGACCGGGGTAATAATGTAAAGCGCTTTGCTACACCCACATTGTGGGAGTCTAAAGCGCTAAATAAGAACTAACATAAATAAATCTCACTAAAGAGTATTACCGTGGTGTTACTGCAATGAAACATCACCTGAAAATTTGGTCTGTAAACCTGTTTTTGCCAGGGAAGAATGTTTATGCTAAGCAAGTTTGTTGTGCTTACAAGATTTAATAAATTGGCCCTTGTTTCTTTAAAGGTGGGATACACCATTTGCAGATATCAAATATTTTACTACCAAATTATTAAGAAAATATTATCCTTATTTTGAAAGTGAATAATGATTATAGGCATCCAGCAAAATGACTGCTCTAAATATCCTGCAAAATAAAATTGTATAAACAAAAACAACATGAGAACAACTGCCCGATGCCGGTCGAAAATTAACGCCGTTTTTCTTTCTTTTTTTCTCGGCATCCCGTGATTGTAAAATTTCAAAAAGAGAAAATCCCCCCCCCCCCCAAAAAAAAAAATGTCCACCCATTCCTGATAATTCAATTAATTACCAATGATATATCCTACCTTCCATAGCAACGCAATAAATGTCTGCTTTTACGCACAGTCAACATTCTTTTCAGTACCGTCCGCACTAAGCAAATATTTGATGGTGTTTCGTTAGGTGACACAGTGAATATTTAGACAACATTTACTGCCTTAAACAATTTGTAATATTTAATAAATCATGGGGGTGGGGAAAAACAAACTAACCGGTTGCCATGGAATGCCTAGTGCGTCTTTAGTCGACAACAGCGCACCCGGGCTGTATTTCCTAACTTCGACATGCTACGCCGTCTGTTTTGTCTAATTTGCTTCTATAAATCTTATTAAAGTGCATTTACTGCCTTGGTTCTTTTCTTCCACAATGTGGTTTGTAGGTTAACACTATACAGTTAACGTGACCGAAATGCATTTCATACCAACCCGACTCGACCTGTTTAGTTTGTATTGGCATTACACAATTGCGTAGTAAGTGGCCAGCTTCGAACGGGGGAGTGGTGACGGGGGAAAGTTCCGGGTGCTTGTTGTTGTATAGGTTAGGTTAGATTGACATTACTGCTTGGCTGGCAATACGCTAGTCCGACGGAGCCCGGGACTTGACAGCGCCTGGCCCGGTCATGTTACCGACAAGCAACCGGCGACGGCGGTTGTCATAATATATGCCACGCTGGACTGGGGGAATACTTAAAAACGGAGAGTAGATGAGAGACCGTGAAACACTTATTATAGAAAATAAATGAACGGGAGATTCCCGAGCAAAGGAATGAACAGACTATCCTTATGAAGCTTATTCTAGCGAGCGCGTCATAATTCTTTTCAATGATTGATCAGAAAGCCTTCGTACAACAATGAACCAGATTCATTGGCGCTACTGGGTAATCCTATTTCAAGTTTAATTCACATGCGACAGTCTGTTATCAGTCGGTCTCTATTAGGACAACTTGGCAGAGACGGGAAATTTGTGAATACAATTTGAAACAACAAATGTCGGATTTTCTTGACGACACAATGACTGTTTTATGAGTACAAGGTGTATGCAAAACAAGATGGCGCATACCTCCGGGCGCATTTAAATTTCAATGGAGATGTAAACTACGTAATGTCAGAGGGCCACATCGTAACTATTATTAACAGTCGGCATGAAATAAAGCTAAATAAAACTCAGTCATAGGTGTAAAAGGGACATGCGACCTAAAATATATAGGCTACTTTAGCACTGTTGTTCGAGTGTACAGTGTGTCTCCAAAAAATGCAAACAAAATATAAACGAATGCCACACGTAGAATGTGTAACCAACATAGATAATAAAGGTATGATTTGAAAGATACACCTTTCCACTTTAAAATGAGACATCAAACTTTCAAATCTGATAATGTATAACAGAGTTATGAGTAATTATCCAAGAGAGGTCAAATTGACCATGGGACCATTTTTTTCCATTTTTGTTTGGATGTGGAAGTGTTGCAATGTGGATAAGCTGTTGGTTAGGGGCCTATATAACAGCTAAACGCACGTGTCCGATTTCTAAACACCAATGTTCAATGGCTCAATTAACACTGTCCATCCTCATGGTAAACATGTTCAGTATGTAAAAATGTTTACAAACTTGAATTTTGTTTAATCGCTAGAGACAGTTTTTACAGTGTAGGCCAGGCAGCGGCAAGCAATTATCCACACATCGGCAAGCAAGCTATACCTTTGTCCGGCAATGCCTAATATTAAAAACTTGGTCCCATGGTCAATAAAATTTGACGTCTCTTTGGATATTATTATTACTCGGTCATAACTCTGTCAAATATTTTAAGATTTGGGCCTTTGATATCTCATTTTAAAGTGGAAAGGTGTGTTTTTCTAACCATACCTATATTATCTGTGTTGGTTGCACGTTGTAGCATTTATTATTGTTTGTGGTTTGTTTTTTTAAGACAGTGTATAGTACATGCATCGGAATACATAACTTGCATTTCCAACAAACAAAATCCGTAGCCTTCGGCTCAAGGCGACACACAACCCAGCCGTGTTGCTTTCCATTTCCGATCCAGTCACATTGCAACAGTATTATATAGTCAAGGGAAAAAGACCCCCTTGGCTTTGTCCGTTTTCGTCATTCGCGCCGTGTTATGAGACTTCCTCTTACCCAGAAGCGGGGTATCGATTGCTACATCGAAAGTACTTCTGACAGACAACCTCGGGTACTTTCCACAAATACCAAAACAAATGGGACTCGGAATCGTATTACAGTGAGCGGCTTCTCTATTCTTCCTTTATTTTGTGTTTATTAATTTGGTCATGTCGGTTTTAAAGTCACGTCTACCTTCATTGCGCAGTTGGACTTTATCTCGCGTTACTTTGACCAATAGGAAATCAATAATTAACTTACGAAGACTATCCCGGGTGGCCCCCCAAACCGCGAACCGTATACTGAGGGCAAATTGGTATACTTCTATGGTATAACGGAAGACAAAGATACAAAATTATGGTCTAGAACTACTGCACCAAATCGATATCCCCTCATTTTTCCTCTAGAAGGATTCTCCATCCATTGCTATAGGTAGATTCGACTTTTGGTGCAGATGTGCTTGTCCGGGTTTTTTTGTGGGCCACCCACGTATAGCCCTTCCTTTTGAGATGTTTGTAGGAGATAGGCCCCATATTTGCTTTTAAAATTGATAATCTACCAATAACAGCCAGGTTTATGTCTCTATTTTGGCAGAAATATTTTTGGTTTTTTATACCCGACGCACTTAAATAGCCCAGCTGACGCTGTCAGTTTTGGTATAAACTCAACCAATAATTGAATGCTAATTCATTCTAATCTCGTACATCAAACAGTTAATGAATTTAGTCGTAAAACGGAATTATGTCTCATGCACATGGCGTTATACCCACTGACCTCAACACCTGGACGGATCATTGTCCATATTCTGCTGTGCTAACACTTGAAGTCGGCGCGAACTGGAAGTGCAACATGGCGTCACTGCTGTGAGCCAATGAAATGTCCAGTTGTAGAGGTCAGTGGATTTACCAACCAACTGAACTCTACACCTGGACATTTCATTGGCTCACAGAGTGACTTCGTGGGTCCGCCATGTTGCACTTCTCTGCATGCCGACTTCAAAATGAAACAATGGATGATCTGTCCATGTATAGAGGTCAGTGGTTATACCCCTTGCAGGAATCGTTTCCTGTAAACAAAATACGCTTTTGACCTCGGACAAAATCATTTCGCTCTTGATCCCAATTCGTTTCCCATTCATGAACCATTAAGTGCGTCTGGCCGCCATACCAATTGTAATACCGCATCTATAACCCCAGTCACGCGCGGGCTTTGTCACCATCCGTGTTTTATTCACGGTTTTAGAGCGAGCGTTTCAGCTGAAAATGTTGAGCCGTGTCAACAACTGCGAGCGATAGGAAAAACAATCGGAGGGTTTCTGTAGACGTTAGATATAACGAACACCCGCCAAATTGACTCTGTACGCTCGAAACACGAACCGGGTTTTCTGCTCGTGGCAAAATCCAAAACTTTATTTTGTTTTCATTATGAGCAAATTTCTGCAGTCATTTTTTGGGCTAAATTTAATTTTGTATTTGCCTGCGGAAATTTAGTTTGAAGCGCCAGACGCCGGCAAGCGAGTTATAACTCGCCAAGGTATTGAAATTGGTTTGTGTGGCCTCGCTTGCCTGGGGTTTAGTGCTGTTTATAGATCTGTCTGTGACATAAGGGAGCATGAAACGAGTATTTTTGGAATTCTAACGAGATTTGTCCTGACTGGCACCGCGGGCGGACGTTCTTTACACGTGCACGTTCGTACATTATGGTGTAGTTTATTAACCAATAATTAAGTGCGGTAAGTGTGCTGGATGTACTGGAGCTATAGACTTGAACCGCGGAACTTGTGATCGTTAGTCCGATACTCTGAGCTAACTCGGCCACATAATCATATCATTTTGACAACGTCCAGACCCAACCTTTGACAAACTCTTTGACAGGCTGAACAACTTTGTTTGCGAATGCTTGGACGACCTATAAGTAACTTTAAGGGGTCAAACCTATAGGTGGAATGAGCTCTGACAAAGGCGTTCCTTTGTCATTGTTCATCCTTATACAGTATTACTAATGAGTAATGACTAGCTTTTAAAAAGGGCTTGTGACTGGCTTTTGGTGTGTTCGATTAGCTTCCCTGTATACCCGGGGAAGCCACGAACTTACGAGGCTAATCGCTTACCGTATGCTGTCGTGTATTCGCCTATAGACATTTAACTCGAAGGTTGTTTGGGGCGGAACTTTAAAACGTGAACACACCAACGGACATAGGCCTGCTTCATTATTTTGTATTACAGTAACCACGCTCGAAGGATATATGCTCCGAATTATCGAAAATATGTCCATCCAATTGAACACCCTATGAATTGGCAGTAATTTCCATAAACATGTCCATTATACTCGCTTCGTGGTCATTTTCCCGCATTTGTTTAATCTTCCTGTCAACAAAATTGTCCCGTTGACGTCATTATACGCGCGGGCAGCAACCCGGGCTGAATTTTTGGCTCCGTTTACCGTTAGCGAAAAATCCCTGCTTACTATAGCAGAACAGGCTTACGGTAAACGTATTTCACGCGGATAGCGAGGAATGTTGGTCTCTGAGCATGCGTACAACCCAAAACCAAGGATTCTGTGCTTACAGGGTAAGCAAACAAACATTCTGCTAGCGCGGTTAGCAGAATATGGCGACCGTAAGCGCGGAATTCTGTGGTTAACAGAGCCATGAAATTGGGCCCCGCTCGTGACCGGAGAGTGGGGAGACACGCGTCACGCGGATCACGTAATGACTAATAAATATTGAACGGTCTCGTGTAACATTTACATACACGTGTAAGCTAAACGAACGGAAAAAGCTTGTGGAGAAACGACTGATACCCAATGTACTAAAGTGTAAACGATATATAAAAGACCTTGTCGACCCGTGTTCGTTGGGGACCCTGTTTTTCCCATGATGAGCCCGTGCTAATTTCAACACGCGTAGGTGAGACGATAGTGTGCAAAAGGCCTTATTACCAAAAACAAATTGGGCGTGTGTGAGAGAGACGTTTGCTGTGTAATTCATCACTTGCCCAGTAATTAGATAAACTTGGAATTTGAAACGCCAAACTCGGGTTAAATTTTAAACGCAAACAGAAGCTTCCTTGGTCAGAGCCTCGCGTTTGAAGGTGATATACCGTATGGAGGGTAAAGCTGTACAACTCAATTAGTCCGCCTGCTTTTGAGAATAGAATTTGCCAAAACAAGGAACCTCGAAATCACTGGGAGTGCTAGCCTAGCAAACCGATGACCATGCATGCAGGCTGACTTTGGATTACAGTGAAAGAATGTGATCCTGACTCTAATGGCACACGTACATGTAAATGGTAAATAAATGTAATTAAACTCGTCTTTATTATACTTCTGTATACCCATAATCGAAAACTTGAACTACTATGTACGTGCTCGCACGTATACGAACAATTAGTGCTCCCGCGATTTTGTGTTAATCCCTTACTAAATGCAGACAATTATTCAAACACATTCTCTCTTGTTGGGTAGCGTTTTGTATAAATGTTACATGAAAGGGGTTAAATGCTACATTAACCGTACGGCCTATGACAGCCAAAGTTAATTGTGAACACGTAAGTTTATATACCAATAATATTAAAAAGGAACTCGTACTAATGGTAAAGTAAACCGTCCTCGTGCAAACAATGCCTGTCTTGCGTGCTCGGACTTGCTGTGATAATACGGTATTCGTACTCGTATAGCGAGATTCTCGTACTCGTACCGAAGGCAAAGCACAATTCCTTGTATTCATAGTCGTACCCATAAAAAATGTACTCGACTGCAACGGTGAACATTTCAGCAGGAGATGATATTGCTAGTCGATATCCGTGAACTTCAGATCGTACTATTCCCTGCTGAGCAAGGCTGGGTAAACAGAATCTTACATCCGAAGTTAATGCCAGGCAATATCTTCTATACATGTACAGCCCTCTTTCATGGGTGACAGGTCTATTGATCCAGGTCGTAATTTGATACCGTATCGCCTCGCCAAGACAGGGATTTAAAACGGTATGAGCAGTAAGATAGCCAACAGTTGAAGGCGCGGGGGGCGAATTTTTCTTCTTCCAAACGACATCGCCATAGAACTGGTTTTTAGCGCATCTGATTGGCTATCTGTTACGTCATGGTAGTAAATTTTACTCTCAGTTTATTGGCCCTAGGATTCTCAACTTATTGATCCTAGGAAGCTAGGTTTTATTGACCCTAGGACTCTCAACTTATTGACCCTAACCCTAACCCTAACCCTAACCCCAACTCTTTTTGACCCTATGACTCTGGGCTTTTTTGACCCTAGTACACGTCATGCAATGCGACACATGGATGAATGGATGACGTAGATGTTAAACAACCAATCAGATGCGCTAACAATCTGTTCTATGACGATGTCGTTTAGGGAAAAAAGTTTGCGGGGGGGGGGGGGTGTATCATTAAATTTCAACCTCTTAATATTATCTTCTTCTTTTCCCCCAGTGCAACATTGTATTTCTTTCATCCGTAAACATGATTACATAAAAATCTAGGATGCATGTCAATGGGATTAGAAGAAAAATCCGTAAAAGAAAAAACTCCATTTGAAACACTAGAAATATATTAGAGAGGAGTTATGCCACTTCGATTGACTAAACGGCATCCTATATGAAAAAAAGTTCAACAAACCTTTTCTTGCTGTGTTGAAAATGCCAACCGAATTGAAATTAGGGGGAAGGTCATAAATACTTAATGATTGAAGAGAATGTACCGGGGAATCGGGTTCTTTCGACGGTAACGACACTGCTGGAAAATCACGCTCGGTAAAATATTAATAGGAATAACCTTCAATAGCATTATGCATGATCTACTGCTCTTTCTTTGTGGGATTTGGCTAATTGCATGCTCTTCTTTCATTTATTCCGAATCGGGTTTTATTTTTGTATTGGAGGGATATTCACTGGTTTTTAGTTTCTCTTTTGTCTTAAGTAATTGCACCTGTAGTCAACAATCTTAACAAAATGAAACTGTCAGGATCGAAATGATACGATATACCCATTTAAACCATTAATGGTCCCGTAAAGCTTACAGTAATGCGCCTTTAATTGTATTTCCTTCGATCTCAGTCATAGGTTAACTAGTATTTCATTAAAACAAACTATCTTAATACATCGTTATTTCCTTAAGTACCACTTATGGACTATTTCTTCCCGTTGGAAAATCATTATATAGTCTTTATTCGATTGATGGAATGTAATTTACTCTAATGAGCCCATTACATGTATATAGATAGACTAAATGCAGACACATTGACGGCAAGTTAATTCTTCAGAGTTGGAAATTATCATTGTTCGTGTTGCTATCCCTTACCCAAAGCAACTTTCTCGGTATGGGAGAGTTGAAGCTTGGATGGATTAGTTATGACTTGTTCGTTTTGGTGGGCTACATTTTTCCGTTGGGATGCCTGGGATTGGTGTTTAAGATTTGAAACAGTATGGGCAAATCTTTTACGTTTCTCTCTAAGTTTTCGGTTTTTTTATGAGAAATTTAATGTTTCTTCTAGACATTTTACAACAGCATGGTTCAATCTCTTTTTGGAAATTGTGGTGGTTCTGAAAAGAACCGTTGGTGTTGTATGGGTGTCTGAAGATGAATGGTTTAGCGTTTCCGCTTTATACCACGCCTGGCTGGTCGCTCGCGAAGAAAGTTGGCGAGCAGGCGGTGTCCGACCTGAGCATCTTCAGAGACAATGAAGTGTGGAGAGACTTCCGGTGTTCTTGGCGGAAACTGCGGTTTTTCTCTTCTTTCCACTCCTTGTGCTGCCGTACGTTGAGAATGGTAGACTGGTAGGCGGCGCGCTAGTCGTGACCTTGTCCCAAAGGTTGGCTAACTCCGGTCTGAGAGTTAGGCCTTTAGGTGTTGTAGTACGGTCAAACCGACAGTGTATATAATTGGGCGGGTTTCTGGTGTCCAAAGCTGTTTGGAGTTCTTGGATCTGGCGTTTAAGGGTGGCTCGTCGGTCGGTGTACCCGTTGTCGGAAGGGACCAGCTGAGAGATCGGACAAAGTTGTCCTCTTGCTCTAATCGGTGCTTGCTATCGGTCACACGTACCAGCTGCGTTCCCGATCTGCCGCGGTGAGGCCCCCTCATCCTGCGTTCTCTGCGATCGAAGACTACACCGCCATAGAATCACCCGCAGATGGAGGACGGGAAATTGAACTTCTCCTGGCCTCCGTAAATAGATACAGCTGTATCGATAACAATCTCCGGTGCCACATCTGAGAAGCAAACATCGCTTGACTAAATGCGGACCCCACGTTAGATCATACACCTGCTGCAATGTTTAACGGGAAACTATTGTGGTTTTTGGATGAATTTGTCGAGTTAGGTGTCAATAGATAGATCGAAAACGACAAGGGCACGGAGTTTAGACTTGAAAAGCGCAACCACCGTGCGGCTGAATGCAGGTTCAAACATCGTGCTCAAAAATAAATATTTCTAATCCTTTGATTGACCTTAGAATGAAAAAAACTGCATTGATAACATTCTTGAACAAAAAAAGTTTAACTTCCAAATAAGAGAATTTAATTTATAATTTTCCAAAACAATTTACACATCTGATTGGTTTTCAACCTAGTGAATTAGAATACTTTAATAAGATCAAATCAACTGAACTGAGCTGAACGGAATTTGCGAGGCTTCAATTGCAAATTCCGCAATAACTCCCCTGATCAGAGATATCGGAATATCCAGCGTAACCACCTTGACAACCCTTCATGGTCATCTGTGATGTCACTATTATCCTTGACCGCAGAATGCGCCCCCCACCCCCCCCCCCCCCCCCCCCCCCCCGCTAAGGTAGCCCATCCGTTAAAGAAGGTTCATAATCAGTTGAACACAGTATACAAACTTCCATTAAAATTCCCTAATGATAAATACGCCCACTTCCGAAAATCTACAAAAAATACAACTCTCCAAGGTGTTTGAGACACACATACAATTAAAGCTTGTTTCATCATCTTTATGTTTCTGTTAAATGTTATGGGGGTTATCGGACGGCTGATATTTATAATCAAAGATGATCACCACTAAAAGTAGTCTCGCCATCACCATCTTGAAAAATTATTATAATGCCTACGCTCCATTTCAAAATAGATCGAGCACTTTTTAGGGCCAAATTTCATCCTAATGTCACAGTAAACACAAGACGGCCGTATCGTACACGGTTTCCACCCTTTTATTTTAAAACAAATCCTCAAGTTCAGGGCCTATACAAAATGCTCTATCGAGCGGTTAAGAGCACGCGGACTCAAGCTCTGGTGTTTTTGATCAGCAGAGTGTGGGTTGGAGTCCCGATCTTGACATGTGTGTCCTTAAGCAAGGCACTTAACCACTATTGCCTCGTCCTTCAGATGGGACGTAAAGCTGTAGGTCCTGTGTGTTGTGTAATGCACGTAAAAGAACCCAGTAACAGTACACTCATCGCTAAGAGGAGGGGTTTGCCCCGGTGTTCCTGGCAATGGCTGCAAAGTGCGCCGCTGAAGCGCCATGAGCGCCGTTTCACGGCGGATACCGGCGCTATAGTCTTCAATCATCATCATCTATAATAAGCAACAAAATTGAGGGCATGCAAATCGCGATTTGGCCCGCGCAGACAAATTTCGGCCTATTTACTGGTCTGCAACCGTACACTAATACAAAATAAATTTTCTTAAAGAAGCAGAAGCACACTGACAGGTGTTAACCAGGTTATTTAAATGACAATAAGTCATAGAATAACTTGCCTATAGAATAAGTGGCAAGCTTGAATGCGTTCGCACCACTCACGTTTTTAGCATACTACAGTCAGGACATACTACATTTTATTAAATAAATTATTTATTCCTTTCCTTAGATACAGGACTTACTTTCGAGAACTCAAACCTGTTCATATCAAAAGTGCCGGAAGCTGTAGTTCACTTTATGATACGTATCTAGTGTATAATCTAACTAGACGGGAAGAGACTTGGTAAGTAAATTATCTTCATTAGACAAGTAGGTAGAGACGTGTAAGCTATTTGCTATACCGGAAGTTGACCACTATAACATGCCCCACACACTCACATACACACCGAGCTGAACCTGTCATGCGCTGCTGCGGTAAAGCGGATTTCCTAATCAGAAGGTCTAATATTGTATTTTATTGTTTCTTTTTCAGGTGCGCAGGTGCGTAGGTGCGTCAGAAAATAATGTATTCGCGTTTATGCGCAGCGAATTAGACAGTAAGTGAATCGCTTCAAGCTAACATGACTGTGTAGTCGGGCATTTCATTTTCGATTTCATTAAAGGGTACTTGAAATTCAAAACGCTGATTATACGAAATATACGTTTTAATAATGCTGAATACTTCAACTGCAAAAACTTCATATTTGTTTATGTTCGTTTATTAATCGTGACCCTAAAATAAAAAGCAATATGCGCCGTGCCCCGCCCATAAAAGATGACGTCACGGTAAGAATAGAGCGTGGCTGTACCCGGCTAAGCCTAGCCTTGAATACAAGGCTATGCTGTATCCGCAACGTGGGATCATCGTTTGCCACAACACTAAACGGGTACATGTAGCCCGCAATGCATTATTATACATACTCAGCTGGTTCTCACTATAATAATGCATTGCGGGCTATGTACACGTTTGGTGTTATGACAAACGATGATCCCAAGTTGCGGATACAGTGCAGTCTTGTATTCAAGGCTAGGCTTAGCCTGGTATAGCCACGCTATATTCTTACCGTGACGTCATCTTTTGTGGGCGGGGCACGGCGCATGTTGCTTTTCATTTTAGGGTCACGATTAATGAGCAAACATAAACAAATATGAAGTTTTTGCAGTTGTTAAGTATTAAGCGTTATTAAAGCGTATATTTCGCCATATTAAAGTTTTGAATTCCAGTTACCCTTTAAGGTTTATAGACTGAGTGGCAGTGCTGACAACATGCTTTATTTTGGCTATTATCGGCGACGCCCCCTCGCGGTCACATAATTACTCTAAATAGTCCAGGAGCTAGCAGACTTTTATCGGTATTGTTGAGTACGAAAGGTTTGACACCTGAAATGAGTAGGACTATGTGTGGGAACCCCAAAATGTGGATTCTTAAGTTTGGCACTCTTGCACTGCCCCCTGGGGGCACTCTCAAAATGACCCCCCAAATTTTTTTATCGGTATTGTGGCGTACGAGGACCAATTTTATTTTATATGTACTTCAAGGGAGTCTAATTTCAAAAAGCCAATTCTTAAGTTTTCAACTAATGCACTAAGCCACTTAAGAATGGCCTAATTAACGCTAATTAGCACTTTTATCGGTATTGTCACGTACGAGGACACATTTTGGCTCAAAATGTACTCCAAGATATCCTGATTCCAAATATCTAATTCTTAAGTTTCAACTCCATGCACTAATCCACTTAAGAATGGGTCAAAGATCGATAATTGACCTAATTACGTTTGGAATAATGTGACCCGCTCCATCGAAATAAGGAATAAGTCTCAAAAAAGTTATGGTCTGATGAAGATGACAGGTGTATATTTATTTGCCGAATCCACATTCCGAGAAAAACAGCTCTGAAATAAACAAAATTGACCAAAATCATACGGACAGCACAAACAAATACTTGGTCACGATTTTCACCCATGCATTCACTTCAACGGCCGATTGCGTAAAACGGCCTCAGCGACTTATTCCTGATTACGATGGAGCGGGTCACATATGCCATATCTCCGGAACCACATGGGGTAGAGGATTGAAATAAGGTTTAATGTGAAGGTCTAAACATTGTGGACAAGGACCAGTTGTTAAAGTAGTATTTTGTTGGTGTCTTCATGGCTTAAACATGCAATTAAGCCTAAAAGTGTACCCTTTTGACCCACCACGTGTTTATAATTGTATCGGTATGATCGAGTACGTTCACAAAACTTATGTCAACATGTTCATCTGGCAACCCAGAATACGAAAAACTCGTTCTTAAGTGTCCATCTGATGCACAAATCCGCTTAAGAATAAGAAATCGGTCAACTTATGAAAGCATGTTTAAGCTATTATTGAGTTATTCCTCATGAAAAGGAGGCCTTCATCAAAAGTTTAATTTACCAAGAGCTTTTCGGAGTTTTCATGTGTACTTTAAGAATTGCTCGCATCCAATGATTAAGCTGGATAGTATGTCTGTGTCTAGGTCAATAAGACTATATATATGCCCTATTGTTCATTGTACCTTATAAAATAAGCACGAGCTCTCGTGACAGATGAGGGCACTTGACAGAAGATATTGATTGAAATAAACTTTAATTAACAATCAAATCAAAATTACGTGTAACACTTAATATGTATTATAGTCATGTTCTCAGTTTGCGATTTGAATGGTTACAAATTATTGAAGTGGTGTATTTCCACCTTGTTTCAAATTGAATCACTCAGCTGTTATTTAGTTCTCTTCGGAAAGTCCTTCCTCTTCATCAGATGGTGCGACCTCTTGCCTTTCCTCACTCCCGTCAGTCTTCATTTCATCTTCTTCTACCAGGGTTTGCGGTAGTTGATGTCCTTCAAGTTCAAACCAGATTGGAGTGTATATCCATACCCTGACCATCATGCTTATTGATGTTTTGCATAGCTAAGAGTATAACATTTACAAAATCTTCTAAACTACAAGCATCACAACAAATTAAAGGAGACGGAGAGATATTTCATTGTGGCGGTGTGCCAATAAAATGTAACTCGCAATTATACGGCCAGGCCTACTCACAATGAATATTTACATACCTTTACCGTAAACAATACGGAAACCTTTTACAGGTTATTTCCACACTTTTTTTGATAATCTTTTGCTTAATAAGCTGTGGTTGATGATGAATGTTGCTTACCAAGAATCAGTAGGCCTATTAACCTCGTCATCCTCTCCATGACGCTAGGAACATTTTTGTAGAACAGAAACCTAACTGATCCCTTATCCAAGGGGAGACCCCCCGAACTACATGTATTTTCTAGATGCTCTATTTTCCAAAGACTGCAGCCAACCACGATTCTTCGTTCGCAGGGCAAATAGTCGGCTTCTGCCAATTCAGTATGATTTTTAAAACGCTAAGTTTCTGGATTATGAATCATGGTATACACAAAATTGTAGCGATTTATGATACAGGCTATTCCTTACTTTACTAAATCACATTAATCTTGTCCTTATATTGAAGTCATCTATACAAGTTGCTATAAATGCAACTTGAGTTTATTCATGTCCATGGTACTTTAGCTACCAGTAGATTTTGACATGATAATAGTCTGCCAGTTAAAATGCATATATATTTTAAAAAAATATTATAACTTACACCCGGGAACTTACATCCATGTAAGCAAGGCGCTGCAGCTTTATTCATGGATAACATGTTTGGGAAATGTAAATCACCAAGATTAGGATATAATAATAATAATATACAGTAACTGCAATATTGCACCGTACTTCAAAGAAGTATTTGCATGTTTAGGCATGGGCTGGCTTGTTAGAGATGAATACGCAGATCATTATTGTATCATAGGTCAATATTTGCAATTTGTCACACTAAAGCAGATCCTTATAGTTCTTGTATTAACATAGATTCATTCTAATTCAAGTGCAGTGCAGTGCAATATTGTAATTAATGTGTTTAGTATTGTGACAGTGTTACACGTAATTTTGATTTGATTTTTAATTAAAGTTTATTTCAATCAATATCTTCTGTCAAGTGCCCTCATCTGTCACGAGAGCTCGTGCTTATTTTATAAGGTACAATGAACAATAGGGCATATATATAGTCTTATTGTCCTAGACACAGACACATGGTTACTGTACTATCCAGCTTAATAATTGGATGCGAGCAATTCTTAAAATACACATGAAAACTCCAAAAAGCTTTTGGTAAATTAAACTTTTGATGAAGGCCTCCTTTTCATGAGGAATAACTCAATAATAGCTTAAACATGCTTTCATAAGTTGAGACCGATTTCTTATTCTTAAGCGGATTTGAGCATCAGATGGACACTTAAGAACGAGTTTTTCGTATTCTGGGTTGCCAGATGAACATGTTGACATAAGTTTTGTGGACGTACTCGATCATACCGATACAATTATAAACACGTGGTGGGTCAAAAGGGTACACTTTTAGGCTTAATTGCATGTTTAAGCCATGAAGAGACCAACAAAATACTACTTTAACAACTGGTCCTTGTCCACAATGTTTAGACCTTCACATTAAACCTTATTTCAATCCTCTACCCCATGTGGTTCCGGAGATATGGCATATGTGACCCGCTCCATCGTAATCAGGAATAAGTCGCTGAGGCCGTTTTACGCAATCGGCCGTTGAAGTGAATGCATGGGTAAAAATCGTGACCAAGTATTTGTTTGTGCTGTCCGTATGATTTTGGTCAATTTTGTTTATTTCAGAGCTGTTTTTCTCGGAATGTGGATTCGGCAAATAAATATACACCTGTCATCTTCATCAGACCATAACTTTTTTGAGACTTATTCCTTATTTCGATGGAGCGGGTCACATTATTCCAAACGTAATTAGGTCAATTATCGATCTTTGACCCATTCTTAAGTGGATTAGTGCATGGAGTTGAAACTTAAGAATTAGATATTCAGAATCAGGATATCTTGGAGTACATTTTGAGCCAAAATGTGTCCTCGTACGTGACAATACCGATAAAAGTGCTAATTAGCGTTAATTAGGCCATTCTTAAGTGGCTTAGTGCATTAGTTGAAAACTTAAGAATTGGCTTTTTGAAATTAGACTCCCTTGAAGTACATATGAAAAAAAATTGGTCCTCGTACGCCACAATACCGATAAAAAAATTTGGGGGGTCATTTTGAGAGTGCCCCCAGGGGGCAGTGCAAGAGTGCCAAACTTAAGAATCCACATTTTGGGGTTCCCACACATAGTCCTACTCATTTCAGGTGTCAAACCTTTCGTACTCAACAATACCGATAAAAGTCTGCTAGCTCCTGGACTAAAACCCAATCCATACAGTTTTTGTGCAGTTTAACTGCGCGGCCTTTAAAATCGAAGACTGTATAAGGTAAATCAAACCTCTGCACTCAAATAGGGCTACCACATTTCCGCATGCACGACATTTCAATACCATAGGCACGTATACATCTCCAAATCACACGATTTTACTCTTTTATTCTCAGGAAAATCGTTCATCCCTAAATAGCGAAATTATAGGCTGGACAGCTTTGTTTTATAGGAGTTTGGCTTTCACCCCAAAGGGTACGATTTTCAATATTCTATTTAAATTGAATTCATTACCGGGTCGCTATTCCCCTATGCTCAATGAATAATTGTATTGGCCCACTTTCCTCCATCCCGTGCATTTAATAGCGGAAGTAGCCCACTTTGCCCACTCGCCATTTTCAAACCGCTCGCACCTAATATCCTAATCTAAAGTCGTCTGGCAAATTGTAATGATTCGCGAACATGACTTTCCTAATTTCTAGGCTCGTCCGGCCGTTGAAGAGTGCAACAGAACGCGTGTTGTTTTAATTGTGAAGCGCCATATATAACGTGTGACGCTGGTATTAGTGACACGACCAGTGCACTTTTTATCGACAACAAAATAATAAACTGGAACGGTAGAATCTAATTACAACCGCTTAACCACTGAGCTAAAGATTGATTGGATTTGTTATTTCTCTCGATAGAATTCGTTGAGCGAATTTTGTCAAGCAGTTCGGTTGGCAACTGTTTTGGTATTGGCGCGTGAAAGAACAAGAATTACGGGGGCGGATTCTGTAGAGCTGTTGGGACAAGCGGAGACAGACTAGTGTCGCCCAAATTATAACTCTCGACAAAATCACGGCAGTTCTTGTTAATAACGGACACTGTAACACTCTAAAAACACTGTGTTTAGCGAGGAAACACTTTTCTTGCTATCAGTTTGTAAACATGTTTAGAAGCTAAATGCGCGCATCTAATTCCTAAACATCAACGTTCAATGGCTAAACACAATCCGTCCTCATGCTAAACATGTTTAGCATTTCAACATGTTTACAATCTTAAAGCAAGAAAGTGTTTAGAAAAGTGTTTACTCGCTAAACACAGTTTTTGCAGTGTTATACATCTGTATAAAATGGCGCCTGTATCGTCACCGTCATTACGAAGTAACCCCGAAATTTAGATTTCGAGTTTTTTTGTCCCTAATTGGTGATAAATTACACATAATCTATCATCTCAAGAAGTTACTTTACACAGAGTTAATTAGTTTTGTCAACAAATGTATTAACATTACGTAATGGGACATGGGTGGCATGAGTGGCTTGTGCGTAAAGCGCCCACCTCTTACAAAAGTGGCCCGGGTTCGATTCCCGGCCCGGACCATATGTGAGTAGAGTTGTGCTATGAGGGTTTTTTCCCCGGGTCCGCCAGTTTTTCTCCCTCTGGAAAAATCAAACACTTTTCATCTTAGGCTGTGCTCCGTAGTCATCATGTGGCCGGCTGCCATAGGCGCCTTTACGTGCCAGTTATAGAGAAAGAAAATAGAATTAACCTGAATCGACTGGTCAAATTCCCTTCAATGTGATCCTAATTTATCTCAGAACAGATTGACTTACCGTACTAAACAAATTGCATCGGTTTTACGCTGGCATCGCTCTTTACGATTACGGCACAACAGGTCGCTTCCGAACTAGATTTGGGTACTAAATATCATCTCACAAATTGCTCCTAATGCTTAGGTGGCGAAAGGCTTGCATATAGCTATGCCCATCCCCCGACCCAAGCGTTACCCTCTGTCAACTTCTCGCGACAAATGCTTGCCAAAAATAGATACTCCTTCATTACGACTTGATTACCCGAAGTGGTTCCACTTAGAGAGCAATATGCAGCCGAATACAGGCGCATCCACTCCGCCCAGCACGGCCCGCCGATTATAGACCAACCCTGCACGCTCCCGCGTTTAATCACGTCAATTCTCGCCGACGTGGCTGTTTGCACACCGTTTTGTTTTAATAGACGCGAGAGTCTAAATTTTGTTTATCCCGCCATGCAGCACTTTGCCCCACGGCGACTTTGCTTGACGTGTTTTTCGAGTGGACCTAGTCTATTCTTCTGCTCTATTTCACAGAGGACTTCGTTATTGATAATGGTTTTAAAGCTGTTGACTACTTGCAGGACTTGAGATAAAATCACCAGGGCGTATAAAGAAAGCTTCACCGTAGGCCGAAATGTCATCCCGTAAATTGAGACGAAGTGTTTCATAACCAAGATGTATTTATCAACCACACACGTTGGCCCCACCGCACTATACCAAACCAGCCCACTGCACTACCAAGCCAGCTTCCCGTACCAAACGAACTCACCTCCATCCGACACCAAACGTGTGGGAGTTTAGTTGACTTAGTCATGAGAGCGCCTGGGCGATCCAATTTGGCGATCAATACTTAGGAACACCATCTTCAGCCATTCATTGGGGGATGCCAGACAGCATTGATTTTTCTCTCACACGTTTTCTATAATTTTCTGTCATGATTTTTTTTACATATCCCACATAGCTGCCATCAATTGCTTGTCGAAGGCTGCCCATTGAAATGTACACCTGTCTGTATATAGAGGTGTTATGATGTACTTTTATCTTATCCCTTAATTTGATAAAGGCTAGAGCGTGCACTGGCCAAAAGGTAGGTTTTTGTTTTATTTTATTGATCAATGTCATCTCATATCAGTATTGATCAGTGCCTGGGTAGAAAACACGTAATTTATGCCTGTGCCCTAAACGTGAATTGCCTGTACCTGAAATGCTTGTCTGTACTTTAAACGTTTGAACTATTCCTTAAACGTTTTGTCTGTACTCTAAACGCCGCACACTAAGCGAGTGTGGGTTATTTAAACGTCGGCCTGTACCATAAACGTTTGCCTGTTTTGGTTTGTTTACGATGTCTGTACCATAAACGGTTACACGCACCCTAGTTTTGTTTTTGTTTGTTGGGTTAATTGTTGCGGTGTTTTGGGGGCTGTTTGTTCTCCTGAAAGTGCATTGTTAATCTGATAACATGCGAGGAAAGGACATTTGTAATACCAACCTGTCAATGTTCATGGATTTAAATAAAATGTTTAATCCTGAAATCAGGATAAGTTATGCTCGACGTGCATCTCCGTTATTTTGTTTATTGCGGAAAGAACATGTTTGCCACGTTCATTTTGCTAAACAGCTAAATATTTCAGCTTTAAAATATGGACGTCAATTCAAATGAATGTTGACTGGCGGCCTTTACAATCATGCAGCATTAATGCTCATTGCAATAAACATTTGAGCGCAACTGACTTGACGCACGTGCGGAAAATGAATAGTAAATCGACGTTGAGAAATGACAACTTTAAAGATCTCCATTCATTAAATTCACCATTAAATCAGGCGTTCCGTGTGTCACTCTCTCCTTTAACTCGACAGCGACATCCCCTCAGCGTTCTACAGAATAGTATTACAAGTAGTATACAAATTACAAGGTGTAAATTGTCCGGGGGGAATAATCAATGTTAACAGCTTTGAAGATTTATGATCAAAAGAAAGATGAGGTTTTAAAGTTAAGCCTATTTAATTTTCTTTCTAATTTTTTTCTCCTGGCTGGGAGGGCACTTCATTATCTTGCACATAATCGGATTCAGATAAAGAAGTTATGGTATTAGGATTTATGAGAAGGTAGACTTCTATCGAATCGTCATAGTCACTCGAGTCCCATATCGAGTGTTGTGAATTCGGTTTGCATAGATTGGACATTTGTAATCCTGTATACAAAGTAAAGTGTGTGTGTGAACTTCCGAACCTGTCAGGTTTTGTATGCATCGGACGTTCTATACAAACCGTTCAATTTCTATAAGCGATTGAGAAGAGATTTTGATGCAGGTTTTGTTGTGGGATTTTGGAGCTGGATTTTGCTGTGGAATTGTCGAGACAGTTAGTATTATGGCAGACGCTGTGGTGTTTGGCAGAGAAAGTCTAGCAAAGCTGGTAACTTGATATACCATGTACACTGGATATTTGTAATGTGCATTATTACATTTTCGTGTTTTATTGAGGAGTCATATCCGCATCAAGCCTGCGTTCTAAGTTCGATTCAGAACCTTCGAATTCGATGCCTTATAGTCCATAATGACCGGGATACAACTGCAAGTCCAAAAACGTGACTCGAGTCGGACTCGAGATTCATACATATCTGTACAAATGACAATAAATGTGTTATTGATGCATTTACTTTCAAAATGCAAATTGGCAAATTTAACACAATTTCACCCGCGTATCAAGGCTGCGGGGAAAAACCCAATAATTAACGACCACAGAATACATCCGACCAAAGTAACACATTGGTCAGCACTTTAATTCTTCCCCTAGCACATTATTCAAAGACCCTCAGGGGCTACTCCCTCCCGCTGCTGAATGTGATTTGATTAGATTGCTATCCGTCCAGGCGAGAGCGACTTAGTCTCGTCTCCTGCCAAGAGTCCGTAAAATTTCTCAAAAAACAAAAAATCTTTAAAGGACAAAATACACAAAAAATAAAAGAAACTCCCTTATTACCGCGTCCATTAATGATTAATTGTGCTCGGATCTGGCGACCCTTGTGTACGGTTGCTTGCCTTTTTTTAATTAAACTCCTGCGGATTTCCAATAACGAATGGCCGGTGAAGATTCTCGGCAGTGGTACGTTGCGGGAGATCTTGTCGCAAAAACACCTTGAAAAAAGGGTTATTACTGCCTCGGATGCGCCTGCACGCAATGCTAGTTTTACGTTTTTTTCTTTTTAGGGAATTTCACAATTTTATTGTGGCATTTGTATTTAACTTTTACTTTTACGCATTTTGGAAAAGTTTGTTCGATACAATATATGCGTTTCTGTAGTCAGAGCTCGATATCTTACGACGGAATTGCAACGGTATAATCGGAGGTTGTTGGTACCAAACCTAACCACTGTATACTTGGGCATAGCCAAAGTCTCCGTAAATGACAACTGTTCCTAATACATGCCTTTTTGTCTACACTTTCTGTTATTTTATAATATTAGATGGTGTCCTAAGCATGGTGGCCATAGAGGAACTACGCAAATCGTCACAAGTTCAACGACTTTCCAAAAAAATCGTGAATTTTGTCGTCAATATTGACGTCAAATTTCACGACTTTCCCCTAAGGTCGTCAATATTGACGTCAACATTGACGTCAAATTTTTCACGACTGCATGGTCATACATTTTTACTACAATGCGACAGCGTGCATTGAGTGCAGAATGGCTGAACATAATTTATCCCTCGATCGAGGTACTAACGAATACATAGCAACATTTAAAGTGATATAACCTTTGAATACAAGCTTGTTTTTAATTACTATTTTCGTTATTGTCCTTGTCTTATCACAAGCTTTAATTTGATGTATATATTAGTACATTTGTATACATCTTAAGTTTTACGAACGTTAATGCACATGCACGAAGCATAGCTTTAACATTCTAGAAATGCGAACCAGACTCTATATTCGAGCGAAAAAATCGAGTCAAAATTTATGACCGCTCGTGAAATTTGACCTCAAGATTGACGTCAATATTTACGACTTTGAGGGCAAGTCGTGGAATTTGTCGCGAATATTGACTTCAATATTCACGACTTTGGGGCCAAGTCGTGAAATTTGAAAGGTTTTTATTTTGTACCCCAACAAACCCGTTTAGACCACAAAGTAATACCAGTAGGTTGATTTCAGGGGCTTTTCCGAAAACAAATATGAAACATTCTGGAGAAATTGACAGAAAATGTCAAATCTTTTTGGACTCCTGTATATTTTCAATGGGCCGATTCTGCTTCTTGCCCATCCTATTTATGCGCATGCGTGCATGAATTTGAATTTATTGGGAAACTGGTCTAGGATATAATTTTGAAATCGTTGTTCATTTATTACACGTGTACTTACTTTAATTAATAATCGAAATTCCAACGTGCTAAATAGTTGCCACAACGCGACTTTGAGTTCAAAGTTTAATCTCATGTTAAAGCGCCCCCAAGTAACGATACCCCTTTTAAAATATTTATAAACACATTAAAGCGAATGTATACTGTGGAGATGTGCAAGACTCTATACCCCGGAATATTAATCAGTTTTCATTATGCATAATGTGCTGTATATGATTCCACAAAATGAAACAAATCCTCCGACTGCTCCCGCTTTATTAGAACCCAATTCAAGGCCTCAAACTGAATACTTTATTTCCTTCCAAACGATCTGCCTGTTTCATTAAATCGTATTATTACGAACCGTACTGGTAGAAGCGCTTCGGGAATGGGAGTCCATTCACCTTTAATTAAGATATACTTTCCCACGCGGCCTATTCGATAAATAAAAACTGACTCGAAAGATCTAATGAAATTTCAGTGAAAATAAGAATTGCCGATCAGAACTGAGATAAAGAAGCATTCTAGCTGTTAGGTTGATGGAGATAAAGTACTGGAGCGATGGTGGAACTATAACACGGGTTGGTTTGACCTGCACCGTGCCTCGGCGGTAGAATGTTGCCGTCAGAAGTTGCCTGAAGCCCGGGGGATAATACGCCGGCCTCTGCTCGCATACAAATGCATCGGTAATTCTGTCAGCGCAGCTCAATATCAACAAACCAGAGACATGTTGGTGCCGCAAATTAAGATCTTGTATTTTCAAAATGTCTTATTTATCTAGAATGTATTCCTCCCTTCGATAGGAAACTCAAGCTATACATTATTTGTCTGGTGGAACAGACCGCAATTTCCTTCGCATGCAACGTAATACCTAAAGGTTCAACCATTTTTCAAGGGGGTATCGAGATGATGTATTTTGGTTTAATTTAAGATTTTACGTGAGGCACTAGGGGGCACACACAAAAAACCGCTGAATTTAGTATGTCTGAAGTTAAAAACATGTTTTAGACTACACCATCTGTTTTCACAAAATAGAAGTGCATTCGATTAAGTTTTTTCCCCTCAAAAATCATTGACATTAAAAAAACCTAAGGTGATAAGTATCTAACCATTAAAGGTTGTATACACCATTTGCAGATATCGAACAAATTTACTACCAAATTATTAAGAAACATCTTACTTATTTAAAATTAAATAATGATTCTAGGCATCCAGCAAAATTATTGCGCTAGATATTCTATAATTGTTACGAACAATTGAATTTTATATAAAACAGTTCAGAATCGTCGGACGGCGACACGCGAAAAAAACACAAGAACAACATAATTATAAACAACTGCCCGACGCCAGTTGAAAACAAACGCCGTTTTTCTTGCTTTCCTCAGCATCCACGATTGTAAAACTTTGGACAGGTCAGTTAAACGATATTTACTATAAAATACAACCCCCCAAATCCACCCATTCATGATAATTTATACAAATACCAATGGTGTATCCTACCTTTAATAACCTTTTGCATATTTTCCACGAACCGATGAATGTATAGTTTATTGCACCAGGGAAACTTTATACGGGAAAGTAGACGTGTCTAATTTGATTTTGTTTCTCTTGTAACTACATGAAAGGCTATTCAGTCACGATGCCAGTTGTAACAGAAGCCTTAATTGCCATTCGAAGAACACGACCCGATAGTTCGACATCTGCGAAACCGTCTCGGAATATGAAGCGTTCGAAATTAACAAGAAAACAAATCCACGTGCCTGGCAACAGATATAGAACGAGACCTGTCGTAGCATTTCATAAAACGGGGCAGACTCGTGCCTGTGTTATACAATGGCGCGCACATCACGGCCCGCGGGCGTTCACGAAGAAAGAAAGAATAAAACGTGTTGGAAAGCACTGGAAAGTGTCTCCGTTGGAATTAATTTTCAGCTTTCGAAATAAAATTGTGCCACTCAGAGGGGGGGGGGGGGGGGGGGGGGGTAAAATATCCAGGTTGGTCGTTGTGGTAAGCGAGTGGGAAGACGTGTCCTGTGTTTTCTCGAGATGTTTATCCCTTCTTAATTTCAAGGTAACATGTTGAAGAAGAAAAAAATACTGTTTTTTTCTCGTTTCAATTTATATTTTCCAGCAATATAAAAGCAATTATATTAATCGAAATGACTCAATTCATTAATGTAAAGAAATCTGAAACTACGCGCAGTACTTGAATCATCAAAGGGTTTGTAGGAATGCATTGCCAGGCCCTCAATTAAATGACGAGGTTGAACACTCCTTCGGTGCAGTACGACGTCCCATGATGCAGGCGGGCACTCACTTAAAGAAACCTTTTATTGTAGAAGAAAATCCTATAGAAAAATCAATTAATTTGGATTTGCGATGCGGTGTACAAAGGCAAGTGTGCTACATATTTTGTTGTATGGGGTCCCACGGGGTACCGGAACAAAAGGTAACAATATAGCAGCTCTACTGGAAATCTAGGAACCCCATATAACTAAGGTTAACGCTGTGTATTTTGAGGTTTCTATATGAACAAAGGAGACCAATAGATCAAAATGGGCAATATGCCAAGATGTGTACCTCCACAAAGTTGCGTGAATTATTGTGTGTCCATGTTTTCGTATGAGATGCTGTTATTGTTCCCATTGTACTTTTTCTCAACAGCTAACATAAGATTTGTGCACACAAAAATACCGAGGAACTGGCACAGGTTCTCGTAGTCATTGTTATCACTAATTTCAATAAGTCTAAAGTCCTCGGTCTGAATGGATAAGCAACCCACAAGACGACAGGCTGGGTGTTTACCGGCGGGGCTCAAACCCCTACTTTGACGCTTGGGGGCGCTCTTCCGTTGTATTTTTCTTTTTTCTTGCTATTAATATTTTACTAATCCGTGAAGGAAATGTTAATGAGTATATACCTTAACATCGAGTTACAAACAGTTGCCTTTTTAAGACGATAACCCCGCTTGACTCCCCCCGGTGATCCACAGTGCACATTGAAGTATGCATTGTATCCGACAAAGGGACTTTCATTGACGGAAATATCCTCTCAAAAAGTTACCATGGCACCCTAAAAAGATTGTATTCACCCATCATTGGTTACGAAACGAAAAAGTCACGCAAGGTTAAATTGCTTGCACTTTGAATTATTTCAAAGTTTTAGGTTATTTCGATACAGCAACCCCCCCCACCCCCCCCCCCCCCCCTTCCCCCTCAGCAGATGGAGGGACACACAGCTCCCTAATTTCTTACATCTATACCCCTTATCTAATCGCTCGTACATCAGATCATCATGAAACAACCCAAAGGCTGAGCATTAAAGCGTGAGATATAGGCTCATGACAAGCGAACTGCCGTGAAGATTTTGTAACAAGATTATTGGCATGACTCAGTGTTGCGGGACAGCGGGTGCCGATAATCATTATCTGCCCTTAAGAGGAATTTGAAAAACCTGAGACGGTTTAACGTGGAGATCAGTGGAAGACGAGGGGTGATAGATGACACGGGATGAGGGTCTGAGATGGGGCACAATAAGAAACAGGCCATTAGGTGATTTCCACTCGGGGCTCCAAAATGATTCTGATCTGGTGCGCGCGGTATTAGGATTAGTCAGTACTTTGCGTAAATTGGACTCTTATAGGCAAAAGCCTTCATACCAAAATTGACGGGGAGACGTCGGGTTTTGAAAGTAATTGTTAATTCACGGCGGAGCTTTTTATTTAGAAGCGAGCGTCCTGTCAGATCCATCGCGCCTATATGCTGAACATTCGATTATTAGGATACAAACTAAATGATTAACCCCATTCTCTTGAAGTTAATACGAAGAGTCATTATAGCCTTGATTGTACACGGGGTCTATTCCGTGTGGCTACTAAAATGTACGCACTTAGTGCAAAGCACTAGTCAAACTGTTGCAGCGTTTAGCGTTGACATTTTGTTGCTAGGAAATTGTGAGTCGGTTTGCTCTTATAGGCACAATATGGAAACAAGAAAGTGACAATAAAGAAAAGTATATACCAAGAAGAACCATTCTTTTTCTATTTTCTTGCTTTTAAACATCGATGAAAACAGATTTGCACGGCGTCTCAGCTGTTCTGCTTGGTGGAAATAAAATTTAAAAAGAGACGAAGCGAATCCCGAAACCGAAACTTGGCAAACCGAAACTTCGTTCAAAAAAAGGCCTATTATTAGTTATACCAAATTCGATGACTATAGACGATGTGCCCTCTGACGTCACGCGTTTACATCTGTATTCAAATGTGCCCGGCAGTATGCGCACACATCGTGTTTTACATAAAATTTGCTTAAAGAGTGACGTCGCAGGTCAGATCGCCTTTGAATAATGTGACCTCTGATGTTATCTCTTAACCAAATTTATGTATAACATGATGCGTGCGCATACTGCCGGGCACATTTAAATACAGATGTAAACAGAGGGCACATTGTCTGTACCAACCCGACTGCTTGTGTATTAAACACGCCACAAATTATTTGCTAGGCGTATATACCATTCCAATCACTCTGCCATGTTGTACACTCACTGAGCCCCCCTTTCACGGCGAACAATTTGTGTCAGCTAATGTACAAGGCAACTACTATACTACATGACGGATTCAGTACTGTATATTAACAATAGCGTTGCAAGGCTCAGTGTTTTTGCTTCGAAGGGAACCAAATAATATACGCACCGTCATAATGCAAATTAAAACACATTACAGCTTCGTATACGCTTCATCGCTACCAAGCGCCATATAAATAACCCCGCTTCACCGTTGCGTTTGAATTGGTGGTTGCGAGTGAACACATTTTACACTGTCTTGTTACTACTTTTTGCTTGTAACCTGGGGCCAATTTTACGGAGCTGCTAAGCACACACATTTGCTTATCACAAAAAGTGTTGTTCAGTAAAAACAGGTTACCAGCCAAAACTCGATGTACTTTTCTTGCTAAGCAAAAGCCAGCTGAATACCAATCCCAAACAATATACATCACCTGAACATTTGGAATGTAACCCTACTTTTTTTGCCAAAGAAGAATGTTCATGCTAAGCAATATTTTGTGCTTAGCAGCTCCCTGTAATTGGCCCCTGGTGTCTTTTGTGTCAGCTGCGCTGTAATCTTAATCCAACTTCATCTTGTGCTGTCGGTGTGACGACAATGTTTTGAGCCGCACCATTGCCGCGGGCTCGATTCCTGCGAATCGTATGACATGATGTCGATGTGACATATGTTCAGGAAGACACTTTGCCCTGTAGGGGCTTTACTGAAGTGTAGAAAACAGACGGTAAAAAAATCGTTTCTTTTTTGGTCAGGAGAATTAAGGACCCGGAGGGCAAAAATAAAACCGCTGTAAACCGGACGCTAAATTGAGATCTGAGAAGGCAATATACCGAGCAACGACGCGCTGAACAGTTTCCGTTATTGAAGTGTTCCTTGTTTTGTACATTTCCAAAGGAATTGAAGACTCAAAACCTTGTGATTCGATTATGGCATATGCTTCTTTGAGCTGATTCAAACACAACACAATGAAGCTGACGTGGGTTGCGTTAATACAAAAGAGTTTAAGGGCAATACACCATTTTTGTCAGTTGTGCATTTTTATCGTTTGAAGCAGCAAAAGGTGTTTGACAACTAACTTTGTTTTAGCTCTTTGTAAAGTTTTAGTTCTGGGAATGATGCATATTCTAATAAAACAATATTCTAAGACTTCGATTTCAATTCAAAATTTGCCGAGCCGAGTTTGTATTGCGACCACAATCTGCGTTCAGGGCGCGTTCTCACTCTCTAAATAAGAGTGAAACTAGGGACTAGACGTTTTAGAGTGGTTCTCATTCTAAATTTAGATTAAAACACACTTAAAAATGGTAACATTTCAGTGGAATTTGATTAGATTTCAGTGGAATTTGATTAGACTTCAATCTTTTTCGAGTAAATTAATTTCACTCTAAAACGTCTGGTCCCTAGTTCCAGACTGTGGGAGTGAATTTTCAATCGAATGGAGTGAATTTTCACTCTTTGGAAATAAGAGAGCAGCCAGTGGATTGCAGCTACACTCGCGTGTCACTTACTGAACTGACGAATAGTAGCGCCAACAAGTGCGCTGCGCGTCGTTCGAACACTTGCGCACCATTTGCAGAAAATGTCTAAAAGTGCGTCTCTGAGACGCACATTTGGAAATGACATGAAATGACATGAAATGAAATTCTTAAAAATGAACATGCCAGACGGAATAATTTCACAGGGAGTTTGAAATGGTATCAATAATATCTTGACAACAAGTAAGCTTTCCAACAGTATTTTGGTTGGTTACTTTTTGGATAGTTGCAAACAGTAGGCATATATTCCACCTTTAATTACTAAAACCAACAAACGACCACACTGTATGTTAGCCAAACCTTCAAAATGCTTGAAGGAAAACGTGTGGTTAATACAATGCATTCGTATAGAACTGCGCAGTTATGTACACAGCGATAATGTTCCGCTTCCATTCCATTATTACCCCCTGTATCTCCTTGTGCTAGAAAAGGTGAAATTGAATTGGTCATGTTGTTCTTTCATGCAATTATGCCCCCCCCCCCCCCCCCCCTAATATGGCGTTTCTCTGCTCAGCAAAATGAGAAAGATAAAGCTGATTAACTCATTGATAACAAGAGAACAAATAAAATGCGTGTTTTAAATTATTAGGGAAGATTTGCTCTGCTATTCAAATGCATAAGCGTCTGTACACAAACGGGCCCTTCCGTCCTATTCAACCCATCTCGCTAATTGCAGGCAGGATTTCCTATCGTCGTTTTCCCAATTGCCAGTGTAAATATCTCGATCCCCCGCACAAATCGAGATATTTTTTAGACTTCCAATTAATCATCAGGTTCACTGTAATCAAACAAAGCAACTGGGAGACAATATTTACAGAATGGCGACCGGAGCTGGGGCCAACCGGAGCTATAGGCACTTGACCTGTACTTGGCATTCACGTGAGTGAATTCGCCTTCTCCTCAAAATTGCATCAACGTTTTCTGGTTTAAAAAAATGCCCATTGTACAGAACCGTGCGGTTCCAAATGCATCGAACTTTCCCGTCGGTCTGGGCAGGGAATAAGTTGTGCTGTACACAGAAGGTCTGCCTATACAAGGTTGCCCATACAAAAACACAGACACTCACGTTTGTTTATGGTGTAAATCGAGGAGTTTCCTTTGTTCCTCTCGAAAATTTCCTTTGTTTGTACTCTTTTTCCGATGGCTCTCATTGGTTTTGTACACGAATCTCAATCGAGGTCGTCCTCGATTCTAACCCTAACCCCAATTCACCTTCGTGTCGCCAGGTATATGTCCTCCATTTACACCATAAACAAACGCGAGCATACCCCCACTACCCTGAGGCCAAAACTACCTATTCCAATGGATGGACAATCTTTCAAGAAGAAAAATAATACCAATATATCTTGATTTTGGCTAGTAGTCTTAGCTCCAGACCGTGTTTTGTAAAGCACAGTCAGGGGTCATTAGCACAAAGAAATAACTAAACCGAGGTTTAGTTATTTTTCGGTGCGGAAGGACCTCTAACTCTTTCTACACAAGAATATCAATGTTTAAATGTTTACACATGTTTATATCCTACTTTTAGATGCTCTTTCCGATGAACATCATTTAGTTCAAAACTTGTTTTGTAGCCCAATTGGGCGATTTCAGGACATAGTGCCCCTTTAAACCGTTACCGTTTGTTATACGGAAAGGTATTCAAATTTGATGCTTTTCTTTCCCTTATTAAGACATTTGGCGCCAAAACAGCTCATTATATACATGAATGTGCTCGTTTATAATGATACCCAAGAAATGTGGATCCTCAAATGTATACATTTTGTTCTGATTATATGCAAACCGTCACTTGAGAATGCATGGAGTTTATTGGCGTACGTGCTGTGCGTGCAAGACGCATCTTCAAGTCGAGCTACTGCTTCCGTAACATAATCCGGTAGGTAAATGTTCTTCTTCTCATGTCGCGATTCTCATATGTTATCTCACTAGGAGTGAAAGATACTCGCTCCGATCCGATCGAGTATATACCACGGTTCACATAATGGACGAATTCGGGGCACGTCGTCACTTTACGTGAAAGCCCCTTCAATGGACAAACCATTGTTTACGCTATTGCATTGCATTGCATGCCTCGATAAAATGCTTGCAACAATAACAAAACACAATTTAACATTACCTCAAAGAAATTAAAGATTTTCACAAGATATAACACGACTGAGTTCATTGCACACAGGCGGCCCGACACAATTTATTGGTATTCGATAAAAAGGAGCATTTTACTAACATTTGCAAATATTTATACCGACTTTCTTTTATTTCTTAAACATAAAACTCAGCCTCTGGCAACCCTTAAACACGCACACGGTTCACAAACAGCAACACATTTTTTTCTTCTACTATACAGTAATTGCTAAAATGGGGAAATAAAGTGGTATATGTCTCAACATAATAATGCTTGCGAAATCTTGGAACTACGAGCTGGCGTCCCAAAAAACGCAAACAATATCTCCCTATACTTAAATACTCGGTTAGAATAAACCCAACGTGTAAATCACATGGAAAAAACAAGTCCAGCTTCATACGCTTGGTAGTAAATCTAAAACTAATCTAATATGGTGTGTGTATATAAGTCATCATTAGGGGAGCGGGTCCTTGTTTAAAGGCATAGGATCGCTTGATGTTCATGCATTTTGCTCGTTCCTTGTATTTTGTTCGTTTTAAAAATCCAAAGAAGTACATGTATGTTCAAAACCTAAACCTGTTGAAATTTCAGCTCAGTATTATAGTTAAAGGTAGGATACACCATTGGTAATTGTTTGAATTATCATGATTGGGTGGATTTGTGGGGTTGTATTTTATAGTAAATATCGTTTAACTGACCTGTCCGAAGTTTTACAATCATGGATGATGAGAAAATCAAGAAAAACGGCGTTCGTTTTCAACCGGCGTCAGGCAGTGGTTCTTGTTTTTTTCGCGATCACCGGAATAATAACAGGATATCTAGCGCATTCATTTTGCTGGATGCCTAGAATCTGTATTTACTTTCAAATAAGTAAGATATTTCTTAATAATTCGGTTAGAGTAAAACATTTCGATATCTGCAAATGGTGTACCTTTAAACCTTTCTAGAAAACAATGACAAACCACCGTTAACCTTTTGGTTTATACGAAACACAGCTTCGTCAATAGCACTTTTTTTCTCTTCTTCAAAACAGCCAATAATTGACTCGTCGTTGGTAATCTCGTTTTCCTTTTAAATGACAGTAAGTCAGGAAGAATAATTTTATGGGGTATTTGGTAAGCTGTTTGATAATGTAAATAATCCTGGTCCATGGATGACCCTAACTAGAAACCACTATATTGTTTAATTCTAACACCGTTGCACTGTTTCCCTTATACCAGTATAGGTATCGTTCTGTACAAGCAAGTATAGATTGCATCACATATGGTTATTAACAATCGCAAAACAACATTAACTAGACAACCTAATATAAGACACAAAACAATGCACCGAGGGTCTGCTAATAACAAATCGCGAATAATTATAAAGGTTCAAGTATAATTATTGCTTTTTCAAGACAATTCTATAGGAATACAGCGGAAGTTTTTTTAAATGTAGGTTTTTTAATATCCTTATTTTTTGCCGTGGAAGAATTAATCAGCACACGAAAGGTATAGGCGCATTAAATATATCCTAAGTTTTTGCATGCTGAGTAGAATGACATAATTAACAAACAAAACCGAAACAATATCTATGTTACATAGAAATATACTGTAAAATGAAATCGATTAATTGGAAGCTTTACCTGCATCGAAGCACAAAATTTATTTTTCCGGAGCATTGTCCATTGTCGTTAAATACACATTTGCAGCTGGGAAAGTGAGATTTAGGCCATTTGACAAGTTTATGGAAGGTCGTTTCACCGTCCTGTTAAGCACAAAAAGTATATGAGCAACCCAATTTTAATCCCGATTTTTGCCAGTGAAATGCCAGATTTGTTGATTCTCTCATTGCCCTCCCCCTCTTACCACCCCCCCCCTCCCCCCAAAAAGAATAATAAATTAAATAAATAAATTAATTAATATCAATATAAATATATAAATAAATTACAAATTGAAATAAACACATTTCTAATAGAAATGTGAATTTAAACCAACATCTATTTTGTGCTAGTCGAAATTTAGCTGGGGACAGAATTTGGACTTGAAAACAATGGCGACCATATTAACTGTGACTATAGGCCTAATGATCGTTTTTCTGATGCAGAATCTATACAGACATGGTACAAGCCTAATAAGTCAACTTAATATATTGGAAGATGTTCCTTAACTACGATTTCAGTCGCTTCACGAAGTCGGGTATCCCTACCACCTGAATAATCATAATGGATGTCATAATTTACAAATAGGTCTACTGGGGCTGATTTGGCAGTGTATCCAGTCGGCCGAACCATTTTCTAAAAGTGCGTGTACATGTACAACGCATGGCCTATGGATGCATGGTCTATTAAGCTCTTACAACATGCTTTTAAGTGTTCGATAAAAACTCCGTTTGGCCAGCTCCAACGCCGTTGGCCATACATCTACCGCACATCAACAAACGGAAACCCTTTCTAAACTGCTTGTACTTAAACGCATAAATAATCGGGTTGATGACGGAATTAGAAAACGCCATCATGCGAAAGATGGAGTAAACAATGTGGTGTACAGGAACCAACTCAAGTTTGAAGTTCTCAAACAGATACACCACTTGGTTGGGCGTCCACAGCACGAGAAATGCCATGACCACGGTGAATAGGACATGGACTATTTTCTTGCGCGCGCGGAGAAGTGCGTAGGCTGGGTCCTCCGTTTGTCGGCTCATGAGATTAAGCGCCGACATTTTGAGGTTTCTCATGATTTTGTAATACGCCCAGATCATGACGCAGATGGGGCAAAAATAGGAGGAAAGAAACACGAAGAGACCCACAGCGATCTGGCTGGCAAGGTTGGGGAAGCCATAATCGCACGTTCTGGTCACAGAGTTGTAGTAGTTAATAAAAAGGGCGAAGAATTCCTGCAGGAAAGCGCCTACCCAGGTCAGCGCAACCAGTAGGGCTATTCTCCTGGGTGTAAAGTATCGGTTGTAGTGGAGAGGGTAAACAATGGCGTAGAAACGTTCTAGCGTGACCACGATAAGGGTGAAGACGGAAGCCGTCACACACACCCAGAAGAATAGGAAGTTACCATAAAGACGACAGTAGAACTCTCCTGCCACCACTCCAGAAGGCGCCTGGACAGTCGCAGTCTCCACTAAGTACACATTGAAGATCAGAGACAACGAGGCAGTCATGTCTGCCACAGCAAGATTCAGGATCAAGTAATTGGTCATGTTGTGCAAGAACTTGGCGCGAAGAATGATCAAGCAGACGAACGCGTTGCCGATGGTACCCACAATGCCTAGCGCAACTTCGATACCGTACACCCATTTGTTCCCGGATGTCGATTGCTCCGTCGCCATCGTGCTCGCGAAATTCGTTGCCTCCGTTAAGTTCACGGCTTCCATTCTGCTCCAAAATCGACGTAAACACTTGAGTTTCAAAAAAGTATGCAATACTCAAACGTTAGCAGAGAATATGTGTCAGTTTCATCCACTCCATACCATCAACCGATTGATATTAGTTGATGCTGTTAAGCCACGAGTACACCTCAGCCGACAAAATTTACGTTATTGCGCTTAGCCGCCACACTCAACGATGTATCGAATTAGTCAAAATGATATAGCACGACTCACGGGACTGATTAGAGCTGCATTATGGACGGGGCATTATTCACAAGATGCCAAACAAAATGTTCTCGTGTTTATAAACTCTTTAGTTTCGAAAGCGACACTGGCAAACTCTGACCAGACATCAATCAGTCTGCTTTGCCGGCGTTTGGTAGTAGGGATGTCTCTCGTCGGATGTTGGCACGACTGCTGGATAATGTGAGGATGTAAGGAGCAGATTTACCCGGCTCTTAGGTCTAGCGGCTGTCCTGAATATGCCTGAATGGTGAACATCTACGAATATGTATTGACCATCCTATCATGGGAAAGAAAAATACAATACGTTAGGCACGATGAAGACTTGCATGCAAAAAGGAATACTTCAATTAGCCACACATTTATCGGTGTAATTTATAATTTGGCAGACCGCTTGAAGCGAACGATACCACACAGATTATGTCACAACACTTTTTCATTTTCCTCCACATTCGTGCACTTAAAATTTAAGTGGAAAAACAAACCGTTTTCATCAATATCTGTCAATCTACCTTGAAGCATATCATCTCTGCTAAATCAATTGCAAAAATGCCTCTGAGAATTTTGTACCGCGATTAACGTCTCCGCTGTTTTTTTTACGAACCGCAACAACAGTCCATCCACGGCGCTGCCGAAATTGGTCTGCTTTTCATTCACAGCATGGAGTTGGGATAAGTGGTGCGCCGAAGCGTTTGCGCACGTCACTGCGTACACCTAATAAGTGACAGCCCTATCGAGCACTAGGCCTGGACGAGTCGGTAAACACAGTTGAGATCCCTCTCGAGTCATTTTATGTCTGACGAGATCGATGGGGTAGACTCTGAATGGCATATCACAGACACAGGGGCAATTTAGCGGGGTTGGGTTCTGCCATCAGGTTTTATTGGTTTGCATTTGTTTTTATTACTGCTGAATAAAGTGATAGGCCTCGGCGCGTATAGCAGGGAATGTGCTCTTCTAGAACCTGGGGCCAATTTCATAAAACATGTAAGCACGAAAATTTGCTGAGCACAAAAAAGCCTTGCTCAGTAAAAACAGGTTATCGGCCAAAACTCCACAAGCTTTTCATCCAAAGCAAAAAAAACAGCGGAATACTAGTCACAAACAATAAACATCTTTAAATAAATTGGGGGATCGGCAAGTCACAGTTTGGCTCTGAGGTTACGGCAGGTGGTTTATTGCTGTTAGCTGTAAGATGGCGGAGTACAAATAAAATAGAAGTTTAGTGGTCTTCGCCGACTAACAGAATCACCGTTAATAAATACTTAGTCTAAGCACATTCAAACAAGGATGGAATGATATTAATTCACGATTATATATAATTAATTAATCTTATGTTTTAGATCGTTGCCGCCAAAACTCTATTGGCTATCGCCATCTTGGAATACATTATATTTACAAATAGTTTCTTCAAATTGACTAAAATATATTCACGATTTGTCGGAAATGAGAATGATGAATGTGATTACTATTTACAGTAGTTGATATACATTAATTGTAACAAACTAATTATAAAGAACGTCAAGTATATGACTTATCGTATCTGAGTGACTTATTTTATGTCTTTAAACTTACAGTCTCAAAATACTTATAAAAGCAAATATAACTTATGACAGATCAATCAAAAGTGTACTTAACCTGTTGTTAGCTGTAAATACAAATAATTAGAAAACCTTTAAATAAATATAATAAGACGTATCATACCTGTAAGATGGCGGAGTACAAATAAAATAGAAGTTTAGTGGTCTTCGCCGACTAACAGAATGACCGTCGTGAGCGCGCGAAATTCAAACTACAACGTTGAGGGCGCTCCACAAATATTTTAAATAACAAAAAGAAATGTATGCACGCTTGAGTGACACATGAATAAATACATGGTAATGCAAAATAGGATATGGCTACATAACTAATGAATATTGAAAAGGATAGCAATACTAAAGCAAAATTAAAGGGGGTGTATTTTTTACAACTGCCACACATGTAAGCACGAAAATTTGCTGAGCACAAAAAAGCCTTGCTCAGTAAAAACAGGTTATCGGCCAAAACTCCACAAGCTTTTCATCCAAAGCAAAAAAACCAGCGGAATACTAGTCACAAACAATAAACATCAACGGAAATGTTGGTTTGTAACCCTGTTTTTTCTAAGGAAGAATTTTCATGCTTAGCAAATTTTGGTGCTTACATGTTTTATGAAATTGGCCCCAGCCCTCTTGCCAGCAGCGACGAGCAACTACGACCTGAGGGAGTCTGGAACCAGATTGAGGGTTTTAATTATCGAAGTACCGAAAAGCCAATTTGCTTCAAACGATGCCTTTGCGGTGCAGCTCTAATGGTTCTGTTCCTTACGCATGTTTCCGGGAACGTGTTCTTTAGTGTCTTGTTCTTGTTTTGTTTCCCTGGCATATTGACGCACGATATAAACGTTCACCTCCGTTGCTAGGAAAAGTCTGAAATCTGGAGACAAAATGATTTATTTCCCGCGCGCGCTAGATTTTGATGCTTATTAGATATACATAGTTACAAAAGCTAAATAATTGGATGATAAATGATTACACTTAACCCCGACTCTCTCGTGTACATTTTTCCGACACGAATTTTGTTTTGCTGAAAATATCCCATGCCCTCATGACCTGTTTCTTGAGTTACGGCACTATTGCCGGTACCACGTCGGTATGTCCATTAAGAATTCCTCCATGGTATGTCGGACCATTGGTAGCTAGGAACAAAATGGAACAAGACTCGTGCTGGTTAACACGTGTCTACATAGAGCGAGCCGTCGGAATTAGACCAAATCATCACGTTGCGTATCGTTCGAAGAGTTAAACTGAAACCTTGCACTTTCGATCGGTTAGAACATGAGAGCCGGTGTGGACGGTAATTCTGTTCCCCGGTAAAATTGTCCGGGGAGACAGAATAATTCTACAGGTAAAAGGGTCCTTCTGGAGCCGTTAATTATATCCCCTCTAGTCTAGGTAATGTTGTCCCCCCCCCCCCCCCCCCCAATTGTTCCACACGTAAGTGGTTATTTTGATGTTATTTCAATAATTCAGCCCACAGGGTATTTATTATTTGGACTTCTCTTCCCTTCATCGATTTATCAAAATAAAAAACTTTATTAAATAAATCAACCTATCTACGTTTCTGCGAGAAAGGGAAAATGGCAGTAATCAGTATTTTTAGACTTCTTGCACGCGTACAAATTATATTCTCATTAACCTGGTGGTACGTATGCACGCGTACGTGCATGTGCGTACGTACGGGTACGCATAGCGCATGTTGTCGTCATGGCCGACTTTGTGGAGGAGGTGCAGCGACTTCTGGAGCTCCTGTCTTCAAGACAACACCCTCCAGGCCAGGATAAAAACCCAAAAATGGCCCTGAGGAGAAAAGCCAAGTCATTCAGTTTGGAAGGGGGAACCTGTACTACAGTGGACGGCTGGTTGTCGCGTCTAGTGGATGCTAGACTTGTTACGTTGCACGGGGCAAATTTACCATGGGGACACGTTTAACGTTGGGCAGGGGGACAGAATTACCTGGAGGTGCACAGAAATACATAGGTAAATGTGTCCCCAGGACAGATTTACCGGGTCACGGCCCGGTAAGTCTGTCCGGGGAGACACATTTAACAGGGGGACAGAATTACCTTTCACACCGGCTAGAATTGTTTCAAAAAGTCGCGAGCTGAATTTGATACAGGAGTCTTGTAACGGATACTTCAGGCGTGCAGTTACTAGTAGGATCTCAGTTACCTGCACTGTTCGGTTCAAGGGGGGATTTTTTTGGTTTTATGGCTAGAAATGGTAAACAAGGGAAACTAAAGAAAATTAAGGAATTGGCACGTTAATCGGAACTCTATTGATCGAGTCGTGACGTAAAGTTTAGAAGTCGCCATATTTGTTTTTAGAGTGCATGCACTCGTGAGTCGTGACAACATTAATGGTCTCTAGTAAAGAAGTCTGGGTACACCATTTTGGTTATTCCGAGCTGTATAAATAAATAAGTACCATACCTCCATTCTTGGTAATTTTTTTTTAACAGAACCGCCTTAAAACATGCGAAACAATTGTGGTTTTAATTCAGAAAAGACGCGTTTACTGGATAGTAATGTTGAAAAGATTACTAGCTCTACATTATGGAGAACCAAAATGTAGAGCTAGTGGCAATCGTGATTCAAGTCACACGTTTCTTTTTTCTCCCGGTGCAATTATTAGTCCGGTCAATTTACATCAAACTAGGGCCTGACCTAGAAGTAATTGCAATAAAATTTATTTTCACACTGTCAGGCGGGGGAAATATCACTCTTTGACAAACTAAAAATCTAATTTGACCCAAGAAGTGGAAAAGTAATTTTATTTAATTTTTGCCACTTGTTTTTATCATTCAATAACAGCCGTATGCGGAGGGCGGGGGGCATTTTTATTTTTCGTTTGCGTATGTTAACCGTCAGAAAATCCATTCACATCACGCATGCGACTCCGCGAAACAAGACTTATCAAAAGCAGACGACTTGTCTATGTCTAGCAAATAATACAGTATAGGGGAATCTACTTTGCCACACGATCATATTTAGTATTTTCTTGAACACGATCAGAAAGTTTGATATTTTTGGCTATCTGAATTATTTATCAGTTAAAGGTAGTATACACCATTTGCCGATATCGAAAATATTTACTACCGAATTATTAAGAAATATCATTTGAAAGTAAATAATTATTCTAGGCATCCAGCAAAATTATTGCGCTAGATATCCTGTAATTATTCCGAAAAATATAATTAAAAAAAAACAAATTCGTGGGAGATTTTGTTACTTTATAAAACAATGAAATTTGGAAAAATTTCGGTGTAGTGTTTAATAGACATTGGACAATAATTAATTATTTAGATTGTTTTTACATAGACCACAACACTATTCATTGCTACTCACTTCCCTTTGCGTCCAGAGGGGGTGATAACTAACAGCCACTACTGACCAATCAGAGACAAGAAACAGGGCCAGGTGACGTCATGCCGCCCGCGAGAATGCCGGTTGAAAACAAACGCTGTTTTTCGTACTTTTCTCGGCATCCATGATTGTAAAACTTCGGACAGGTCAGTTAAATGATATTTACTATGAAATACAACCCCCAAATCTACCCATTAATGATAATTCAAGCAATTACCAATGGTGTAGCCTACCTTTAAAATAAATCACTTCGTGTTCAACAAACCATTTGTTTTGGAAAGATGTTTTGACATAAATAGGTCAAATTAAAACAGGGGCGGATAATGATGTGCACGGAGTGACCCGTTTGAAGTTACATTTTAGGTGTTAATGTACATAGGCTTAAGTCCAATTTAAAGAAAAAATTAGGTATATCTGAAATCCAGGGATCGTGTGATTGTTTTCTGAGAAAATAAGGTCCTTGACATAACTATATAAATTGTCAAAATATTGATAACATATTTCAGTACAAATTTCAGTTACATGTAATATAATTGTCCAATTGATTGTAGGACTGAGGATCAAAATTGAACAAATTAATACACGTATTTCGTCCATGTACTTGCACACTAGCTGTTGGGTGAACAATCATCCACTCTGTCAGTGGTGCCTATAGGGCCGTATAAAATTACAATGTGAAAAATACATTTTCCTGTCGATTATAGAGTTGTACACAAGTTGAAATTTGTATTACTGTTAATATTTAACGTACGGTACACGTTTATGTTTGTATAAAAACAAAATTAAAAAAGAAAGAAAGAAGAAGAGAAGTGTTTCCAAACGTTAAAAGTATTTCTTTTTATATTTAGGGTCGTTTCCGAAACCCCGACTTTGACTGCATTCTGGCTTTGATCGTGCACTATGGCACTGAGGATGGAGCCAGACGAACCGAAGCCACGGTTTGGAAACCAGCACTGTCGACGCACTGTCGTCTGCTGCAATCGCATTTGGTCTTGAATCCTAAACATTAGCTTACACAGCCATGTCGATCGAAGCAAGTCACCAGGCAGATTGTTTAAAAACGAAAGTCTTAAAAAAACGGAAATCAAAAAAGTACTTGAAAAACAACCTTTTAGTTTTACTCAATAAAAAACCATTAGATTGTTCACATGTTGTTTGTTTATTTATGTATATGAAGTTGTTTGACGCTTGAATGATTTCTGTTGCAATTAGTTCTACAGGTCTTAACGTAAATTGACGGCAGGACAAAATGAGTTGCATTGTCACTTGCTATAAATAAAGAATTACATACAGCGCGACTATAGTCTGACATTTAAAGCGTTGGCTCAAGATCCATGACTTTAATCGCTGTCGAAAATGCGTTGCTAGTGAGCAAGGCTAAAATACACATCGCGCCAAAGAATTCCCCTTTTTTAACCCGTAAGACATTTAGTTGTTTCCTTGTGATCCAGAAATCTTGGCGAAATCCGGACGAATGTCACCGTAGGGATTTGGTTGGTGTTGGCAATGATCGATCCCTGATCAGCAAAACGTGATAACCGACCACTCTCTGGTTGCTTTTCTGCTGACGTGTCCTTTTTTCCTTCTTCTCGAAATGGTAAAATTCACCGACACGCCCCTCTTTGCATAGCCATTAAGGATCTGTTATCGAATGTAACCACGTACGTCAAATTTTAGTTGTCTGTTTACAAGCGAATTATTGCATGCTGAAAACACTGTCTCGGCGACTAGGATTAATTCACATGACATGTGAACAGAGATAGCTGTTCGAAATATCAGCAATGTCACACGTACGAGGTCGATAGTGCGCGTTGAATCTGCATGAACCCGCCATGTTTACCAACACAAATATTTTTTTCGGGCGAAATGTTATTTTCCAAATCAACGGAAAAATTGCAGCAAACAACCGGAGTAGCATGTCATCACTTCCTTTTTTTTTTTTACGATTTATTGAAGTACGTGAACAAAATATGCATTATATCTGCAGGCAAAAACAGATCAGGTTTTCCCGCAAAAACAGATCATTTACTACAATTAAATAAGCTACAGCAATTGTTATAATATATGGTTGGATGGCGAAAGGGGAGGTATGTTAGAGTGTTTTTAAATTCCTTGCTCTGTGGTTAGTCACATCAATTAAATTGATTCACCGTTCCTAAAACACAGACAGCTCATCCAAAGTTATGTTTTCTCTGTAGATTGTACTTGTGATTGCTTTTAAGCACGTAATGGTTGTGCATCGTCTATCCATCGACACTTACCATTTGCTAATACCGTCACAAATGAAATACGACCTCCGCGAGTTAATGTTTTTAAACACAGACACAGACTTCTCAATCAAGAATGCATGCTCCAGTTCTTTTCAATGTAAGTAATAAGAGCATCACAAATCTGTGCAAATAGGCCACGAGAGATATTTATCTCATCAAAAATGTCGTATAATCATCGAGTTTAAACGGGATAGACTGATATAAAACGCACGTATAATCTTCCTATAAGCTTAGAGCGATCGGGCTTGAAGCAGCACGATTTATGACTAGACTTGCCCTCGAGTACAATGCGGGAGTATCATGTAACCTGTCAAGATAAAATATTTACGTCTGTTTTATAACCTTTTACTCTCCAAGTATTGCGCATGTGCATTTAGCAAGTTCCTATACGATTCAGTACAGTATGCAATGGCTTGATAAAGAAGGTCCGCCTCGTACCCTCATGTACACAATCAATCTTTTTCTTTAACACCAGACGAGCGAGCGGCGTCGGAAAAAAATATCGCGACCGGGTAAGTGTGTGTGACCTATCTACCGGGACAAGAGCGCCCTCAAATGGTAAAGGTCACGACGCACGCTCTTCTAACCCGGCCTCTTACTTTCAAGTTAACATTAAACTCATAGGCCCGTATTTTAGAATGCTCCTTTATTTTGACTAAAAGGGCGCCTTTCATAAGGTTTTCTTATATAAAGGCTTCCTTTACTAACGAGGGGTTATCTATGGTCGTTTACAGAATCGACCTTATCCCTTTCCTTTGTGAGAGAGTTCCCTGAATGTCTCCTCTTCATGAGGTGCCTTATTTGCTAAGGTCTCCCTCTAATCGCTTCCCTTCCCAAACACAATGGCTTAATGCGTAGTGAATGGCGGAAAATAACATGCAAACGGTGGTGTGTCATGCTTTGCACTATAGGCCCAGGTAGGACTAGGACAAGGAAAATCTTCTCCGAGTTGGAGAAACATTTGCTGTTGCAGCTGATTGAAAAGGAAAGAACTGTTATTGAAATAAGGCAAAGTATAGCAAAAGTATTAAAGGATAAAAATGACGCTTGGGCCGGATCGTATTGCGACTACTTTCAACTTGCAGAAAGGCATTAAAGCTGCAGATGTCAACGCTTTGAAAAAAGGTGCCTGGAACAACCTGAAAACCAAAGCGGAAAAGGATGTTAGCAGGATGAAAAAAGACGATTCTGTAGCCTCCGAATGTTTTCCACACGATTCAGATAATCACCCATCTTGCTTTTTCGGTAGTCTCAGCCCAAATGACCTAGGAACGGCTGTAAGGAAGCTCTAAAGGAAGCACAGGACCATACTTAGGAATACAATACTTTCTACCCAAAAATAAAGGTGTCCTCGGCGTAAAAAAAAATATAAAACCGGTGGACCTTTAGTTTAGGTGGCAATTGAAAGGAGGCCTTTTCGACAAAATGAAGGTAGCTTCTAAAAAGCCAATTTGCTCTACGGATATGATACGGCGGCCGTAACCACCCCAAATCGAGAGATACCTGCGGCGGCCGCAGAGAATCTGCGGTGGCCTCAGGGTCGCCCTATCTTTTACAGGCCGTAGGTGTCGCCGTGGGATTATAGCGCGGAGTTATAACTGTTTTTATTTCTAGGTTTGCCGTAGCAATTAGACACACCGTAGCCATGCCGTAGAGCGGTTCTACGGCGACCATACGTCAGGTGTACTCGGTGGCCTTGCGTTTGCTGTGCGGCTTTCCTGGGGTCTTATGAATTACAATTAACTTTTGCGGACCCCAAAAAAATTGCGGCGGCCGCAGGAATTCCACGGGCGCCCTAGGGCAGCCTTAAGGCGGCCCTGTGGGCGTACGTTTCGGTATGTGACACACCCTGCGGGCATCGCAAGGCGGCACGCACGGCTCCCGTACGCATGCCGCGCGCCATCCGACGGCCTCCGTGACAGTCTGGCAGCACCGTCGTCGTATGGTCCCCCTGCAGCCGCCTTGCGGGCGCCTTGCGGCTACCGTGCGTCTGCCTTGGTTTTTGTCAAAAACCTACGGCCGCCGCAGGAATGCCCTAAGGCGACCGTGCGCCATCACTTCAACGGCCGTATACGGCCGCCGCAGGTTTTCTGTCTCCACAAATTCAAAATGCGCCGTGCGGCTACCCTATCATGACAATGACTGCTACAGTATGTGACCGTGGGAATGCTGCGGCGGCTCTATATAATTGCTATTGGCCGTAGTTATTTTAGACCCCACGGCCGCCGCGGCAAGTGTGACTTAGGCTTTAAAAAGATATCAATAGGCATAAAGAAGTCCTTTGCAGTAAAGGAACGTTCTAAGATACAGGCCTTAATTTTTTCTTTAATGACAGATTTACAGGATAATCGAATAAGGTTTCCGTGGATTGTCGCTAAGTGGTCTAATTATGGCATTACGTGCATCAGAGATCGAAGATTTCCGAGGTCGCTAGAGACATCGATCAACGCACGGACGCACAGTTAAGTTGTACGGTGTAAGTAGTGTAGGTAGTCTTCCTTGCACAATTTGACTTTGGCATAGAAATATGATAAAGGTCATATGAATATGTATAATTATGATATGAATATGTATAGTTATAATATGAATATGGAATAGGGTATGGGATTCAAAAATTTAGTACAGTTTGACCTTTTTGGTATGAAAATGAATATAGGATGGTGTTATAATGGTTTAAAAATTGAGTACAGTTTAACCTTTTGGTATGGAAATGAATAATAGGATGATAATACAGGGTTTAAAATGTTGAGAACACTGTTTGACCCGTTGTATATAGGGAAATACTGTACAATGTAAGGAACAACTATAACAATCATATCTGGCACAGTTTGACCTTAGTTATGCATTTATTGCGATTGATGGTGCAATAGAGTGAAAGAAATGGGTATTTGATAATCCTTAGTGTATACATCCGGGAAGTACATCTGTCCAGTACATACGGGAAGTGTGGACGGTGCAAATAGTGTGGTCGCGCGAAGCCGATTGGAGTATTTGCGTAGGAAATTAATTTTTAGGGATGTTTTCATTTTCTTCTTCTTCTTTTGTATGGTGATGGGCAGTTTAAAGGTAGTATACACCATTTTGCAGATATCGAAAAAATTTACTACCGAATTATTAAGAAATATCTTACTTATTTGAAAGTAAATAATGATTGTAGGCATCCAGCAAAATGAGGGCCCTAGATAATTGCCCTGTAATTGTTCCAAACAATTGAATTGTATAAACCAAAATTCATTCTCGCCGGACGGCGATCGCGAAAAAACAAAAACAACATAAGAAAAACTGCCCGACTCCGGTTAAAAACGAACGTCGTTTTTCTTGCGTTTCTCAGCAACCATGATTGTAAAACTTTGGACAGGTCAGTTAAACGATATTTACTATGAAATACAACCCCCCAAATCCACCCATTCCTGATAATTCAAAAAATTACCAATGGTGTATAGGCCTACTACCTTTAACGTGTTACTGTATACATCGGTTTGATGACATAGTGGAAACAGGGTGGACCGCGTGAAGGTTGTCATCTCCCACCCCTTGTCACTTTCTATTTTTAACCAGTTCGCGCCGGATGACGTATATAAACGCAAACATTTCCCAAAATTCAAAACGGATGATGCATAAACACGCCAAGTTCAAGTTCGGAAATGTATGTCAGCAGCGCGCACGGCCGGAAATGCGTGGGTGTGCTTCCCGGCACTATCAGCCTGAACACGCTTCGGATCGAGTTTCGTTAAAAATAATCCCGCCCGTCGGCTCGGAGTTGTTAAAATAATCCCGGCGCGAACTCTGTGTTTCGCGAAGTGTTGTGAGTGAACCGTATTCGTAGGTGAACAAAAAAGTTTGTTTATATTTGATGTATATAATGTATTTGTAAGTATACAGTACACGGTATATGGTATGTAATAGAACTAACGAATGAAAGAACGGAAAATTGTGTTTTGCATTTTATATGCATAAGTTGCATGTATTGTATACCAACATAGTACGGGGGGGGGGGGGGGGTGTTTTAATAAATAATATAGAATAGATAATATCATAATAATTTAAAAATACAAGAAGAGATACAATACAAATACATACAGTACGTGTACAGAAATACAGTACCGAGGATGACATAATTACGCAAAATAATACAGTAAGAATGGTACAGCCCTACTTTTGAGTTATTGCGTTGAGTGCTATGCACAATAGCCTTTGTACTCAAAAGGGGTAACCAACGGACATCAAAATGATGAGTCATCGAAGGACGGTAAAACAATCGGACAAGGCAGGGCTTGTCCAGACTAATTCCGGTCCAAAATCCGCGGTGCTTTTATATGTGGATGTAGTGTACAATCTCCCCGGATATATACGCATACTTTGTGAGCGCGTTGGATGGTGCATCACCATAGAGCAAGGAACAGATTCCTAGGTGGCGGTATTGAGCAGAGTAAGAGTATTTGAATTGAATTGCGAAGAATGTCAGGATTAGATCAGAGTTTATAAGATAAGTAATATAGTAATATATTTTGCTGTATTCACCCGTTTCTCAGTGTATTTTTTCTTTTCTGTACCTGTACATGTGTAAAGTAAATTATGTCAACATACATAATACGCGATGTCGCAGTTGACTAGTCAAGATCGTTATTTACTCTGTTTATCGAAATACACCGTACGGAAAACGTATGCACTCGTACAGGTGCAATGCGATAGTTCAGGCCTAATTTGTACGGATGTAACATTACAAGTGCTTAATCAGTTGTGGAAAAAAATAATTCTTTACCCAATAAACCCATGGAGGAATAAGAAGGAACCCTATGTCATTGTGAACTGATTTTTACAGTCTGTTTGGATAGTTACGTAACCCATAAGAACATATGCCATACTTTACAAAATATAAGACGACGTACGAAGGTTTTTTAACGATTGTTTGTTTGCTTTATTAAAATATTCGTCTTTGCTGCACGTTCGTACCGCCTATACCAACACAACTATCTGTAGGCAAAAATATTCACAAACAATTAATTACCAGTCAATGGGTCTGGGAAATAATCCCCGCCCAGGCCCTTTAGGAATAGTCTGAGTTGCGCACTCGTGACCCTTAAACCATCAGAAAATTAATGTTGCTCCCGCATCGGTACACTCGTGAAATATGAACTGCCTATACTCGCAATGTGTATTACACCTCCCCCCTCACCCCCCCCCCCCCCCCCCCCCCCCCCCCCCGATTACGGATTATTTGAATCATTACGATGGATTCTTTAGGACAATTTACTTTTCTGTTATTGGATCATTTTAATTATTATTATTATATATATCTGCACTGAGTGTTTAGAATAGAACTCCATGAATAATTCCCATGAGATTACTTGAATGGTCAAGCGATCATGGCCAGACAGGAGATAGATAATATATTATATTGAAAACAGTACATGTACATTTATGTACTTGAAGATGTCGACAAAATGTTTACCGCATGACGTCATTGCAGTTTTCAGTGGTGTCACTTCCTCGTCGCTCGCCATACTTGTACGTGCAAAATGTCGACATACGATCGGAATTCGTTCAAAACAAATTGCAGTTTTACCTCTTTCACTCGTGAAAAATAACACGCCAGACGACTAAAACAAAACCACTGATTACTATGCCGGGGATTTCCCCCGGGAGCCACAGCGTCTACAAAATCAGTTAGCGTGAAAATTGCTATAATGCACACGCAAAACAATGCGTGGCATCATCAGTGTACAGTAGGACCACCATAGCCATGGCTCGGAACATTATTTAGCTGATTATAATAGTACCGTACCTTGTATTCCCTAGAGCCACCTTTAACGCACCAAAAAAACACGGGGTTGTTTAAAATAGCACAATCAGACTTTAGCACTTTAAAGGTAGGATACACCATTTGCAGATATCACAAATATTTACTGCCGAATTATTATGAAATGCCTGACTTATTTGAAAGTAAATAATGATTCCAGGCATCCAGCAAAATGATTGCGCTAATATCATGTAATTAATCCAAACAATATAATTTTCGGGAAAAACGCGATCGCCGGACGGCGATGGCGAATAAAACAAAAATAACATAAGACACCGGTTGAAAACAAACGCTGTTTTTCGTGGATTTCTCGGCATTCGTGATTGTAAAACTTCGGACGATATTTAATGTAAAATACAACCCCCCAATTTCAACCATTCATGATAATTCAAGCAATTACCAACGTTGTATCTACCTTTAATGTATATAAGTGCATTTATAAATTATATTTAGGGGCATGTTCCGGGTTGAGATAAAACAAGGTGTAGCTACAAAACAGAAGATTTAGTACGTATTTGCTGCGTTTTACTGCACGGGAAGTTTGTGTCTTCGGCCCAAGCCAGTTTAACTTGAAAAACAAGGCCGCAGAACATTGCCCAAAACATGAAAAATCATGGTAATGATTGATGTTAGTCAATACAATTTAGTCTCAAATAAACCACAAGGACAATTAGTCTGTTTTAGAACGAAGGGGGACTACAGATAAGACGAATCCCCCTACAGACTCGGAGACTCCCTAAATTGACATCAGGGGGAAATGTTTCGGACAATTTAAACCCTGAGAGTATTCCTGAAAAGACGATTAATGACACGTAACTAATGGTAACATTAAACGTGGATTGCGAAAGTGGCCGCTGATAGTCAAAATATTATACTGCCGCCTTTCATCGTACCCCAGCAACTCGTGTTTACATTAACAATCAATAAATTGTCATCCACAAACGACCCTGCTGTTTTGGTGGCGGAAGATTGCTGTTATTTCCAAAGAGTGAGAAATTACTCTGTTCGAGTGAAAAATAACCCCCACAAACTTAAACTATAGGGACCAGGCGTGTTTTTGTTTGTTAGAGTGACATTCATCCAACCAACTAGATAGTCAAGTTTATACTAGAGTTTTACTGAATCTTAATTACAGTGATTTTCATTCTTTTTTTTTAGGGTGAATTGAGCGTGCGTGTCTTCTTCAGCCAGTACTGTTTTTTTACTGTCAAATTACTGTCAAGGGATAATATTCTGTCCGTACTCTTTATGTATTGTATTTTCAGCGTCTGCGACACTTCGAAAGGAAACTTCCAAAGTTACGGTACACATTTGAATGAGTCATATTTATGTTTGTAATGGCGAGATTGAGAAAAAGAGGTGGGGAATTTATCTTTTTCTAGAATCTTGAATCACGTAAATTTTGGTATGCTACTCTTTTATTTCGAAAGAGTGAAAATTCACTCCATTCGAGTAAAAATTCACTCCCACAGTCTGGAACTAGGGACCAGACGTTTTAGAGTGAAATTAAATTAACTCGAAAAAGATTGAAATGTAATCAAATTCCACTGAAATCTAATCAAATTCCACTTAAATGGTACATTTTTTAAAGTGTGTTTCAATCTAAATTTAGAGTGAGATCCACTCTAAAACGTCTAGTCGCTAGTTTCACTCTTTGGTATTTAGAGAGTACTGGATAGCACAACACATCGTATTCCGTCTTATCGGAGCATCTTTAAAGCTCTCACAGGGTTTTGTGACAATTTGCTGAATATTCGTTTATCTCAAGAACGAATTACTTCCTCTGAAGTTGGTATATCATACTTTTCAGATTTACATTTTCAACAACGACCGATTCGTAACTTCAAAAATAAAGTAAAACGCACGATTTATACACTGGTTATGGCCCTGTCACACTAGAACGTTTTAGGCCAACGCGTGAGTAGCGCGTTAAAAATAGTTGATACGCTGGCAAACGCTGAACTTCCACAGAAAAAGTCAAGTGGAACCGTGATTTCAGCGTGTCCATAACGCGTTGTTAACGGGTGAGAAACGCGTTAGTAACGCGCTCGACGACTGATGAACGACTGCCCAGCGCGTGAGTAGCGCGTTCCAACGCGCGCCAGCGTACTGCAACGACCACATGGTTAGTTGTATAAAAAGCCGACGCGCTACTACACTAATGGCCCTGTCACACCAGAACGTTTTAGACCAACGTGTTGGAATTTCGGTAACACGCGGGTAAACGTTGACCAACGCTAGGCCAGCGTTCGAAACACGCTAAGCGCGTTACCCACACGCTGGAACACGCTGTCACACGCTGAGGCAAAAATACATTTTTCAACATACCTTAAATTTTCAGCATTTGCCAGCGTGTGCCTGCACACGCTGGCGGCGCGCAGGGTGGTCGTTAATCATGCGTCGAACGCACTAGACGGTCGTTACTAACCCACTACTCACACGCTGGCGACCCGCTGTCGTATTTTTACTTTAAATCAGTGATACGTTCCTCACACGCTGAGCGCGTTCCTCACACGATACTCACGCGCTGGCATACGCTATGAACCCGTTATCAACCTGTATAGACACGCTGAAATCACGGTTCCACTTGACTTTTTCTGTGAAAGTTCAGCGATTGCCAGCGTATCAACTATTTTTAACGCGCTACTCATGCATTGGCCTAAAACGTTCTGGGGTGACAGGGCCATAACCAGCGTGTCGCCAGAGTACGCCAGCGTACGCCAGCGTACGCCAGCGTGCGCCAGCGTGTGAGTAGCGGGTTGATAACGATCGTCTAGCGTGTTTGACGCGTGAGTAACAAACCTCCAACGCTCCGCCAGCGTGTACAGTCACACGCTGGCAAACGCTGGAAATTGTATGTATGTTGAAAAAAATATGTTTTCCTCAGCGTGTGACAGCATGTCTCAGCGCGTGAGTAACGCGCTCAGCGTGTTGCTAACGCTGGCCTAGCGTTGGTCAGCGTTTGCCAGCGTGTTGCCAAAATTACAACACGTTACTCACGCGTTGGCCTAAAAAGGTCTGGTGTGACAGGGCCATTAGTAGATTGTGGTGTAGACATTCTTGTCTTTGTGAGAAAAAAAAATTGTGATAAGAAGTGATACCTTACTCGACATTTCTTACAATAATGTTCAGGTTGTTTTCCGAAAATTAGACACCAGCGCTTTTACGCCACAACTTACGCTTCTTCCGCATAAACATCACAAAACGTACCTTATAGCTGAACGTGAGTTCATCACCTGTAACAACATCACACACACGGCTTAGGCTACAGATGAGAAGGCAGTTCCTATGTGGTATGCGATTGTGCTGAACAAAATACTAGGTGGTTCCACAACCACACTCGATGGTGTCAGTAATCCTCCGATATCAACAAAACATGTACTGTCCGTACGATATCATGTGGCAAAGTTAAACTGTTATCGTTTGAGGTTTGATCATCTTGACTAGAAAGAGGTGAACTGGTTGACTTCAGAACTGAAAGGAAGATGAGTAAGTCCAAGGAGGAAGAGTGTCTCATCGTAGCAAGACCAAGTATTACACTAATATCGTTCGGTGACTGAACTGCGCACTTTATGAGCAAATTATTTTGTCAACGGGGGGCAGCAGACGCATGGGGGCGCTTTACACAATCAAAAACTCCTGTCTCCGCCTTATACAATGGTGACCTGCCAACGTTGATTGGGCTAAAGTAACGTGACGTATCTCTAGATAGACCTGATCCATCTGCCGAACTTGCTGACAATCGAAAGCGCTTGGAATATTGCCAGGATATTTTGCACATCAATAATTTACGCCATCCATGGTGCGACCACACCCCACGCGGTTCGTTCATCAATCCTCATTGTTCGGCTACCGTGCGCAGGTGCTTTGGTATTTGTATGGCCGGCCAATGATGCAATATAAGATGCCTTTCCGGAAAAATGCACCAAAGAGATTTATTAGCGATTGAGACGCACATCCGTGTCAGGTGGGACGGGCATAAATACAGGAGACGTTGGCATAGTAAACACGGTTTCTGTTGTCTTGGGAAGGGGGTTGTTCACGGTCAACGGGTGAGAAGAATGACTGAAGATCGACTCGGTGTGTTTCCGTGCCAGGTGATAGAGACCCCATTGCGGATCCCACGGACACTAACGTTGTGTCGCGCCTATATATATGCAGGTGCAGTACGTGGTTTTCTGAATTGTTCAGAAAATACTTTTTCATGGGAAAGTTTAAAATGAAGCCTTGGTAAATTGTTTTGCTGGTGGCGATGTGTCAAAATGCACTTTAATCGCAAGTACTGCAAGTTCCCATTTGAAAAGAAAATCAATGAATGGAAACTGTATAGGAGCCGGGTAACTCTTTGCTTTATTTGTTACAACTTGAAGTTACAAACTTGTTGTTGAATGCTGAATCTAACGGGGAAGCCAGAAAAGCTTGGGGAGGGGAGAGGGTGGGGGGTACATGCAGATTGATGACTTACTGACTCGTCAGCCTTTTCTTGTTTATATTTTTTAAAGCAAAGAAAATGTCATTTCACAGAAATTGCCTTTTGGGAGTGGGATTGCCCGTGGGTTCTACTAAATCCGCTAGAATTGACCCGTAACTAGGGTCGTTTTCCAAACCCCAGCTAAAAGGCTCCAGTGTGGCTTCATCACGATTGCCAAACTGCACGAACAAAAGCCTGAACGGAGACAAAGCTGGAGATTGGAAAACGGCACAACTAGGGCCGCCGACAACTTTATGTGCTCGGATTATGCCACTCGAAAACAACAAATTCAAGATTCAAACCTCTTGTGTCAGGGGATTAAGGAAATATGTTTAAGGGATCCGGATCAATGTAGGCCTATTTGTCATTCTTCCCGCCTGATATGGTAAAAATGCTATATTTCAAAATTTCCAAGCAATACGCAAATGCATGCCATTGACTGGTATCCGTAACGTTTACGTAGCAATAAATCCGCCATGTTTTCTTGCAGATTCCAGAACTTCGAAAGCCCGGATAGAGACATTCATCATTTAACAAACACCTGCATGTTTAGTACATACATATGAGTTTATAAACGGACATCTGTTGCAACGGATCTGTCATTTCCTAGAAAATTTGAGGAAAATCGAAACCCAAAGAACGCTTAGTCTAAGTCATCAGTAAGTGTCAATTTTTTCTTCCCGCGCAAACCGTAGCCTATGGCGACATGCGTATAAGTTTCCTATATACCTCCATGGTATTAATAAGTAATTATTGAATCGGTGCACATACTGTGATTGGTTAAACTTTCACCCTGCTTATTTTCATACAAATAGGCCTAAACAATATTAATAATTCAACTTCAAGACTGCATATCAAGTGCGAAGAGACCTTGAGGTTCGCCTCCGTCAAAATCGCTAAAATGGTCTCGACCCCAATCGCCACCGCTGAAAAAGCCTTGACAAAAGGCTACTTGGCGAATGGCATGTAAAAGTTCCTGTTTTAACAAAAATCAAGATTTGAAGTGAAGAACCATGTACATGCAGGTACATTTAATAATAACATTATTGAAGACGACGTGTGCTTCAATGGAGCTAGCTGAATGCCGTTTTCTAAACCCCAGCTTGAGTCCGTCGCTGGGTCGAAGCCGGTTTGGAAACGAAACTTGGGTTTAGAAAACGGCCGACTTGTGCGCGTTTAATAGCCCCCTCTATCATCAAATATTGTGCATTGCAATACCAACATGGTAGACTTGAAGACAAGTCGTTAGATAGTCGTGTTTAATCCGTGAATTTCAGTCGAAATTCATCGGCACGGCTGGTTTAAGACTAGTAACCTGCCGAGTGAACTTCGAACTCTGCACATTGGGAACGAGGCAACCGCAACCTCCCCCGTGTACATACCGAGTGGACCGCTATTACCGACTTGGCACCAAGTCTACCAACATGGCGGCTTTATGCAGGCTTTGCTGTCGAAAACCAGCGAACATTTCGACAGTTGCTAGGATAATTTCAGCCCGATATGCAACGTTTTGTGAGTAATTTTGGTTTTCAAAACCGATGAAAAAATGTAACATTAGTATCCAGACGCCACTTCCCCAGGCTCCTACAACTAGGGAGAACGGCACTTTTTGCATTTAAAAAAACAAAGATTTCAAATCTGATTCTCAATCTGGTGTCACCAAAATTGTCTTTTTTAAATCTTAGAAAAAAAGTTAGAGTTACTTATGCTTATATGATCAATACTACCCGAAAATCAAAGGAAATTCATCAAACTGAAGAGGAAAAGATGCGTTATAACGCCACGCGTTGATGGGTGACCTCGCTAAATGACAGCGGCAATATCGATTTGCAAAACCTGACGTCGTGGACATGATGGACATGGTCACAGGTCAAATATATTTAATATTTGGCGCAAGAGTTGATTTATGTACTTTTTTCCTTGAGATTTGGACTGAGAATGAATCATGCTATCGAATTGTTGTAACCCCTTACCAGTGAAATTAATGTTTGCACTGTTGTAAATAATCCCCCTACTTTTATATCATGTATAGGCTTTCTAATGATGCCAAAAGTGCTGTTCTCCCTATCTTCTGGTGAGGGGTACATTGTACAACAAATCTAATGTCATTTTGGGAGAAGTAGTTTTCTGTCATCATTTTTCACTTTGACTCCCATGTAGTCCCAATTGTTTATGAAGAGATTACTTATGTATTTTGAAAGAAATATACAATATATTTGATACCAACAGACAGAGCAGAAACTACCAAATACAGTGCTTTGAAATTAGTCTTATTTCTGATTGGTGGAGGTAAAGGCTTTACAAGATCAACCAAATATTAGGGAGGTTTTTGGGGCTGGCACGATTGACAGGTCCATAACACGTGTGACCCAACCTAACAAAATGAAGAAAAAGTTGCCATAGCTACTTTTGAGTATTAAGCCTTAATATTAGACTCCATAGACAATTTTAGTGTGGTGACAGAAGGCGAAAAATTGCCCTATTGCTGGACTGAACGTTTTGCCTAGTTTCCACTTTTGTTAACCAGTTCGCCCAGAAAACTATAGTCTGCGCAGTACAATCGCGTTCGGTAGTTCTGCATGTTCTATAGACGACAGAGTCAACCAGTTGGCGTATAAATATTTTGTTTTTAAAAATATACACACGTATACAACAAAAATTCTAATCCGTTTCTTTATTGAAACTATAACTCTAGGCCGACATTTTGTCTTTTACGAGAAGATAATGCAATGGTTTTCAGACAATGTACAAATTAACGCACGTATTAATAAGATAAGACGACCCCCGGACCAATCTTAAGTTAAGACGAGTTCAGCTGCGTTGCTATGGCAGTTAGGAAGTGTTGAACGCGTGTTAACTTTGGTGAAATTGATTCTAGGACGAGTCGCGAGTTAGGACGAGTTACTCTTCCTTTGACGCGTCTTAGCGTTTCGTGAAATCGGCCCCAGGACTAATAATTCTCTTGTGACAGCATTTTTGGGGACCAGTATTTTATATGCACTTTCTAGATATGGATAGGTACCTACAGGGGTTGCTTCAATTAACTGAAATATGGAACAAAATGTATGCAACTTTTGCTCGCCAACATCACAAAAATAACCATTTGCCATCGCTTGCATGTATGTATTCTTCTGCGTGGTATTTTTTACTTGTTCATATTTTTTTATTGTATTTTCTCCAGTTTATATCTATTATTAATTTTCCATTGTAGCTGAAGACGACCTTCCTGGCCAGTATCCCAAAACCCCGAAAGAGAGAACAACTGCAGCTAAGAAGTATGGCATGAGAGTGGAGGACTACGAACCCTACCCTGATGACGGTCTGGGCTGGGGAGATTATCCCAAAGGCAAAGACATTCACGATGATGATAAAGATCCACATGCAGACTGGGATTTTCCTGAGGAAAGGAGAAACTTTGGAGAACTTGTAAGTTGGATACAAAAAAAATTGAGAAAGACTTTCATGCACGAACATCACAATGTTTGTCCTACTTCGACCTACATGTATCAGCCATCAGAAAACAATAACATATCCTTAAAAAGTCAAAGTTAGCTCAGTAAATATCCACTGAGAAAACGCTTACAGACAATTCTCATAGGGTTTATGCACAGCGTGTCAAGTGTATGGAATTCTTTCCAAAATTAGACAGTGACCATTTTGCAGCCATCTAAGAGTTGGCAATAACAAATTGACAACTATACGTCCACTACCCCAAGGCCAAAACTACCTAAACCAATAGATGAAAAATCATTATAGAAAAAAAATTATACAAAGATATCTTGATTTGGGCTAGTAGACCGTGTTTTGTGAAGCACAGTCGGGGATCCTTTCGCAACGAAAAATAACTAAACATGATTTACTTATTTTTCAGTGCGAAAGGACCACTGACTTCACTTAACAAAATAGGGTCTGGAGCTACTAGCTACTATAGTTTATGAACAATATTTAGTTTTTGTTTTGTTTTTCTTTTTTTCAGATGCATATAGAACAGGATTTGTTGTCTCGGGCAAAGCCCAACATATATGCAAAAACCAACATATCACTGTAAGTATTGGTTCATTAGTGCTTGTTTCCTTTTGCGATCGAGGATCGAAAAACAAAAGAAAACAAAGGGAACAAAAGATCCTCGAAGGACGGTTTCTTTGTCCTCGATCGCCAAGATAAGCGCAAAGCAATGGGGTTAGGTTTCAGTAAAGGAATAAAGGAAAACACAATAGGGAATCCTCGGTCGTAATGGCAATTCACGAACTATAGTTCAGTACCGAAACCAGATATTTATTTGTTCTAATGAGATCATTAGGTCAAGTGTTTTACACATTGTTGATAATTTGAAAAGATCCTTTTAACTGTAAATTCTTTCCCACACTTCAAGATTTCAAATGTATTGAGCTCTAAGCAGTGCAACTTTTGTTCTAAAGTTTTGGTTTATAAATCTTTAAATTTAACACCACTTACACAAGGGTTTGGTGGAGTCCAGCTGTTTAAGTTTAATAATGTGCACAGTTTAATAATAGCACAGGATGTTGGGATTTCCAGGATGAGGAAGGTTCCCAAAAATCACTAAAAGGATTTAGGGTTAATAATGCATATGCTACTGGAACTTATTAACCCTACCAAATCCTCTTTGCCAAATGAGGAATTAGGAGGATTGAGTGTCTTTGGAAGTCAAAATATCAGAGGGTTTTGCAGGATGGCACTAGAACTGTGAGAAAATGAAGGATCCAGGTCATCAGGATCAATCTGATGCTAGATGATTTCGGAGGATTGAGGTTACTGGGGTGTTTATCCAAAAGATGATTTTTGAGGATTCAGGATATTTGTTAAGTGCCCTATGCACATTCTCAATAGAGCTTGGGGATTTTGCAGGATTTTGGTCAGTTGTCACAAGTAATAAATATTAGTCATTTTGGAGGCTTCAGGTGTTATGTAGTTTTAACACTTTGGAATCAGAGGACTGAGGTCACTTGTAGGAAACATGGGGTATAGAGTTGGGGTTAAACTAAAATATGGAACATTTTTATTTGAATCCTGACAGTAAAAAGCAGGCAATGATGCTGGGAACCGTGCTAGCCACCCTCGCGATTTTGTTTTGGATTGGTGGAAAATACAAGAATTTCCAACCCGTGGTAAGTTCACAAACAACTGTAAGCAGCAACCCTCCCAAAAACAACAAGATGAAATGTATAATGGAGACTAAATGCTAAATGCAACTGCATGCAACAGCTTTTTACCAGTGTTGCTTTCTGTTGTTTTCTAGCAGAGTTAAGGTTAGTTGTTCAACCCGTGACTTTGTCATTCGAATGGTTTGTCGTTATTTTAGGGACCGAAGCAGTATCCATACAATGAACTGTGGGTGGAGAAAGGAAACCGACTGGAAGATGCCCCCGAACCAAAGAAGAACTATGTCATTTAAATATCTCAATACACCATTGCCAACTACCGGTAGCTGCCAATGATCTTAAGAATGCAAGGGAAGCAGGAGAACAAAACAGTCTCCCCACTTACCCCACCCCCAATGTTTCCTTGTACAGTATACACTATACAGTTGAATCTCGTTAACCCTAACTACCCCAAACCCGTCAAACTCCAAGTGCAGGTTTTGCTAGGTTTTGGCAGGTTTGGTACCAAACCACAGCAACTTGTTGTTGGACTTTGTTTGACTCAGTACTAAAGGCCTAGAGAGACCCTGTTGAATTCTGTGAGGTTGCCAACTACCGGTAGCTGCCAATGATCTTAAGAATGCAAGGGAAGCTGAAGAAAAAAACCACTCTCCCCACCCCTAATGTTCCCTTGTACAGTATACAATATACAGTTGAATCTCGTTAAACCCTAACTACCTCAAACCCGTCAAACTCCAACTGTAGGTTTTGCTAGGTTTGGTACCAAACCAAAGCAACTTGTTGTTGGACTTTGTTTAATTCCTCCATGGTTTAACTCAGTACCAAAGTCCCAGGGAGACCCTGTTGAATTCTGTGAGGTTCAGGCTAGGGCAGAAAGGCATGAGACTTGTAAAAATTTTGGAATTTGGGGGAATGCACAGGCAGTTGTGTGTGACCAACGGCTGGTCATGGCTCAGTTTTTGGTCAACTGCAAGTGTATGTACATTTGTACACACACGTTTGTTTATGGTGTCAATCGAGGATTTCTTTTGTTTCTCTCGACGATTTGTACACGAATCTCAATCGAGGATGTCCTCGATTACACACTTAACCCCGATTCACTGACATGGCGTCACGGATGTGTCTTCCATTTACACCATAAACAAACCCATGCACACCCTGTGTGTCCCCACTCAAGCACATAATGTATACCACTGGCCAGTCATCACTGCACTAATACTGAACAATGCATTGATCCATCTGTACCAAGTCAATCAAACTTCCAACTGCTGGAGTTTGGCAGGTATATAGTACTGTTGGGTATACAGTGTACCAATAATTACTTGAACCTGTGGGAGCTGTACTGTTGAAGTTTGTTAGGTTTGGTATGCTTTCTAGTACGAGAAGCTGAGGTGTTACTGGTTAATAGAAACTCGGCCAGACCTAGTCAAATTGTTCGTTATGTCCAGACTTTGTTTTAAGCAGAGTGCCGGTTATTTTTATTGTGCACAAAAATATACAGTCAGACCTGAGGCTTTGTTTACTACAACCAGAATTTTGTTGTAACAAAATGTGTACAAGTGAGAGTCAACTGTGAAAGCCTTCGAGTGCTTTACTGAAATATCTGCCTTCCAAAACAAAGATATTGATGTCTTGGAAGAAGGTTAGATCTTGACAGCTCATCAACTGGTACGACAATGTTGGAGATTTCTAGAAGGGGTGTTGATCGTAGTGGCAAGTCAATATTCTAAGAAATACGTTAAACCCTGTGGGCGTAATTCAAAGCCCCGTTCTCGTGTTGAATGAACACGCGAACAGTGTTGCGAATGACGCGAACCAACACACGAATGATGTCATCGAACAGGATATTCACTCCCAACTCAGTAGAGATAGAGTAGATGAAGAACGTCAAAAACACAAATGGCAGACTTATACTTATAGGCCCCTCCAGAACTGACTTCAAATTTTGTGCATAAAATTGGAAGCATTTAATGCAGGATCAGTTTGTTAATTTACATGTAAATTATTGTAGTAAAATCATTAATTGTCTTTTCTTGTCATTCGGAGTTTTAATTCGGGAATGCCATCTTTAATTTTCGCCTACACGCACTCCACACCCACTTGGGCGTTCGTAATCGGCAACCCGAGAACACTGTTAACAGGTTACTCGAGAACCAGGTTTCGAATACACCCTGTACTAGAAAACGTGCAAACGACTAGAAGGGTTAAAATTGTTGGCCAGGCGGGAAAACGCCTCTCTACGTGTAAAAGACCTTTCTCTTTTGAACGATTGTTTTTGTACAACTGTGTGATGTGACAAAAAATCGTACAGCCGTGCGATTTCCGTACAAATTTGTCAGGTTTTTTTCCCACGTAGTCTTGTACAACTGGAGTGTGACTGCTGTTTACCTTTTTCGTGAATGCTGTTCAACTTTCGCGTGACTTTTCCTCCTGAAACACCCGATAACGGTTCAAGTTTCTTGGCGACTGCTGTACAAGTTCCGCGCAGTGGGCCGGGCGATTTTTGTTCGACTCACGTGCTGTGCGCATGCGGTACAACCGCCGTACAACAAATCAGAGCGCCGTGCGACCGCCGTACAAGTGCAGTCTGGTGGATGTCGTATGGAAGTCAAACGTGGCCTCTGTTGGGGTCCCACTTATCAGACTGCTGTGCAACTGCTGTGCGACCCCCATGCGACTCCTTATGTAAACCGTTTGATAGCCGTATAGACATTTTCTATATTTAAACAAACTCGCACGGGCTTGCGACCCGTCCGAATTACACATGACCCCTACAACCTGTGCGAATCATCAACAGACTGCCGTGGGACTTCCGTACGGCCTGTGCGACTTCAGTAGTCGCATGACATTCGCGTAGAAATCGTCAAAGTGAGAACGGGGTATACAATCCACTTCCCGCTTTAGTCTTGATTCCTTGCATTCTGTAAAGAATGTTTAATGCTTCAGTCACACCAAACTAATTCTCAAAACGTCCTGCCCCATTTAAAAAAAAATCGTAAAACGTGCAACTTTGGCCAAATAATGTCATAAATACGATTCTGAGTAGGCTCAAAGTTCTGGAGCACCATTCCCGTCTGAGCCCGTCCATGAAGTTCTTAAACAGACCGCACACAGTTTGTGCCTGTTCGGCAACATTTTCGAGAACGTAGTGAGTACTAGTTTGGTGTGATGGGGGCATAAAATTGCAAGAAAATCCACGAAATTGCATGAAAAGGACTGGATAAAATTCGAGAGGCTTGTTGGCATACATAGGTAAAAGATACTATGGTGTCGTGTATTTATACATGTAGTCATTATTTGGTTTGCAGATTTGTTAAATAGAACAATTTTGCTGTGAATAATAAAAAACCGAATGGTCAAATGTTCAGAACGGTTTACATATTCAGAGAGTTAGGAATTGTGTTATTATATCTGCATTATTAATACAGTATAATAATATTAAAGCTTGCTCCAGGGTGCCCCCCCCCCCTTTTTATTTGGTGTGTGTTGAGGACCAGGGGCCAATTTGATGCTGTAGCTGCTAAGCACAAAATTGTGCTTAGCACAAGAAGTCTTGCTCAGTTAAAACAAGTTACCGGCCCAAATAATGTGGTCTGTAATCCCGTTTGGGCCGTTTTGGACAAGGAAACATTAATGCTAAGCAAATTGTTGTGCTTAACAGCTCCAAATTCAACCAGGAGATAGCCGAGATATGACCATAACACTAGAGCTGTCATTATAATGACTCATGAGGGCGCTTTGCGTGACCTTTCTGCATTGACCCCGGTGTACCCAATTCGCTCGCGTGCGGTGCTTTTTGTCCGATCGATCCTTGACGCCGTCGTCGACAGTAGCAAAGACCCCTTTGCTACTGTCGACGGCGCTCTACGATCTTTGTACAGTAGTACATACTCCACGCTCTTTTCTGTTTTTGTTCTTTTTGCTCCACATGCGAATGGAATAACGATGCGATGTGCATGCATCAGCGCGCCCAAGTAAACAATGCAAAGAGCGCATGCGCGGTGTCTTGTGTAGCATGAAATCGCACTAGAGGCCGGTGTGGACGGTAATTCTGTCCCCCGGTAAAATTGTCCGGGGGGACAGAATTACCTAGGTAAAAGTGTCCCCCTAGAGCCGTTAATTCCGTCCCCCTCCAGTTTATTCTGTCCCCTCTCTAGGTAATTTTGTCTCCCAATGTTCCACATATAAGTGGTTATTTTGATGTTATTTCAATGAAAAGCCCACATGGTATTTATTATTTGGACTTCTGTTCCCTTCATCGATTTATCAAAATAAAAATAAAAATATAAATAACTGTATTAATTAAATCAACCGATCTACGTTTCTGCGCGAAAGGGAAATTAGCGGTAATCAGTATTTTCAGACTTCTTGCACGTGTACAAATTCTGTATACCCGGCCCAGGACGAAATATGGCAGTACTTTTGACCACCCGTAATTTGTAGTACGCTACACATCCTACAGTCTGCCACAAAATTATGCATCATGAAGGGGTGAACTTGTACTACACTGGTTGTTGCGTCTAGTGCACTGCAAAAACTGTGGTGTTAAATTGTACACCAATGGTGTAAAATTTGATTATTTTCTGGTGTTTATATTGGGCAGGGATTTGGGTGTTGAATAACACCAGTTTGGGAATCAAAAATTTTTAACACCAATTTTGGTGTACACTCTGATAGCAAAATTTAACGTGGATATCACGTCATTTGCTCGTCATTTAACACATGTTTTTGTATAACTGCATGGACAAATTACGTAATGAAATATTACCAAGAACTGACTTATTACACAATAATAACCCATTCTACTGAATACGTACTACACACATAGCCATTGCCGTTGTTAGTTTTATACTACGCTTTTTTTGTCAACGACGATGTCACAACTAGTTTTTATGAATAATGTCAAAATTTAAAAACGAATAAAATGTAACGCGAATTTTTAACTATGTTTGCACAAAAATAAAAAATTCAATCATGGAATCGTTTAAATAATTACATATTATGGTAAAAAATGAATTTTGGGACTAAATACAACAATTTAACATCGACTATTGTTAACATATCCCATAATTCCTTATCGACCAATCAGATGGCTTTATTTCACACACGCATGCGCACTAGGTCAAATTTAACACCAAAAGTACGTAACACCAGTACTTGATTTGAAACTGATACTTCAAGAATCATTTTACTTCATTTTAACACCAATTTTCATTCCAAAAGATTAAAAAAACATTGGTGTTAAAATTTTAACACCACAGTTTTTGCAGTGTGGGTGCTAGACTTGTGACGTTGCACGGGACAATTTTACCAGGGGGACACGTTTAACGTTGGGCAGGGAGACAGAATTACCTGGAGGGGGACAGAAATACCTAGGTAAATGTGTCCCCCCGGACAGATTTACCGGGTCACGGCCTGGTAAGTCTGTCCGGGGGGACACATTTACCAGGGGGGACAGAATTACCTTTCACACCGGCTGTACGTTTTCCTGAGCCGCTTTTACCGACTCGCGCTGTTCACGATGGATTTATCGTCTAGAAAAAAGTTACCTGGAAAGTTTTCCCGGGTAGCAGTTGGCCGGTAAAAGTAACCACTGGACTCGGGAAAAGTAACTGAGAGAAAAACGTCCTAGGCTGTTCGCACTCATCAGGACTTAAAATGGGAAAAGTATCCATCGTCCATCCATGGAGGAATTTCTCCATGGTTCATCGTACCCAAAAAGTCCAGTGCGAACAGACTCGAGCGTGCAGCTGTCACGCAGCTGTGTTCTCCTACAGAACATCCTTCCGGACGGATTACCGGGCCGTGGACTGCTCCCCGTTGTCAAGGACAAGTGACTGGTTTGGTCTGGTTTGTTGTTTATATCCTGACTCACGAGTCAAAATAATTAGTACGACTGTATGTGCTTGACAACCTGTTAACTTTGGGTCATATCAGGTCAAATAGGATCTAAATTAATGGATCCCGTAACGCGTTTACGGCCTGCAATTCTACGCTATTAAACGAACTTATGGAATGACTCTTTTTGATTCCTGAATGTACATTAAGAACAACATCCACCTCGATATCCTTTTTATTTATATAACTATCTAGTAAATGTAATTGTCAAATAATTGCACTCTACCGTTAGTATATTAATCAACTTCAGAGTCGCTGCTGTATGTCATTTTTTGTGTCTAGATGGCCCTCACTTATAACATCTGAATTATTATTATTATTTATGTATTTATTTAAATAATATTTATTTATTTATTTTTATTTTTTTGGGCGGGTGGTCGATTAATGTCGTGTGACTGTGAGGTCGAGCGAAATAAAATTAAAACTTGAAACTAAATCAGCTTAGTGTCGTATGCGTACTTCTTAATCACGGTACGGTATGGCAGCGATATTTTTCCACTCAAACAAAATCTGACAATATCAAAAGAAGCCGTTCCATGACGGACGGAGATCGCGAAAGAACAACAAGAACAACATTTAAATCACTGCCCGACGCCGCGTTTCTTGCTTTCTTTGGCATCCACGATTGTAAAACTTTGAGCAGGTCAGTTAAACGATATTTACTATAAAATACAACTCTCTTAAATCCACGCATTCCTCATAATTCAAGCAATTATCAATGATGTATGTAATGAACCAATAAGAAAAAGCGAAATCAAAACCGTTTGGGAAACAAATCGCAAATTCCCCAGAACGCCGTTTTTTCGTCTACCCTCGTTAACTGTGTTGCCTTTCTATATCACGAATGGGCTTCAGGTATTCTGGAACACTTGGCAAAAAATCCTCCCAATAGTGCTGGTTGTTGGCTCGCAGAGGCTTCTTAAACCCTTTTGCACTATGAGTTCCTTGAATTTAACATATCGAATAACTTATCGATCGTGCGAATAAAGTCAGTTTTAGTCTTGCTATCTGCGAATTCAGCCAGTTTCATGTCTTCTCGGAGAAAGTCAATGGCGTCAGCAACTGACGAACTTAAGGTCTGTGCAGCAAGCCAGACATTCATTTTGTGTCGCTGCCATTCAATGTGGTGTTTAGTAAGTCGATTTCCAAGAGTCGGGGAATCATTCACCTGGATCCGATGTAGCTTCTCAATATATTTCCACTTGACCTTATCGCCTTCAACTTGGAGCTCCTTCATATCCGCCAACATATCTCTTGTTAGTTTCAACATGTGGCTGGCATAACAAAATACAGCAAACCTTTTGTCCCGGCATTGTGGGATGGTACAAATAGGGCTTTGAATTTGTGGGATTGAGTTGTACGCCCAAACGCTGGACTGTAGTTTGATTTGCGTAAGTGCCATCATACACAAACAATTCCATGGACACGAAGACCACGGTCAGCCATGAGAATGATTCAGTCTTTCACCAACTGTGACTAAACGGTTCCAGACAAATGATCTACGAAGAAGTACTGAACCCACACAATGTTTCCAGTTACCTGTTAGTCCAACCGCCATAAAACTAACGCTTCTGACTCGAGGATGTTGTCGCTCTCTACTTGAACATGACCTGGATAGTCTACAAACCCAACAAACTTTCTCTGTTTAGGATCCCAGACAGTAGCTTTTCGAATTGCCATTGCATCCAATACTAAAACACAATCAGCCATCATTGGATTTTTGCCAACAACTTTACGCAGGTGCGTCAATACCTTCTTGAAAAAACAGGCTGACAGTCAACAGAGCTTGTCCAGGCCCTAATAGACGATGGGTCGAAAAGATGAAGAAGCCTTATGGGAATGGTAGTGAAGAGTTAGAGCAAACTGCTTTGTTTCTGCGGAATATCTTCTTCCAGAAGCCTTCTTAGCAGAATTTTGAAACTCGGACTTGGACAGATTCATTGTCACGCCTGAAAAAGAATGCATCATCTGTCAAGAGTGACTTCTTCTTCAGTGTTTTTAATAAGACTTTCATGCTTTTGTTTTTTGTTACTAGCCTTCGTACTTTTTGTTGCAGCACTTTAATCTTCGTCTTAGTGTTAGTCTTAGTTTTGTCCGTGGAAGTCGATGAAGAGTAGGTGTGGTCGAGATCATCTTTGGCTAATCTCTGGCGCTTCAGCGGCAGTTCCGCAAGTTCGGATTCATCAACTTGTACGCCTGTAGATCTTGTGCGGCCTTGTTTTGACTTGTTTGTTACCATGGGGATGGCATGCTTGAATAAGTATACTCTCTTCTCAGCACCCCCCTTCATTGAGTATTTAAAACATTCCTCATCAAAGTGCTGACTGCAAATGAAACTGTATTTGTTGGGATTCCATCTTTCTCTCCCTGTTCCTAAAATCTATACTTGCCTAGTCTTTTCCGATCATTGAGAGGAAAGCTGTACAGATGAGAAAACATCAGGTCAAACGTTCAGGTCAAACATGTTTTACTTTTCTTCAATAATTTAGACAGTCATGAATGGGTTTAAATATTGTAAACTTTGTTTGAATTTATCAATTTATCAATTTTTATGGCCGTTTCATGGTTCAGATCTTAGTAAAAACAAAGTATTATAGAAAACAAAATCAATCACACGTAAACGTCACTTCTTTGCGCAAACTTACACGGTCTATTATATAGGGCCATCGCCGAATTGACTTTAAAAAAAATATAGGTAGATTAACATGCAAACAATTTACCGATGAAATTAAAGTTATCCGTTCCCCTTCTGTTCGGCATTGCAGCCAAGCACATTACCCTCCATTACCACTTTCGTTTTTCTGTTAAGAAAGAATGAAGTTCCAATTTAGATCGCTATCTTAAGCTCTTACCACTGTAAATAATATCATTCACAATGACGAAGGATTAATGACATCGATTGTTTTAAATAACATAAATCTCATTAACATATATATTGCGCTAAAGGAAAACATAGACATTAAAATTACAACGTTTGGTAATTACTCCAAACATTAATGGCAATACAAACTTACTTGGTAAGAATTAAGTAGGGCAGCTTTGGATAGTATAATGCATTTTTAGAAACTTTTCACTTTGAAGTACTGCGGTTATGGAAAAAGGTATCACTTTTTATCCCCAAAAATATGAATCTGAGAAGCGTTACTGATGCAGTGACGTTTCTCAGAGTGTGTATTCCAATGCAGAATATTCTTCCTGGGTGGACAAAACCGCTCCAGAATTTCGGCAATATCTCCAAATCACTACCACCTTTTAAAAATAAATTTTTACAGGTAAGTTTTATGGTATATATCTATAACTATATTAAAACAAACAGTGGGTTCCAATTACCAAACGTATACGATCCCTTTAAATTCAGTTTAACTTAAAACAAGTTCATTAAAACAACATAGTTTTGCTCTTTCCGACGTGGTATTTACCACTGAATGCTCAATGCGTTCTGAGAGTATAGTCTATTGGGAAACAATCAAAGGCTTTACTCGGGCGAGACTTTAACCCACAACTACCTGCTTATAACAGTGTAGACGCCATGTATTCTTGCGTTTGAATCAGCCAGCCCATTACGTGATTAAGACGGGAAAGTGGACACTATAAAATGAATCAAATTTAGAATTTGCTCAATCCGTAGGGCGTATTTTCTGATGACATCGCACCGAAGGGTTTCCCGTATACACCGTAAAACATTTTTTTTTAAATTGATGCTTTGAAAACATGGACGATATATTGTAATACTGCTATAGCACCCCATTTTTCTTCAATGATAGTGAAGAGTTAGGCCTAACAGAAGGTCCTATTATAGAGCAAACTATTGCAGAAGTCACACGGACCATTTTTAAAGCCTGCCACAATGAAAGTACTTACCCGGCGCACAGCGTTAGTTGAAATACTTATTAGGGACTACGTGCATGCGCTTGCGTTGTTTGCGCACAGCAAAATCGAACGCTCATTTAGTGATGTGCGTTTAAGTTTTGGGCGGATTAGCTTAGATTACGCACCCATATAGAATACAAACGCAGATATGCAAATAGCCGTACAAATATAGCCGTACACAATTTTGAGTTTTCCATAGGTTTGTGCCATAGAGCTATATTAAATTAAGCTATAGTAATTTAATATAGCTCTATGGTTTGTGCACAAACATGGATGCGCCCAGTACGCATCACTTTGTACACGAGCCAGCGCTCTAGTAATTTAATATAGCTCTATGGTTCATTCACATTAGAGAATAGAAGCCCTTCAATTGTAGTTCATCCATTCAACTCTGAGAATGGAAGCCCTGCAATAAAATTGTAGGCTGTTCATTTATATCTGATAATGGAATCCCTTCAATTGTAGGCTGTCAATTCAGATCTGAGAATAGAAGCCCTACACAAATTATTGTAGGCCGTCCTTATTGTAGGCCGTCCTACAATGCATTATTTGAGTGGTCCATCCTGTTGTGAGTTACAGGGTGGGGGTTCGTCAACTCACTTATTCCTCCAGCGTCCACTCAATGAAGGAGACTGGGAGTTTCATTGAAGCTTCAGAGAGTTCACATATTGAAATATAACTAGAAAAGGGTGAAGCGCAGCCCTCCTTCCCAACTGCAAATGCGCCCCAACCGCAAAACGCCCTATGTCTCGATGTTAAAAAACTCATTCAAAGGGATCCAGTATATATACTCATCTAGATCCAGATCAATCAAAAAAAGTTCAATGGAATCATCTATGACCCACCATCTTCCCACCATGTTTTGCCTGTGCAACAGACAATTCCCATCCTTTTCCGTGACCCCTAGGTGCTTTCAACTCCCACTGACGAGGATATGCCTATCTAAGTCTGTGTTTATTTCCAGTTGGCATCTGTTGTTCCAGTGTTCTGGGGAGAAGTCCGATGCCGCTAACTATTGGCCTATCAGCATTCGTAATCATAAGTAAAGTAGTTGAATGCCTGATCAACAAAAATCTCCTAGATTATTTGGAGGGCCACAATCTTCTCACTGATGTTCGGTATGGCTTCCGGCATTTACAGTCTATAGGCCTTGTGATGGGCGATTTTCAGTTTGAACAAAATGCAAGTAAAAGTCTTCAGTCCAAAGGTTTTGGGAGAGCGGTGAAGGGAAACAGGTGCAATACTATGTACTCAAAGCTGTCTTGGAAGAAGTCCAATAAGTAACTTGCGTCCAGCTCATCTGCTGTTTCTTTTGAAGGACTGATTCTAGTGATTTGCAATAATAATTTAATCTTGGACAAGTCTCCATCGTCCCAAGGTTATAGGGCAGCCCGGGAAGCGGCGGGGGATCTACTTGAAGCTAAGAACGTATTTGCCTTGGCGGGACCGTCTATAGGCAAATTTTTCCACCATAAGTACAATCGGACTCACGGCCGACACGCATCCAATCATGATAAAGGCCAAATGGTAGCTCATTGTTTGGTCGTAAATCCAACCTGGAAAAGGACAAAAATCTCAGTTAGGGACATTATTATGACAAAGTCACCCAGTCACTCAATCAGTCCTCATTGATTAAGCGACAGGGATTCAGTTAGTCGGACAGTAACTTATATATACTAGTCAATAACTCGGTTGGACAGTAACCCAATCAATCAGTTAGTTATAGACACGCTTACCCTTATGCTATAGCAAATAGGAAGGTAATATCCCTTTACGCCGAAAGACATGCCTCACGGAGAAGACATTTAATTTTTATCAAAGATCGTCTGTTTGGAATGTGGCTGAATGGCAATTAAGAGAGTATAACATTTCAGACGTGTGATCTCACCATGTTTCTGTTTTACACATGAGCACCATTAATTAGGTCGTTACCTTTTCTTCCCCTTTCCCTAGTGCACTTTGGGCGTTTTCTTTAACAATTTCGCCAAGTTCCCCATGATGTCCTGTTGGGCTTTTGGGGATTACAATTTTCCTTTGTTAAGCTAAGCACTTCATCATGACATACCTGGGAAGAAGCCAGCACCAATCCGGGCAACCGCCGAGATGACATTGGTCCAACCAAGACTCTTGGCAAACCTGTCCACTCCCACCACCTTCCTCAAGAACACCTGTATCATGCTGCTGGAAACGCCTAATGCCACACCATTCACCAGGCACGCAGTGATCATAACAGCAGGTGCAGCCATCCAAGAATCCAGGAGGAATATCATGGCGGTGACAGCTGTGGATGAACCAATCAACCCCCGTCTAGTAACCAGTCTCCTGTCCACGATAGGTCCATGGCAGGCCTTCCCGAAAAAGCTCCCGACTGCTGTGATGGTCACAAACAGAGCTGCTTGGATCTTTGTAAATCCCATGTCTACCGCGTGGGGCACAAAGTAGATGGTCCATGCCGAAAACACGAATCTGATGGAGGAGGTGATGATGACGCTCACGCAGAAAGGGAACTCCTTGAAGACGGTCAGACCGCAGGTCTTTGCAAGCCAGCCAGAGCGGCAACCACAGCACGGGTTTCTTTGGGATCCCTGATCTTTTTCAGACACCGATTCTAGTTCATCTTGCGGTTCACTTGAAGAAGGTTCCGCTTGGCATTCATTCTTATTTACGCTCGAACAAGGTCGCAGAGGCAGCAAACAGCCACACACTACCATATTGAAGGACAATCCACCTACGATAAGCAGCGCTCCCCTCCAATCATATTGGTCCAATAAATACTGCACCAGCGGCGTCAGGACAAATAGACCGACGGATGTCCCGGTGGCCGAAATGCCGGTTGCGCATGCGTACCTCTGACTAAAGTGACGTGCGAGTTCAATCTCTAAAGTGATGATGGTAAAACCAAAGCCAACACCTAGAGGTAAAAGAAAAACAGTTTTGAAAGAAAACTTGCAGTTAATCAGCTAGTTTATCGAAGAGGGCAGTGGGGACGGGCCAATACCATACCTGAAAGTACTCCAAGAAATGCCCCGAACTGGAAGATGGTTTGTGCGAAAGATGCCAGGCAAAGTCCCACAGTGACAGATGTGCCGCTGACGATGACGATATAGCGTGATGGGAATCGACGACTCAACACGCCTGCTGGTAAAGCTGAAAATACCAAGGGTTCATGACAAGGATTGATGTGACCCTCAATTTGCGAACCTTGAGGGTCTCTGCGCGGTGATAATGTCGCTACGTCACATAGACATTGTAAGACCGTGTACGGTCCGAATTACTTGGCTGCGGATAACACATGAGCCCATTGTAGTGGCTGTATGAGCCGCTTCAATAGTCCGATTGTGCCCTAGCTCTAAGTCACGTGACCTATAGTGGGTATCAAACATCAACAAACAATGCATCCTCCATAGCAAAGTGCCGCTATTGCAAAGTACATGATGATTGTTGCATTTGTTTCTTCGATCAAGGCTGTTCTGTCTTAAATCTCTGAAGAATATTCCGGAGTTTGTACCCAAGACCTTACCGAATGGCTGGATAAAGCCAGTAAGGACAGTTCCATCAAGTCTTGAAAATGTTACAAGGAACGTTAATATGTTCACGACGTGGTACTGGCACGGAACGTTGGGACCGGCACTATAGCGATTTCAAGAAAGAAAAGCCTCGATCGAAGAAACAAACTTGACAATCATCAGGTACTTTGCAACAGCGGCACTTTGCTATGGAGGACGCCATGTTTGTTAATGTTTAATACCCACTTAGGATACGTGTCAAATTTCATCCGTAACCAAATTTGGACAGTGTCTTAGTCTCGACACCGAGTCTACGTTCACGATTTATGTAAGCGTCATGGTACCACCAGGCGCGGTTCTATAGAGCCAATAATTTAGGGGGGATAGTCCCTTCGCAAGTGACGTCAACTTCTAACTTTCGCAGATCCAGTATACTCCCCCCCCCCCTCCCCCCAGCTTATCGTGTTTAGACCAGACACATGAAAAGACTTCCCGGGGAATTGTCCTTTAATAATCAATTGGATTTTCAGACACCGTTTTAAATTCGCTTAAACACTAGTTCAACTCGATTTGGTTAAAAGTTTTAGCTAAAACGGTGTCTGAACGGTTGTAGATTTAACAGAATTAGTTTTGTCTCGCCGCCAAAACCTTGTTTTAAAACACCTACAGAGAAAGGCTTGGATCGAAAAAAGGTTTAGCCTTGGTCAAGGCGTTCCGTACGTACAGCGCAGCGGTAATTGGAGCTCAAACAACGGCCTCACGCGGCCACTATTACATGTATATGCAAATTTACTGAAGATATATGAACGCCTTGGATCAATCATTAAGTTAAGGTTTTGTGGCGGTGCTCATTATGCTAATATATTGAGCTGACCTTTATAGTCGTTTTCTTATTGGTCGATCGTTGCGTAGAAACTGCATAATTTGAGCTAGCGGTGAAAGGTCATAGCTATCTCGCAAGTGTTTACGAACACCACCATCGTTGACATAATATTTTATCGGAAAAAGTTGAGTGGTTTTTACAAAGGCTTGTAAGTTGTAGGAATTACACATGAAGATTTGAACTGTCTTGCTTGATTGGTGAGGGTCGCAGTTATTTTCGCTCGTTTTGCTGGGTATTTGCTTGAATGTTGACAATGTTATGGTCAAAACTAGTTGTGTTTAGCTGCTTAGTTTTGAGTTTTACAACCGCGGCGACTGGAGAAGGCCGCGACTCTATTAAAACGTGTCGAACTCGGCCCTACATTATATCGCACGCATCTAATCCAGCTGAAAAACGTGCCTCGGTAAAACGCGGAACTCTGATAATTAAATGCCTTGCCGGCTGAACTTTGCCAAGAAAATAATAAGAGGAGTTATTGAGGATATAAGTAACTTGTCCCCATTTAAATTACGATATTGCGATCGTTTTGAAGGTTGGTTCTGTAGTCGTAAACATGCCCCCTCCCCTTTGTCTTAAATGTCATGCTGCAAATAAGTAACTGCGTCAAATTTGATGACGTCGGGATTCAACCGCGTTGTGATTGGACACTCCACATCTTAGCCCCGTCTATACTTATCTGTAGGCCTATTTGCATACGAGGTCTGCGCTAGAAATGTGGCGCAAAATATAGGAAAAACATAAGATTTAAAAAAAAATTGATCCAAGGCGAAACAGTAGCTTCAGTTGATTTACATAAATAGTGGCCGTATGAGGTCGCTGTACGCACTGTGTCTTTGTACGGGGAGCGCGAGCTAGCAGCATATGCAGGGCGCGCGTGGCGTGTATTTCTGGACGGATAACGACAGACGGATAACGACGAACGCGCCTTGACCAAGGCTAAAAAAAAAGTACCTCGTGGTGCGAATTGTAAAGGTGAAGGCCCTCATAGCGGTGTGGGCTGAACTGACATCGAATTCTCGCTGCACTTGCCTTCTTATCATGTTCAAGAAAGTTACTGTCCTTAAGGATATCGACTGCCAGTTAGCTTCTTCATAAAAAAAAATAATTTGCTGAATCGCGACTAATATTTAAAAAAAAAATTCTCGAGACAGCGCCATGTGGAAAATCATGCATTTAGGGTTCGCTATTGTGCTTTACACATGCACACTGTGTTAGGAAGCAAATGTGCCTGCAACCTGAGCTGCACACAATTATTTTGTTTAGGTGTGCATGTATTTCGCGCCACACGAATTGTAGTAGCGCGCGAAACATGTAAACTAGCGGAAGTTCTACGTGAGTACGTGACCCAAGAACAGATATAAAACACTACTTAAAACGGTGTCTGAAGGCTCGGTGTTTTAATTTTACGACCGACCACCCGTGGTGAGCGACCTTTTTTAACGTTTACTGTTTTAGCTAAAACACTGTCTGAACTTGACATTCTTCAAGTTAAGCTTGCACATTGTTTTAGTGTGGTTATCATACTATAAAGGATCGATATATTATTACGACCCTTACAATTACCGACAGAACATGGCGTAAAATACAATTGTATGCGTAATGTACAGAAGCGACATAAAACAATATTCATTATGAACAAAGCGTCAAATTATGTCAATTTCTCAGCCCTGTGTTAAGTAATATTTCGCACGAATCTGGGGAGGGTTAGTTAATGTCCATGTTGATGTCAATGATTCATCGTAAATAAAAATATCATTTGCCTTGGCCCATATGGTTGGCTTTGCATATTGAACATGTAATAGTTTAGAAGCAGCAGTTAAATTGAGTATACTATAAATACATGCATGGAGGTAGGAACATGACACCGTCACCCCGAAGTAACCTTAAAGGTAGGATACACCATTTACAGATATCGAAAATATTTTCTAACGAATTACTAAAAAAAAATCTTACTCATTTGAAAGTAAATAATGATTTTAGGCATCCAGCAAAATTATTGCTCTGGATATCCTGTAATTATTCCGAAAAGTATAATTTTATAAAGAAAAATTTGTGATCGCCGGACGACATAAGAATAACTGCTCGACGCCGGTTGAAAACAAACGCTGTTTTTCGTGTTTTTCTCGGCATCCATGATTGACATTGGACAAGTATTTACTTGTACGAAAGCGACCTCGCCACCAGAGTATAAGACAGCGCCCTCTTGTGATTTACCTTATAATCATCCAAGAATTTCCAGAATCCCCTTGTTTGCTGATAGTTCTTGATCAGTAAATCCTTACCTATGACCTTATAATCACCATTTAACTTAATTATCCAATCACCGCGGTAATCATAAATACCCCCTGTGCGTCAATAAGAGAAAGTGAGTATGATTTGGGTTGATCTAGATATCATGTGGAGGGATTTGACTTCGTGTTTATTGTTAGTTTGGGGTTGTAATTTACGCTGTATTAACGTATATTGGAATTACATGTCATGCCATGCATACCTGTTCTGTACATCATTTGTGGGCATTTTGCTAGGAAAACAGGGTCTTTCCATAAAACCTGTGCTATGTTTGCCAGTATAATTATAAGTGTTTAGGCCCTTTATAACGCTATATTTGTTTTCATGTAAACCATGTTATGTACATATATGGGCTAATTATAGGCACATGTATATTGTATAAATGTTTAAATGTATATTGTTAATGTTTAAACATAATTAGGGTTTCATAGGTCTGTGCACGTAGTAATAACTTCCCTTTGTTTTATTTATCCTTTAGACCACACACACACACAAGTGTGTAAATGCCTTCGATCGTGGACGGGGTATTGTCCGACCGTCTTCCCTCTTTTGTTTATACATAACGTTTTTTGATGATCGCCATAGGATTTGTACACGGGAAACGATCGTGGACGTTTTGTCAATCGTAGACCCATTGTTTGACTCCCAATTCTTTTGTCCGACAACCACGATTGCCGGTCAATACAAACGCACCGTAACCTCTTCCCGCATCGTGTGGACCTATATTGTTCGGAGGTCCACAGTGCGTATGCAAGACTAACTCACACACACCACACTCCACACAATGTACACATACTGCATAGTAAATAAACAAATCCAACCAGCCCATCACCAGTTTGGCCGCCTACTTCTTTTCATGGCCCTTCGAGCCGGATTCGAACCAGCGACCTACGGATCACCTTTTCAACCTCCAGAATGTCTCACCCACCACAAGAAGACGTTCTCGGCCAATCTCCCAGCGGCCATGCAGGTGATGTGGCCACCGTCAGCAGTGAACACTCCTTCCATCGTAGCAACCGTTCCAGCAGTTCTGTCGCCTCCCACATATCTGGACTGAGTGACAAATATGCTGTAAAGGTACGGACCCTTCGAACGAAGACTCGAGTTGAGGAGTTGCAGTGCCAATTATAAGAAGATGAGGCTGCAGACCAAGCGCTTCATCTAATTGACGATCAAGCTCGACAAGCCCGCCTCAAGGCTGATGAAATAGAGCGTCAGGCTTTGAGAGAGCGTAAGCCATAGCCACAAGATTGCGTAAGGCTCAACAGGAGCTAGCCGAAGCTGAGGCCATCAGCGCCATAGTTAGTGATGAGTCACCCCTGACAACCAATGTCATGGTTGAACCCCAAACAAGTACAACGCCTACCGGTGTCACCATTGCTACGCCAAGCCATAGTACGCCACCCGTGTGTGCTTCTTCCCAACCAGCGATCATACATCACCTATAGAGTACAGCACCTTACACGACACGCCTTTGCCGGTCATCCAAAGTCTTTCAAACTTGATAGTGTCGCAGACCCCATTGACGACTACACTTGTCAATGACCACCCTGTACCATTGTGTGCTGACGGACATGCAGCCATGACAGCCAGTCACATGCCACCACACCACAGCCAGCACATCAGCCTAAACCTGCTCCCACCAGTTCCAATCCAATGGTACCAGGAGGAATGACCTCTGACCTCCTTTTGGCATCTGCCTATGTGATTCCCTGATGGAAGAGAGAAAGAATTTGCCTTACTCCGCATGGCATTGGACAACCTGATCAATGTTCATCCACACCTTACAGAACAATACAAGTTCCAGGTGATGCTCGACCGACTAGGTGGAAGAGCACTGAAACTTGCCTAGTCCTTCATGTACGCTTGTCAGCCCTACACCGAGGCCCTAGCTGCCCTAACTGACAAGTATGGTCAACCACGACAGCTCGTCCAGTGCGAGATCGCGGCCATAATAGCCACCGGCCATAATAGCCACCTCTCTGATCAAGTATGGAGACACCAAAGCATTTGAGGAGTTCTCCCTGAATGTCCACTCCCTCGTTGGAATGCTACAATCCCTTGAGCGTCCAGACGGCATCGAACTCAGTTGCGGATCACATGTCGACCGTCTGCTCAGTAAGCTAGCACCTAGCCACAGGACGAGTTATGGAGCACTACCTGAAGGCGGGCATATTGAAATCGAACTGTAGTCAAACCTACACCCTATCCCAGTTCGCAAGTTGGCTCCGACGGAAATCTCAGTCACACAGCTTTGCCAGTAGAGCCGTGTCCGCACATACTCCAAGTATCCCGAGACCGCAGTGACACCAGGAACAACGAATGTTCAAGAAGGACACCCCAACATCGGTACTCATGACAGCACCGAAGCAAAACAACAAACCCCAGCCTTATTGTCCCTATTGTGACAACAGGAAACACTACCTTGGCGGATGTTTTGAACTCAAGAAACTGAACACTGATCAGATCATCAGTTGGATTCAAAATAAGGGACAGTGTTGGAAGTGCGGTCGCGCCCATAAGACCGATGATTGTACACTTACGAAACCGTGTCACACCTGCAAACAAGTGCATTTAACTGTACTCAGAGAACTACCAGTCGTGTCTATACAGAGTGCAAACATCAAGCCAGACTGTCTATGTTGACAGGCCAGTCCGTCCGCATGGTGTGATGTTGAAGATTTTGCCAGTTCCCCTTCATGGTCCTGCTGGCACCATTGAAACATCCTCGATGATGGTTCAGAGAAAAGTATGCTGCTCCAGACAGCAGCCAAAAGGCTGAGGCTTGAAGGCCAACCAGAAACGGTTCTACTGAGAACGGTCCGTGATGACTTTAAGGTTCAACTGCGTCTCTGCAGGTATCGCCTAAGGGAAAGCCCGACATAAAGTACACCTTCTCAGAGTTCACCTTTAGAGCCTTCTCAGCCAGCAATCTGTGTCTCTCGGAGTACACGTGTAGCCCGTGCGATACGCTGAAGTGCGCCCTCAAGCGGTTATGAGATACGCGTGTACCGTAACCATGGCAGGCGCCATGTTTCGCACACGTTTTAGTAAAATTCCCGCAGAGAAATGCCAAGATTCTTGCTAAAAGTCAACTGTTAGGTTGAGATTGATTGAAAATCCTACAGCGAGTGGCTCTCAGGTGAGAATAAGTAAAGGGTAATAATAAAATAATAATAATGCTAGTTTCTTATATGGCGCTTTAGACTCCCACAATGTGGGTGTATCAAAGCGCTTTACAATTTATTATTACCCCGGTCATTGGGCCCATGAAACATTCCAAATACCATCTCAGCTCCCTGGGGAGTATACAGCTCGATGCTGCCATTTCGGCGCAAACCAGCTAAATCAACCACAATATAACCATCTCTGCCCTCACAGGTACCCACTTACTCCTGGGTGGAGAAAAGCAATGAGTGACAAAGTGCCTTGCCCAAGGGCACACGAACCGTAGTCCCAGGCCGGACTCAAACCCACAACCTGTAGCTTTACATACAGATTACAAATTCAATGCTCTAGACCACGAGACCACGGCACTCATGGGATGGTTATAACTTTTGGGTGATTTTTGATAATAATTTGGTGTTGAAATTAACGTTACAGAAACAAGTGGGAATTGTATAAATCAGGAGCCAGTTTTAATGCATTACGAATAAATGTAATGAAACCTCACATAATGGGATGATTCAAATTAAGTGACATGTTGAGTTGTGTTCAGTTAGAAATTGAACAAGTTAAATTGTATTGATGCTAGAAATTGGGTGGATTATTGGATCTACCGTCTGCTTTGACCCCCTGAATTGTTTCGTGTAGAGACACGAGCCTTCTGTTATAAGGTACATATTTTGCTTTTCTTTTGCTCTCAGATGTACCCTGATATTTCTGGGTATTAACTTGAACTGTATTTTGCTGCCGTTGGTGAGCAATACAAGAATTACAGTGATAACATTTAGACCGTCTGGAACTCTGATCCACACCATATCCTGATGAGTGGATCAAGCCGTTGGTGATTGGACTGGCCACGTGTGAGCTTATACACATGTCTTCACAAGGACAGGATTTACATGTACATGTATGCTGTCTGCATAAGGTGAATTACCGTAACCGGAGCACCCATCACATCAGTCTGGGTCTCCAAGCAGAGGAGGGATTTTGTGAAGGAACCGTTTGCTGTGTAACCATATACAGTGACATTGGACTTCTGTGCCTGGTTTACTTCGTGGTTTCGCCGGAACTCCACCAAGTGAACAGAACTGACTAGTTGATCAACACTTTTGGGATCGGGACTTGATTGCCTAGAGTGACATCAAGAGCTCCGAATATCCTTGCTTGAATATATATTTAGGGCCCTAAAATTGTCTATCTGCATACCGGTATTTTTGCTTTTGTCGGAAAGATAAAGGTTTGTTTTATTTCATAAAGTGTATTGTTGATCTAAACATGTACATGTAGGCCTACTTAAAGTTTTCTTGATTATCATTACCAGCGCTGGTGTTATAGATTTTGATCTAGAGTTCCCGTCCGAGTTTGCAAATTAAAGTGTTCTAGTTCAGTATTATTTCTAGATTAAGTGGTGGTTTGTTCATTTGTCTGACACAAAGTGTGTTGCCCCAATGTGGTCCAAAGTGGCTTACACACATATCCAGTAAAGGCTCTTCAGCAGCGGTATAACCAACTCCATCACATGCTGCTACCAGAAATTAACCAGGCACCACCAACGTTACTCATTGGAGCTGACCACACAGATCTCATCATCTCCCGATGCCCCATAAGATCTGGACCCCGTGGTGCACCAGTTGCCATCTGCACGATGCTTGGCTGGACCAACTGGGAATCACAATCCACAGGTGGAGCAACGAGTCTTTAAGACTTCCACGTTTCCAGTGACAAACGACATCATGCAGCACGTGCAGATGTTATGGCAGGCAGATGTTTTTCCTTATGCCAACGAGAAGAAAGTCACCCGATCCAAACATGACCAGTACGCTCTCAAGATGCTGGAGCCTAAAACCACCCGTGTCAGCATTGATGGTGTACAACGTTATGCCACGCCCCTCCTAAGAACCAAGGATGGGGACAGATTCCAGGCAACCAAGGAAGCAGTTCTTCCAACCCTTAGGAGAGCAGAGAAACGGCTACAGAAGCACCCACAACTAGCAGAAAAGCACAACGAGCTTATCGCGAAGCTGGTTGACCCTGGTCATGTGAGAATTCTGACAGATAATGAAGCCTCAAGATCTGATGAATCGTGGTTCATCCCTCACCATACCGTACATCACAATGGGAAGTACCGACTGGTATTTAATTGTTCTTTTTAATACCACAACCACGTGCTCAACGAGCATCTCCGACCAGTCAAATGTGAGTCCCTTAACATGAGGAACATGTACAGACTGCTGGCAAGCCAGTATATGGCCCCATCGGCTATATCACCCCATTCATTACCCGAGCCAGAGTGATCGTCCAAGATTTGTGGAAAACCAAGCCCAACTGAAACGACATTATGGAGCCTGGCGTCATCAGAGACCAATGGCACTGGCTGACATCCGGCTGGATAGGTGCTACACACCCCCTACTGTTGAGGCAGCCAGCTACCAGCTCCACATCTTCTGTGATTCATCAGAGAGGGCTTGTGGAGCGGTAGCCTACATTCGAGCAGAAGATAAACAACATCATATCCATGTCAGCTTCGTCATGGCCAGATCCAGAGTTGCCCCTAAACGACAGCTTTCTATGCCACGCTTGGAGCTATCCGCTGCCTTGGCGGGTGCTCAGCTGTGCCAATTACTTCAGACAGAGTTGAGTCTACCTGTGAAGGATGTCTTTCTGTGGAGCGACTCAACAACCGTCCCCACCTGGCTGAAGTCTGAAACCTGCCGCTATAAGGTCTTCGTCGGCACCCGAGTTGCAGAAATCCAGACCCTCACCGACATCAAGTATTGGCGTTACGTCGATACTAAGAGCAATCCAGCCGATGATGGAGCTTTCCCAATAATCCAGATGGCGAGACGAACCCCCATTCCTCTTGTTATCTCCTGACCAGTGGCCTGTGCACCCGGGCACACAACCAGAAGATGTTTCCGAGCACAGGAAGTCAACCTTCTGTGGTTCTGTGACTGTTGATCCTGTAGATCCTCCTGACCTTTCTTGGTATGACACATGGGAAGATTTTGTCATGGCTACTAAGGAGTGTCGTGTTGGGGCGGCCGACCATAGTAATCCACCTGAGCTGAGTGCTGAAGAACGGGCCAACATCGAGCTGCACCTTCACCACCGTGCTCAGCAAAGCAATTTTCCTGATGACTTGGCTGCTCTTAAGGCTGGTAGGGATCTCCCTAGAGATAGCAGGCTCCTACAGCTAGCTCCAGAGTATGACAATTCCACTGGTCTCATCCACGTTGGTGGGCGTCTACGCCATGCAGAAGACATCCCCAAATATACTCGTCATCCCATTGTGATGAATCCAGCATACCCTATCACCAAGCTTCTGATCCGAGAATATGACGAGGAACAACTTCATTGCGGACCCGAGCGTGTGCTTGCAGAGATGCGATGCCATTCGCAAGCATCAGCGCAATCAGATGTCAACGATGGCGAGCCAATCCTGATATACCAAAGATGGGAGATTTACCACCAGCACGACTGGGCCTGTACAAGCCGGCATTCTTTTCCACCGGCGTTGACTGTTTTGGGCCCATGACCATCAAGACAGGGCGACGCACCGAGAAGCACTGGGGCATTATATTTAAATATATGACGAGCAGAGCAGTACACCTTGACCTGCTAAAAAGTCTCAGTGCTGATGCCTTCCTGATGGCTTTCAGATAGTTTGTGTCCAGAAGGGGGAAGCCCTTCGAGATGTTGTCCGACTGTGGCACCAACTTTAAAGGCGGTGCTTCTGAGTTATAGGAGGCATTCTCTGCCATGAAGCCCAGACTACAAGGCGAGCTCGCCAAACACCAAGTGAAGTTTGCCTTCAACCCGCCAAATGCGTGTGGGAGAGGAGAATAAAGTCTATCAAAGCTGGCTTGAGAGTTGTCCTCAGTCAGACTGTACCCGAACCAGTCCTGCGCACCGTGCTAATCGAAATCGAGGGAATTCGTAACCCGAAGCCATTGGGTTATGTTTCCTCCAACTTTGCCGACCCAGATCCGATTACTCCTAACCTCCTGATGATTGGGAGACTTGACCCATCGCTGCCACAAGTTGTCTACCCAGCAAGGGACCTATTCAGCCGAAGACACTGGAAGCATAGCCAGTTGTTTGCAGATTACTTTTGGTCGTGCTTCATCGGGATGTACCTATCCCTCTCTGCACAGACACGACAGAAGTGGCAACGAGATGGCGCAGTAGTAAAGACCGATGATGTTGTCATGATCGTAGATCCCGCACTCAGTAGAGCTCAGTGGCCCATCGGACGAGTCGTCAACACCTTCCCTGGTCCAGATGGTCGTGTGCGCACCGCCAACGTAAGAGTAAGGAAGAAGACCTACAATCGCCCTGTTGCCCGCCTGGTACGACTCCCAGAAGTCAGCGACGAAGGTGTCCAGGATGACCAGGAGAACACGGTTTCAGCCCTAACGAACTCTGAGTGAGAACTGTAGTGGCTCCGAAGCTTTCTGTTCAATAAATTCGTGCCCAAATTTAGGGGCGGCTGTGCGAAAGCGACCTCGCGACCAGAGTATGCGACAGCGCCCTCTTGTGACTTACCTTATAACCATCCAAGAAGTTCAAGAATCACTTTGTTTGCCGATAGTTCTTGATCAGTAAATCCTTACTTATGACCTTATAATAATCATTTAACTTAATTATCCAATCACCACGGTAATCATAAATACCCCCTGTGCGCCGATAAGATGAGCTTGATGAGCTGTCCATCCTTCCATGCCAGCTGGTGCTAAGTTGGAGACTTTAACTTTCATGTTGATAATCCGGACAAGTGGGATGTAAAGCAGTTCCTCTCGACTGTCTCTGCCTCCGGTTTTCGCCAACATATTACTGGTCCCACTCACAAACATGGCCATACCCTTGATTTATTGATCTCTCGCTTCGATGATGACATAATTCAAGAATGGCAGATAAATCCTGTTCTATACTCTGATCATCACATTATCAAGTGCATCTTACGGTATGAGAAACCGTCACCGATGAAAGTAACAATAACGTCTCGTGAATATGGAAAGATTAACCCAGAGTTGTTCCAGAGTCTACTTGATGAGCGCCTCGGTGATATCGCGCAGACTGAGCATGACCCCAATGTTCTGTCTGAAACATATGAGTCTATCACTACCTCTGTGCTTGATGAGGTCTGTCCTGTTTCGACCAGAGTTCGTACAGTCAAGTCCCGGCTACCGTGGTACGACCACACCATCCATGAAGAAAGACGACTCCGTAGACGACTTGAGCGCAAATGGTGCAAAAGTCGTTTAAACATTGACTACGACGCGTTTCTAACTCAAAAGAAAAATGTCCAGAAGCTGATTGCTGATGCCAAGAAAGCATACTACTCCGACAAATTCACCAGTGCTAGCTCTAAGGACATGTACACGACTATACGGGGCCTTCTAAACAGCGGTTCAAGAACATTACCAGTTTGCGACTCTGAATCTGAACTTGCTGATAGTTTTATGTCCTTTTTCGTTGACAAAGTTGAGCAAATCCGATCTAAGGTTACATCTGAAGCTTCTTTCCGCTCAAATACTATACCATGTCAGTTTCAATTAGATCCTAGCATAAATTTGCCTAATTTCAAGATTCTAACCAAATCTGATGTTGAAAAACTCATTAGGCAACTGTCTAACAAGTCGTGTTCACTAGACACGTTACCATCCTGGCTTGTTAAACGATGCTTGCCTACTGTGTTACCGGTTATAACAAGAATTGTTAACGCTTCCCTTTCATCTGGTATTTTCCCTGAAACCTTCAAACAATCGATAATCACCCCTGTTCTTAAGAAACCCACCCTCGATCCAAATGCCTTTAAGAGTTATCGACCTGTTTCAAATATCAAATTCATTGCAAAAGTAATTGAAAAGGCTGCGTCATGTCAAGTTACAAATCATGTAAAAAACAACAATCTCGGTGAAAAGTTCCAGTCAGCATATAAAACCCACCACAGTACTGAGACTGCCTTGCTTAAGGTGAAAAATGACATCTTGCAATCCCTAGATAAAAACAAAGTTGTTCTCTTGGTTTTACTTGACATGTCAGCAGCATTTGATACCATTGATCATGGAATACTTCTTGACAGACTTGAGACTTGTTTTGGTATTACAGGTGCCACTAAGTCCTGGTTCATGTCTTATCTCAATGGACGCCGTACTAGAGTATCCATCAAGACTGTTCAATCCTTTGAGCATGTTTTGGGATTCTCGGTACCCCAGGGCTCAGTAATAGGCCCACAGTGTTTCACCATGTACACTCATCCAGTTGGTGATATCATCAGAGAACACAATCTACATTTTCATGTTTATGCTGACGATACCCAGCTCTATGCAGAATTTGACCCAAAAGTGGCTAGTGATTCTGATCGTACGCTCACTAATCTTTCCACTTGTATTTCTAAGATCAATACTTGGATGGTCCATAACATGTTACAGCTAAATCAAGACAAAACTGAATTCTTTAATTTTGCTACACCGACAGTCATCAACAAATTACCACATATTGAGTTAAAACTTGGAGACACATGTATTAAGCCCTCTAACACTGTTAAAAATCTAGGGGTTATACTTGATTCTGCATTATCCATGACCAGTCACATCAATACAATTTGTAGAAGTGTAAATTTTCATATTCGTAATTTATGGCGGATTCGCCGGTTTCTCACTCAGGAGGCTTGCCAAAATGCTGTTAGATCTTTGGTTCTTTCTCGTATTGACTATGCCAACTCTTTGCTACATGGTGCCAGGGAAGTCGACATAAGACGTGTACAGCGTCTTCAAAATAAAGCTGCGCGTCTTGTGTTTTCATGCGGAAGAGAAAGTTCATCTGGTCAATTACTGCGCTCGCTTCACTGGCTCCCTGTCAAAGAAAGAATCGTGTTCAAAATCCTTTTGTATGTATATAAATCTATCAATGGTCAATCCCCAAGCTACATTACCGATAATCTTGCTTTTTATAACAAAGAGAGACCTGGAGATCGCATGAGACTCCGCTCTTTTTCTTATGTCACCCGACTGGTTGTTCCTCGCTCCAACAAAAAAGCCGGGGATAGCTCATTCTCTGTTGCTGCTCCGAATCTTTGGAATCAACTGCCGGTTATTATCAAGGAAGCGGCGTCCATTGCGATCTTCAAGCGCCTACTTAAAACACACTTATTTCCCATTTTGTTATAAATATATAATATTTGTGTGTACAAATGTATATGTGTGCTGCATGTTGATTGTTAGGCGCTGTGATCTTTGTAGAGCGCCATATAAATGCCTTGTATTATTTATTATTATTATTATTAAGAGAAAGTGAGTATGATTTTGGTTGATCTAGATATCATAATTATTTAGAGGGATTTGACTTCGTGTTTATTGTTAGTTTGGGGTTGTAATTTACGCTGTATTAAGGTATATTGGAATTACATGCCATTAGCCTCTGTCATAAATTGACGAAAATCAACCGAAGAGGGCGTTTTGCGGAAATTTGTCAATATGGCTTCCGAGCTCTCGCGTAAAACTAACGTAATTAGCTATACCACGGAGGAAAGACAACAGATAGTTAGTGAATTGCGGGGAAATACTTAATACAAAATGGCCAATCATAAAACTAGATTTTCTTTCCTGCACTTGAAAAGGCCCGCCGTGTATTTATGCTCCTTAGAAAACCGGTTAGGCCCAACATTAATTTTTTACAATTTTTTTTTTCAGTGGCACTGAACTGAAGCTTTATTTGAAAGCCATATATTTGAATGCCATACATACAAACAAATTCTGGGGCCAATTCATACAACTTGATACAAGCAATATTCTTTTTGCATTTTTTTTATATATATAAAAATATAAATTTGAGGCTTTACACACAAGCACTCGGTTCACATAATTACTATTTGGACGTTAAACCTCAACATTCCTGATCCTGCAATGTTAATTTAAAAACCAACCAGTTTTAAATACTGTCGCATTAAATGTAGACGCCTGTGAAATCTAGTAATATTTTACCCTTTTATTGACTGAAACCTTACATGGGTCATAAATGACATTTACTATTAAAAGAAGTTCGTAAATATTAAACTTGGATTTACTGTTTATAAACAATGTAAACGTCGAAGTACAGCTATAGCTACGCACGTACGAATAAGCCAGTTCGATATTCCTGCTGCGCGTGGAGATTTGACGATTTTTTTCAGCGACTGCGTGCAAAAGCATAGCGGGGTACCAGCGAATTTAAAGAGATCGTCGTGTTCTAAAGTTACTAAGTAACATTTTTTTTTACGTTTTGGTGTTTTCAGGTGTTGTGTGTGGCCAAACTTTTGTTCGAACAAATATTTTTTTTCTTTTTCGATTTCACAAATTAAAAAATGCGGATTCGGTTACCACGTCCCCCATAGCCTTGTGTGCATTTGTCTGCCGTGTTTATCTCAAGAGAAAAATTGTTGAATCTTGTTGTGCACATGCGCAGTTGGAATGTCGAAGTGGCTTATATAGCGCAGCACACTTTCACAAACTGACCATTTTTTCAGTCGCTGTTTCTTTCTCTTTCGTAATTTTACGGTTTTGGATGACATTTAGCCTTATGCCTACGGTTTATTATTTCGAAATAACCACAGTCTTTAGAGCTCCGTCGTAAGCCATAAAGTTCTGAAATCGACGACACACGTGTTGCTGTTGTTACGGCGCCGCCATTTTGACAATTTTCCGCGCGTTGACTTTTCAGAAAGGTCATGACAGAGGCTAATGCAATGCATACCTGTTCTGTACACCATTCGTGGGCATTTTGCTGGGAATAAATGTTATTAGGGTCTTTTTATAAAACCTATTATACCAATGTTCGCCAGTGTAAATATAATTGTCTGGGGGCTTTATAACGCTATATTTGTTTTCATGTAGACCATGTTATGTACATGTATGGGCTAATTATAGGCACATGTTTACATGTATATTGTTAATGTTTACACATAGGGTTTCATAGGTCTGTGCACGTAGTAATAAGTTCCCTTTGTTTTATTTATCCTTTAGACCACAAACACACTCGTGTAAGTAATGCATAGTCAATAAACCAATCCAACCAGCTTGGCCGCCTACTTCTTTTCATTACTATAAAATACAACCCCCAAATATACCCATTCATGATAATTCAAGCAATTACTAATGGTGTATCCTACCTTAAACCTCCGCATTATAGTGCACAATTTGTGTTTTCTTGGAGATTCTTGGTATCACTTTCCTTATAAGTAACACAATTTCCTAGCCATGCATATACCACTAATTTACTCCTGGATAAGTACGAGGTTGCATTTATTTGTAACAACCCTGTAAATTGCTAAGCATCGTTTGCAGCGCGCGTCAGTAGGTATTACATGATTTGGTGAGATGTGAATACTTGGTGTATATCTTACATGATAAATCCATTATTGTCATCATGCAGGAGATTATAGATCCAACTAGCCACGTGTGGGTGTCAAAATACTCCTTCAGTGTTGGTAGGAGAACACCAAAACCTTTGCTGGTTCCTGCGAAGAGGAAGTAGGCAATATGCAAAGCGAGCAGGACCGCATACGCACGACGACCGCCGTCGATGTTATTGCCCGTCGTACAACAAGCAGGAATCATGGTGATGTCGTTGCACTGAGATCCAAGTACACGCTCAACACAAAAATGCACACGGAAAATGTATCACGTACGCATTTACACACAATGAAGGCCCTAGCAGCTGGCGTAGGACTAGGTGTTATGGTCTAACCCTCAAAGTGAAACAAGACAGCTAGATCAGCACTCAAACTATGAGCAGCAAACACTCAATGCTATAGAGATGTTTACATAGCCGTGTTTTCTAAAATGACCCTTGGCCGATAATAGATAAATATTGTGTGTTAAAAAATTAAGAGCTAGCGGTGAAAGGTCGGCACAGATAGCTCTGCGCGCGCACGTCGACATCACATATTAAATCTACGACCTCACAAACTTGTATGTACGACATCACATATTTATTTACGACATCACATATTGCATTTACGACCTCACATAATTGCATTTACGACATCACACAATTTTTCACGACTTTTTATTCACGACATGCATGCAAGCCATGAATGTTTTTGTCGCGAATTTTTTACTAGTAGCTTAGGGCGTGTAGCTGACCCTGCTCGCTCGGTGTTTGCATTTCTTTCTACTTCTGAGAGTACATGTATAAGCACAACCGCGGTGAGATATGGAGGCTCGTAGTGACGAACCACGTTCAAAAGTAAGTTACTTTTGTTTTGTTTTGTTTTGTTTTGTTGGCTACAAATTAAATAACATCGTTCTCTCTTCATTAAAACTCAAACAACCTTGAACGGTTTGAATGAGGTCTGGTCAATCTGGTTTCTCTCCTGTTTGTTTGGGGAAAAAAAGAAAAAAAACCAAACTTCCAATGATCCCCCAAATGAAAAAATGATACACTGACAAGTTTTCATGAAGAGATAATGATGTTATTGTACCCAATAATTTGTACCCAATAATTCAAAACAAAACAAAACAAAACAAAACTAACTTACTTTTGAACGTGGGTCGTCACTGCGAGCCTCTATATCTCACCGTTGTTGTGCTTACACTCTCAGAAAACTAGAGGAAAGAGATGCAATTTTCCAGCGCAAGCAAACATCGAGCGCGCAGGGTCAGCTGTGACACCCTAAGCTACTAGTAAAATATTCGCGACAAATAAATTCACGACTTGCATGCATGTCGTGAATAAAAAGTCGTGAACAAATTGTGTGATGTCGTAAATGCAGTATGTGATGTCGTAAATGCAATATGTGATGTGGTAAATAAATACGTTATGTCGTACATACAAGTTTGTGATGTTGTAAATTTAATATGTGAGGTCGTAAAAAAATATGTGATGTCGTTAAAAAACATAAGTGATGTCGTAAAAAAACCATGTGATGTAAACACAATTATGTGATGTCGTGAAACAGTATGTGATGTCGTAAATGAAATTCGCGTCTTTGATGTCCCTTCAGGGCCACCATAGTTTACACACGTGTACAGAACACCGCCATTCTTGACATATTTTATCGGAGAAAGTTTAGTGATTTTTACGAAGGCTTGTAGGAATTATTATTATTATTATTATTATGGTAATGAAACCAAGGATCCTTCAAAAGCGCTCAAGGCACTGTAGCTCGTAAGCCAGAAGAAACCCGTAGACAGAGGCTGTGTCAGCCAGGAACACCGGGGCAAACCCCTTCTCTTAGCGATATAAGTGTTCTGGGTTCTTTTACGTGCATTATACAATTTGATAATGTTATAATGGGAAAGATATATACACACATATTATAAATTATACAACACACGGGACCTACAACTTTACGTCCCATCCGAAGGACGAAGCAATGGTAGTTTAATTGCCTTGCTTAAGGACACACGTGTCGACACCGGGACTCGAACTCACGCTCTGCGGAAGAGAAAACCCAGCTCTTAACCGCTCGGCAACGACACTCCACTAATGGAGGTTTGAACTGTCTGGCTTGATTGGTGAGGGTAATTGTTGCAGTTATTTTTGCTGGTTTTGCTGGTTTTTTGCTTGAATGTTGACAATGAATGTTATAGCCAGCCAGCTAAAGCCAAAGCCCCCTCCCTCCCTCCCTCCCAGCTCATCGTGTATATACCAGATACATGAACAGACTTTTGAAGAAAATTGTCATTTTAAACACCTACTACAGAGAAAGGCTTGGTGCGAATTGTAGAAGTGAAGGCCTTCATGGCGCTCGTTGTGGGCTGAACTGACATCGTTTCTTCGCTGCACTTGCCTTCTTATCAGGTTTAAGAAAGTTACTGTCTTTAAGGATATCGACTGCCGGTTAGCTTCTTCATAAAAAACAATAATTTGCTGAATCGCGATAATTATTTTAAGAAGAATTTCTCGAGACAGCGCCATGTGGAAAATCATGCATTTAAAGTTCGCTATTGCGCGCAACCAATTAAGCGATGAATGCATGCTGTACACATGCACACTGTGTTAGGAAGCAGGTATGCCTGCAACCTGAGCCGCACAAAAAAAATGTTTGATGTGCACACGAATTGTAGCCCGCGAAATATGTAAACGAGCGGAAGTTCTACTGTTCTCTATGCGTGACCTAAGAACAGATATAAAACACTATACTTCAAACGATGTCTGAACGCACGGTGTTTTAATTTTACGACCGACCACCCGTGGTGAGTGACCGTTTTAACTGTTACTGTTTTAGCTAAAACACTGTCTAAACTCATGGAGCTATCAGCGTCAAATGATGTCAATTCCTCCACCCTGTGTTAGGTGATATTTCGCACAGGATCTGGGGAGTGTTTTACCATGTTCAATGCACAATGCATGCAACGGGCAAAGGTTAAATATAAATAACGGAGGGAATTTAATATAATTATACAATAGCCCGTACAGTAGACACTGAACTCGTTAAACCCTAACCCTGCCAGACCCAGCACAGTACGTGCATCTGTGGAATAAGTATGCAATCTGATGCGTCTGGCAGGGTTACTAGTAGTCTTGATCCAAGACCAAGTTAGCCGTTCGTTTGTTCGGCGGCGCGCCGTCCGTATCCGGGCTTATTGAGGGCGCCCTTAATTATCGCCAGATTCGTTCCCCTATCTTGGTCTTGGCGCAAGTGTCACGTGAACCCGGAAAATTCAGAGGACATTCCAAGCATAGCTCAAATAGCTACTCGCCCCCGCATGCGCGCTAAGTCGTTTTTGTTTAATGCAGTGTTATATTATTATAGTCTGGTTCCCAGACCAAATATACGGACGGCGCACCGCGGAACAAACGAACGGCTAGCTTGGTCTTGGATTAAGACTATAGGTTACTAGCCAAAATACCCTGGAGGGTTAGTTAATGTCCATTTTAATGTCCATGATTCATCATAACAAAAAACATCAGTTGCCTTGGCGCATATGGTTGGCTTTGCATATTGAACATGTAATAGTTTAGCAGCAGCAGTTAAATTGAGTACATGTATACTATAAATACATGCATGGAGGTAGGAACATGACACCATTACCCCGAAGTAACCTTATAAACCTCCGCATATAGTGCACAATTTGTGTTTTCTTGGGGATTCTAGGTATCACTTTCCTTTTAAGTAACACAATTTCCTAGCCATGCATATACCAAGGGGCATCAGTAAAAAAAAATTTCGATATCAGGTGTGGGGTGGGGTGGTCTAACAGGCCTCGCGGCAGACTTTTCTGGCGCCAGAAAATTTTGCAAAAAGGGGTGGGTCTAACTGGATTTTGGAATGAAAAAAAAAATTTCAACAAAAAAGGTGGGTCAAAACACCTGACTTGAACTACAAAAAAATATTTCACTCCATTTTTCGCCATTTTCAAGCATTTTGTTAAAATTTTCGTGATCAGTGACAGCGTCAGTGATCGAATTTTCAATCGAGAAAAAATAAAAAACTTACGGGCATTCTCAATTTCAAGTCCGTTTTGACTGCTCTCACGGTGTCAGTGTCGGGCGACGATCCTATTCTTAATATGCGGCCGCCGCATTCTGAATGAAGAGCGACAACCGGCGTAATTTACGGGTAATTGTCGAATTTTCCAACTCGGAAACATTGAATCTTTGAAAACGAAAGTGAAGATAATAGTACGCTGGACTCCGAGGAACTGAGGACCGGATGCGGACTGAGACTGGCGCCGGGCGCCGGGGATGATTATCAGTGAATAACTGCTGCAGCAGTTCGCGAAAGTGAACGGACACAGATTCGTCTATATCTGTCTGAACGAGCAGATTTCCATGGTCAAATTCAGAATGATCTCGAAAGTCGTTCCGAAAATTTCGATCTCGTCACGAATTATCTCCTGTCGAATTCCGAAAATATATCCCGTTAAAGGGGTGGGTCCGAACTTGAGTTGGTGAAATGAAAAAAATATTTCCCGTTAAAGGGGTGGGTCCGAACTCCAGTTAATGAAATGAAAAAAAAATATTCCGTAAAAGGGGTGGGTATGGCATCCGGATATCATTTTCAAAAAAAAATATCCGTAAGGGTGGGTGGGTCAACGCCGAAAATTTCGTTGGAATTTTCTGACCCGATATCGAGAAATTTTCTTCCTGATGCCCCTTGCATATACCACTAATTTATTCCTGGATGAGTATGAGGCTGCGTTTATTTGTAACTAACCTGTATCTTGCTAAGCATCGTTTGATGTTCTATCATGTCTATGAAATTGCAAGATCGCTGGCAGCGTCAGCAGGTATAGAATTACATTTACATTTGGTGAGATGTGAAAACTTGGTGTATATCTTACATGATAAATCCATTATTGTCATCATGAAGGAGATTATAGATCCAACTATAGCCACGTGTGGGTGTCAAAATACTCCTTCAGTGTTGGTAGGAGAACACCCAAACCTGTGCTGGTTCCTGCGAAGAGGAAGTACGCAATGTGAAAAGCGAGCAGGACCGCATACGCACGACGACCGCCGTCGATGTTATTGCTCAGTCGTCGTACAAGCAGGAATCATGGTGATGATATGTCGTTGCACTGAGCTGAGATCAGTCCACGCTCAACACAAAAATACACACGGAAATGTATCACCTACGCCCTTTAAAAAGGATGTTCGCATTGCATACAGTGAAGGCCTATAGAAGCTGACGTGGGCATATGATGCTATGGTCTGACTCTCAATTTCTAAAAGTGAAACATGACAGCTACATCAGCACTCAAAATACGAGCAGCATACCATAATACTCAATAATAAACTATAGTGACAACATACAGTGTGTCCTTGATTTCCTTTAGTAGAGGACCTTGCTTAGTAGACTTATAATTTAGGAGAGGCGCTTTCAAACTGTCCAAAATCTAGGGGTTGGTTCCAACCCCGAGATTTTGTTCAACCCTTATCCAACTACACAAATTTCAACCCGGTTCCAACTCGGGTAGCAAGCTCAGCCAGATCGATATTAACCCTGGCAGGGACCATGGTTGAAAATCTCAACCCGGATTGAAATCGCATTTTTCGGCGTGAACCGTGTCAAAATGGTAGTGTGAACCATAGAGAAACCTTTCTCTATTTAATTGTGTGAACTGCCCCGAGTTGAGCTCACTTGTCCGCCAATCCTTGTTGAGTGGTGTGGCGCGAAATTCTACGGAAAACTATAAAGCCTTTTAATATTTCCCAATATAGACTATACTATCAGAACGCATTGAGCATTCAGTGGTAAATACCACGTCGGAAAGAGCAAAACTATGTTGTTTTAATTAACTTTTTTTAAGTTAAACTGAATTTAAGACATTGGATGTAATTTGTATTTCTATGTTTTCCTTTAGCGCTATATTTTGTTATTGAGATTTATGTTATTTAAAACAATCGATGTCATTATTTCGTCGTCATTGTATAGGCCTAAATGATATAAATAATATAGTTTAAGCCATGAATGTTAATAAACATAATATATTTTGCGTGTCTCGTAAATAGATTACGATTTTTGTTGTTGCGTGAAGTTGCTGCACAACTCGTAATTTTGTTGCTGCTATTGTCATTTGTTGCCGTCATGGTGTTGTTACCCTACTTTGCCATGGAATGGTGGAGGGGTCGGGTTGTTTTTCTTTTCAAAATGGCGATGACTTTAGGACTGATTTAGGTGTAATAATATATGGCAGTAAATCAAAGGACATTGTTCAACCATCCTTGCCCACCCCCACAAACAAAAATAAACAATTTGAACAGAAAGTGAAATTGCTTTGGTGATTGTTACGCTTCAATATACGGGTTGAGATAAAACAGCAGTTGGAAAACATCCAATGCCGATCTGTTTACTCGCCGATCGGCGCATGCATTGTGCGCGCGGGGACCGACAAAAAAACACGTAAAATCGTAAATATAACAGTTGAGTATAGACGATGTGCCCTCTACTCTGACGTCACGTGTTTACATCAGTATTCAAATGTGCCTGGCAGTATGCGCACACATCGTGTTTTACATAAAATTTGCTTAAAAAGTGACGTCGCAGGTCAGACCGCCTTTGAATAAGCCTTACGCGTCATACGCTAGCAACCACCAGCTCTGGAATGGTCTGGTGTCTTTTTGTCATTCTCACCCATTGTAAACAATGTATTGGTGCTGGGCGTCTCTTACGTAACTATGCAAAAGCTTGCCCCGAATCACGTGATATAGCAACAGTGTCTTTGGTCTGGAGAATTTAAAGTTAAACTGTGCCAAGCTGTGTGAACAAGTCAGTGTACCAGATATTATTTAAATTTAACTCGGGGTCACGCGCAAATGGCTTATTGTGTGGCCTCTGATGTCATCGCATACTGCCGGGCACATTTGAATACAGATGTAAACAGAGGGCATATCGTCTATAACTTATAAGGCGTTTTCACACCATCTCAGTTTCGAACCGTGTTTGAACCAACCCGCGGTTCTAACCCGGTTCAGCATGGGTTGTTTTCAACACGGAATAAGGAGACGCAACGTTCACACTGTTCATGCCGCGAACCAGCTGTACATGAACCGTACCGTGTAACGTTCAATCCGGCCGGTTAGGGCCGCCGTGCATTCACACTACACATTTTACAACACGGATCGCATTCGGAAAGGCGCGCTGTGATGATTTTCCCGATCCTATAATGCATTACAGCCGAGAACTTGATCCAAGATTTCATAGTACGGCAAGATTTTCTTTTTCCCCCGGATTGATTTCTGTTTTAGTCTTCTATACCTTCTAATATTCTCGTCTCGCTTTAAATCTGTTAATTTATTGCGACACTGGCTGGGCGTTTTGTCGTGGATTTCCTGGCCTTCCAGATCCTCGGATATTTTGGTAAACACCCTGTTGTTTCTTGTCGTACCGTCCAGTAGCGACTGAATAGCAGCGCCCGACCAAATCGCCAACATGGCCTTTAATTCGTCGTCCCCCCACGACGGTCTTTTAAAAAAATTTTGTTCGACTTTTTTGGACCCACTTTACGAACTAAATTGAAGAGAAATGTGCGTGTTGTTGCAGTTGGAGTTTGGTGAATCAATAACCACGCGAGTGCACATGTAGGGTACCGTATTTCGCACCATAATGCGCAACATGCATGTGTACACATGTACAATGTACATGTACGTACATGTACATACGTACGTATGTGGCACGCCGACCGCATATAATGTAGTTGTTTATTGATCTTTGTACCCCTGGTATGCATTATTCGAGTCACGGTGGTCTATCCTGTTGTGAGTTCCAGGGTGGGGGTTCGTCACAAAAAGGCAATTCAACAATGAAACAAACAACCAATTAAACAACAACGTTCATTCTTTGAAGGGGTTTTGACCTATTTGTTATTCCTAATAATAATAATAATAAGCAATTTTTAGCATAGCGCACGTATCTACCAAGACTGGTACTCAAGGCGTTCTCACATTATTACCCCGGTCGTTGGGCCCATGAAACATTACAAATACCATCTCACCTCTCTGGGGAGTGAACAGTTCAATGCTGCCGTTTCGGCGCAAAGCCACAATAACCATCTCTGCCCTCACATGTACCCATTTACTCATGGGTGGAGAGAAGCAATAAGTAACACAGTGCCTTGCCCAAGGGCACACGCACCGTAGTCCCAGGCCGGATTCGGACCCACAACCTGTACGTCCTTAGTGCAGTTTCCATTATACGTGTACATTGTAAAAATGATTTTAATTCGAAAGACAGGAATATGATTTCGACTTTCTATACATATAGTAATATTTTGTTTAACATAAAGGGAATATGCAGGATTAGAAAGACGCACTGATCGAGAAAAAGATATCCCCATACCAGGGCCCAATTTCTTGGCTCTGCTTACCGTTAGCGAAAAATTCCTGCTTATACTATAGCAGAAAATTCGGTGCTTACGGTAAACGTATTTCACGCGTTAGCAAGGAATTTGGGTCTCTGGGAATGCGTACATCCCGTAACTAAGGATTCTGTGCTTACTGGGTTAGCGCAAAATGTTTCTGCTAGCGCGGTTAGCGGAAAATGGTGACCATAAGCGCGGAAATCTGTGGTTAGCAGAGCCAAGAAATTGGGCCCAGATGAGCTACCATTGGCCCTCTCCAATGAAACGTTATGCGTATGCAGTTAGCTTGCCGCATATGAATTTCAACCCGGAATAGTTCATATGGGTCAAGTCGTTAGACTGAACCTGTCGGGTCGCGGAAAGTTGAACGGAGGGCATGGTTGCTCAGCGCTGGTTCATTTTGACGCACGGACAAAGTAGAAAGTGTCTAACGACTTGATTATAAGTTCATGGTATAGGCCGACAGTATTAGAAGAAAAAATCATAATGGTATAAATGAAGGTTAAATGTGACCCAAGTATATGAAGTTAGTTAACAGGTGGTGTCGTGACGAGAAAACAGTCACGGTAGCAGAACGGTTATGGTGGCAGAACAGTCATGGTGGCTGCCGGCTGGGCATTTGTATTTATTTAACACATTTCTTGTTTCAATAAAAGTCGGAAAAACTTGAAATATCTAACAAGTTTCAAGTTACATAACAATTTATTGACAAATAATGACAGATGAGTGAATATAATAATAATATAAACACCGATTTTACATGGGAACGCCAATTCATAAATATTTTGTATTGGTAAAGATACACAAGTTACAGCCTTGATATCACACAGTCGTTCTATATCAACTGTACATGAATTTCGTATTTTAAACAAAGCCAGCACCGAAAAAATTACACGAATTATACCAATACAGAGACATTTGAATTATAACTATAGTATAAGGGTGAAGCGCAGACCTCCGCCCCAACTGCAAAACGCCCTATCTCTCGATGTTAAAAAACTCATTCAAAGTGATCCAGTATACTCATCTGGATCCAGATCAATCAAAACAAGTTCAATGAAATCATCTATGACCCACCATCCTCCCACCATGTTTTGCCCGTGCAACAGACGATTCCCACCCTTTTCCGTGCTCCCTAGATGCTTTCGACTCCAACTGACAAAGTTAACCTCTCTGTTGGACATTTTGCTGAAAACAAATGACTAGGGTCATCCACTACCTCATTGCCATTCTCGAAGTAACAGTGAGATATCCTCCGTTGTAATCACACCACGTAAAGTGGCTCCTTTAAGACATTGATACCTCCAAGGCTACTTGCCCGGATCAAATCCATGCAATCATTCTTAAGAAGTGTTTCCTATAGAGTTATCACCTGTTTTGTCAAAACTGTACAATATGTCTATCTAAGACTGTGTTTCCTTCCAGTTGGAAGTTGGCATCTGTTGTTCCAGTGTTCTGGGGAGAAGTCTGATGCCGCTAACTATTGGCCTATCAGCATTCGTAATCATAAGTAAAGTAGTTGAATGCCTGATCAACAAGAATCTCCTAGATTATTTGGAGGACCACAATCTTCTCATTGATGTTCGGTATGGCTTCCGGCATTCACAGTCTATAGGCCTTGTGATGGGCGATTTCCAGTTTAAACAAATGTAAGTAAATGTTTTCAGTCCAAGGGTTTCGGGGGAGCGGTGAAGGGAAACAGGTGCAATACTATGTACTCGAAGCTGTCTTTGAAGAAGTCCAATAAATAACTTGCGTCCAACTCATCTGCTGTTTCTTTTGAAGGACTGATTCTAGTGATTTGCAATAATAATTTAATCTGGGACAAGTCTCCATCGTCCCAAGGTTATAGGGCAGCCCGGGGAGCGGCGGGGGATCTAATTGAAGCTGAGAACGTATTTGCTTTGGCGGGACCGTCGATAGGCAAATTTTTCCACCATAAGTACAATCGGAGTCGCGGCCGACACGCATCCAATCATGATGAAGGCCAAATGGTAGCTCATTGTTTGGTCGTAAATCCAACCTGAAAAGGTTGAAAATCTTAGTTAGGAACATTATTATGACGAAGTCAGTCAGTCAGTCAGTCAGTGAGACCGTGTTCCCACTTCATCTCGGAATTGCCGGATCAAGATCCACCAAAAAGGTGTGAGGTGGATCAAGCCGCAACAAAACCGCAAGTCGCGTTTCCACTTGATCCTGATCCGCCTTTTTGGGCGGAAACGGCACTCTGTGCAGGACCTCGAGGTCACCTACCAGTCTAGTGCGCGTGCGCATGTTACCGTAACTACCGTTCCCGTTGTCGGCCATGTTTTTACTCGCTGAATACGCGTACGTGGTTATTGGCCAACACGTCAACAGGCAACATGGACGATCGAATTCGTTTCTTTTGCACCGTAATTTTGCCTGTGTTATTAACACAACTCCGGGCTCAACTTAAGTGAAAGAAAAACGCAGATATTTAAATGAAATTGTCAGCAGAGGAAACTACACGAGGACGGAACCGAAGCTACAACATTGAAAAAGGACGCGATCGAAATCCATGTCTGCGCATGTGCAATGCAAGCTATAACGTATACATATATAACACACAGTTCAGGTTCCCTCACAATGCATGGCGCAACACTGTTCCTTTTGTAACACGAAGTACACGGCCTGTGTGCCAGTCACAAAAGGAACTAGCGCCCTGTACGTATGCTGTATGGAGTTCATGGTACATGTATAAACAACATTTGGCGCGGTTTATATTTTTTCGCGCTAAATGCCCAGCTGGTCGGAAGTTACCAGGTCAAATTGGTGGAATATGATCCACCTTTCCGTTCCCACTTGATCCTGATCCACCAATTCCTGCAATTGCCGGATCTGATCGCCCAATTGGGGGATCTCTATCCTGCTCGAAAGTAGGATCAAGATCCCCCTTTTGGATCTTGATCGCCCTTTTTGCGGTTAGCGTTCCCACTCACCAAATTGCCGGATCGGATCCCCCAATTGGGGGATCTGATCCGGCAATTTGGCAATTGCCGGATCTGATCGCCCAATTGGAGGATCAAGTGGGAACGGGGTCTGAGTCGGTCAGTGAGTCAATGACTCGGTTTGTCAGCAACCCAACCAATCGGTCGGTCAGTCGGTTTTAGACACGCTTACCCTCGGGTTATAGCCAAAAGGAAAATCTAGTGACTTCTACGCCAAAATACATGCCTCACGCAGAAGCCATCAATGACAAAGAGAGTAATGATTTCATACGTGTTATTTCTTCTGTTTCTTTTACACACGTGCGCCACATTGGGTCCGTACCTTTTCTTCCCCTTACCCTAGCGCATTCCGGGCGGTTTCCTTAACAATTTCGCCAAGTTCCCCATGATTTCATTTTGGGCTCTTTTGGATTTAAATTTCCCTTTGCTAAGCTAAGCACTTTATCCTGACATACCTGGGAAGAAGCCGGCACCAATCCGGACAACCGCCGAGATGACATTGGTCCAACCAAGACTTTTGGCAAGCCTGTCCACTCCCACCACCTTCCTCAAGAACACCTGTATCATGCTGCTGGAAACGCCTAATGCCACACCATTCACCAGGCACGCAGTGATCATAACAGCAGGTGCAGCCATCCAAGAATCCAGGAGGAATATCATGGCGGTGACAGCTGTGGATAAACCAATCAAGACCCGTCTGGTAACCAGTCTCCTGTCCACGATAGGTCCATGGCAGGCCTTCCCGACAAAGTTGCCGACTGCTGTGATGGTCACAAACAGAGCTGCTTGGATCTTTGTGAATCCCATGTCTACCGCGTGGGGCACAAAGTAGATGGTCCATGCCGAAAACACGAATCTGATGGAGGAGGTGATGATGACACTAACAAAGAAAGGGAACTCCTTAAAGACGGTCAGACCGCAAGTCTTTGCAAGCAAGCCAGAGCGGCAACCACAGCACGGGTTTCTTTGGGATCCCTGATCTTTTTTAGACACTGATTTAAGTTCATCTTGCGGTTCACTTGAAGAAGGTAATTCCGCTTGGCATTCGTTTTTAGTTACTTCCTCGCTCGAACGTGGTCGTAGAGGCAGCAAACAGCCGCAGAGTACCATATTGAAGGACAATCCACCTACGATAAGCATCGCTCCCCTCCAATCAAATTGGTCTAAAAAATACTGCACCAGCGGCGCCAGGACAAATAGACCGACAGATGACCCGGTGGTCGCAATGCCGTTTGCGCATGCGTACTTTCGACTGAAGTGACGTGCGAGTTCAATCTCTATAGTGATGATGGTAAAACCAAAGCCAACACCTATAGAGAAAAGAAAAAAGTTTTGAAAGAAAATTTGCAGTTTATCAGCTAGTTTATCGAATAGGGCGGTGAGGACCAGCGAATACCATACCTGAAAGTAGTCCAAGAAATGCCCCGAACTGGAAGATGGTTTGTGCGAAAGATGCCAGGCAAAGTCCCACAGTGACAGATGTGCCGCTGACGATGACGATATAGCGTGATGGGAATCGACGACTCAGCACGCCTGCTGGTAAAGCTGAAAATACCAAGGATTGATGAAAAGATTAGGATGTGACCCTCAGTCCCTGCGCCGTGATGATCACATAGACATTGTAAAGGCCCTGTCACACTTTTGCGTATCCTAATTCCTTATGAGTTGCGCATTGACATTTTTTTTCATACGCACAATATGCACCTCATATGCATCTCAATCGTTTTGTGTAAGTTTGATGTACGTAGGCATGCGCACAGTACGGCCCAGTACGCCGGATAGTTTTTAGTTTTGGGCAAGCACAAAACTACGCAGCGTACGCTCCTACGCAGGTCATAAGTTATAAATACGCAGCGCATCGGTCCCGCATCGGTCGAGCGCGGTACAAATACGCTATGTGTTCGTGGGGGATAAGCGGTTCATACGCGGTGATACGCTGATGTTCACGCTATGGAATCTGCACTGGTACTGACAACAGCGGGAAGCCGCCGCCTTTTTATAACGCGTGGCGAGCGGCGGACATGCGACGGAAATACGCTCGGCATTCGTCGGAAGTGCGTCAGGCATGCGGTCGGGATAAGTAGGGTGCGTCTGGAATACGCTCGGCATGCGCACTGCATACGCAGCTATTCGCAGCAGTAAAATAGTGTTGCGCACTGCATACGCAACTCATACGCACCTCATACGCCATGGATGCGCTGAATTCGTTACTTATACGCTAGGTGTGCGTCGCATATAAGTCAAAGTAATCGAAACATTTTGACATTTTGAGCGTACGGCTGCGTATTGAATTTTTTTAATAAGGAACTCATAAGTACTTGATATACGCAAAGGTGTGACAGGGTCTTAAGACCGTGTCTGGCCCGAATTACTTGGCTACGGTTGGAAATAACGCATTAGTCCAGGCAAAATACATAATTTTGTTTTGTTGACCTCAAACAAATTGCAACAAATTGTTTTTCACAACAGTGCACTTCTATAAGGTCCCTAGAATTACATACTAAATGTCTACAAAAATCCAAGTGGTGGAAATATGTCTAATTTGCATAAATCGTTAATCCCTGCCGTGTAATATGTTTATTCTTATATTTGGGTATATATTATTTTTATTTTTTTTGAAAAGTTTATTTTCGCGAATATACTTACACATCCTTACTTCAATACATTTTCTAATATGATAATATGATAACTGTGCCAGTAAGCAACTTGGTGAATTTGAAGCTCACCAATACTGACTACTTGATGATAGAGAGGACCGTTTCTATAGAGAGGACCAATGGTAGCGCATAAGACTTCTTAGGAATGATTCATTATAAGTATAGGGGTATTTGGATTACGATCAAGTTAAGTTTTGGTTTGATCTGGCAGTTTTGTTTCTAATATTTTTTTTTACAAAGTATAATATTGTGGATAATTTAGGTAGTTTTGTGACTGTTCTTTGAATACAAGAGATCAATATTTAGTTATCGAAATTAAAATTTCTAAGAATAATGTTAAACTTATTTCAAAGAATAGTTTGCACCAGCTGTGAACGTAAACTCCTTTTGTTCAATGTGATTTATCGCAGTTTTACAGGTACCCCAGAAATTAAACTGTTTACAGTTCACAGTGATTTCCCGTACGGTTAACAAAGGTGTCGTTGCCATCAAGAAAACTAGTGATTGCCCGTTGGTTTGTTGGGGTTTGAGTACTTGAATTCCCCAGTTTTCGCAACCCATGGTCAATGAAACCTATATTCCTTTCGACGCTTGTCGGCGTGTGTGTGTATGAGAGAAGTAGTCTCTAGCGCATCGGCTGAAAATGTATCATGAATATTCATATATAATGGCTCTTTACCAATCATACTGCTCCGTCCAATTTTGGTGGCAAGTGAATGGCGTGTCTATACCGTACCGCCGCACCCCGGCGCGGCAGGCCGGCGTGGTAGGCACGGCGGCCGCGAGAGGCAAATAAAACCACTCAATTACCGACTTGATTTCAAGTCTAGCCTGCAATCTGAGCTGCATACGATTTGTTTTGATGTGCCCATGAATTATAGCGCGCGAAATATGTAAACTAGAGGAAGTTCTACGTGACCCAAGAACAGAGATAAAACACTATACTCAAAACTGTGTCTGAACGCTCGGTGTTTTATTTTTCGACCGACCACCCGTGGTGAGCGACCGTTTTAACCTTTACTGTTTGAGCTAAAACACTGTCTGAACATAGCCACATTCTTAAAGTGCTTGCACATTGTTTGTACGTGTGGTTATCATATTATAAATGATCGACCTTAGGGTATATTATTATGACCCTTCCTATCACCGACAGAACATGGCGTATACAGTGCAGTTGTATGCGTAATGTACACGAGCGACATCAAACAAAATATTCATTATGAACAAAGCGTCAAATTATGTTAATTCCTCCACCCTGTGTCAGGTAATATTTCGCACAGGATCTGGGGAGTGTTTTGCATCCATCTCATAATCCTGTAAACGCCCATGCTTATGTTAAATTTGTGTGGCTAGTTTTAGCACTAGTAATGCATGCAACGGGCAGAGATTAAATATAAATAACGGAGGGGATTTAATATAATTAAACAATAGCCCGTACAGTAGACACTGAACTCGTTAATGTCCATGTTAATGTATATGTTTCATCGTCAAATAAAAACATCAGTTGCCTTGGTTCATATGGTTGGCTTTGCATATTGAAAGTGTAATAGTTTAGCAGCAGCTGTTTAATTGAGTATACTATAAATACATGCATGGAGATAGGAAACACCATGGACACCGTCACCCCGAAGTAACCTTAACCTCCGCATAGTGCACAATGTGTGTTTTCTTTGAAATTCTTGGTATTTTTAACCAGTTCGCGCCGGATGATGAATATAAACGCAAAGTTTTCCCCAGATTCAAAACGGATGACGCATAAACACACCACGAGCAAGATCGGAAATGTTCGTCAGCAGCGAGCAAGGCCGGAAATGCGTGGGTGTGCTTCCCGGTACTGGCGGCCTGAACCTGCGTCTTCTCGGTAATGTTAAAATAATCCCGGCGCAAACTGGATAAATTATTAAGTAACACAATTTCTTAGCCATGCATATACCGCTGATTTATTCCTGGATATTTGAAGTATGATGTTGCGTTTATTTTTAACTACTCTGTATATTGCTAAGCATCGTTTGCTGTTCTATCAATCTATGAAATTGCAAGATCGCTGGCAGCGTCAGCAGGTATAGAATTACATTAATATTTGGTGAGATATGAATATTTGGTGTATATCTTACATGATAAATCCATTACTGTCATCATGAAGGAGATTATAGATCCAACTAGCCACGTGTGGGTGTCAAAATACTCCTTCAGCGTCGGTAGGAGAACACCTAAACCTTTGCTGGTTCCTGCGAAGAGGAAGTACGCAACATGCATAGCAAGGAGGACCGCATACGCACGACGACCGCCGTCGATGTTATTGCTCGTCGTACAAGCAGGAATCATGGTGATGTCGTTGCACTGAGATCCAAGGCCACGATCAAATGCACACGGAACTTGTATCACGTACGCTTTTAAGAATGTGCGCATTAAATACAGTGAAGGCCCTAGCACGTAGGCATAATGATGCTATGTCAGTCTGACCCTCAATTTATCAAACATGACAGCTAGATCAGCACTCAAAGCAGCATACCATAACACTCAATACTATAGTGACAACAGCGTCCTCAATTTCCTTTACGACGGTAGAGAACCTAGACCTGTGGACAAGTCGTTAATGTTTGTCGCGGCCGGTGATAGTCGAGTTGTGGTGCATAATAGTCGAGTCGCGGTGCATAATACCTGAGACTAAAATACCTAAAGAGATAGAAAGCAACGATCGACTCCCCTTGTCACGCCTTCGACCGTATCCTACAGAGTCTGCTGCGCCTGTGCATCTTTCGACGATAGCGGCGCGTCTTGACATCCAACATGGCGAACATAATCGAGAAATTTTAGCTCCGATATTTCGACGCATTTTTTATAACAAATAGTCAGCGAAGTTATAATTTTAATTGATGTAAGTTTCAATCCGATAATTCTTTACATAAATATGTGCTTTGGGTTATATTAAGTTACGTATAAAAGAGAAAATAAACCGATACCGCAACGATGTTCCGTCGTTTTACTTCCGTGTGTCTTTGTATACAAGGTATAGGCCTAGCTGTATTCGGAAGTCCATGTTTTCGGCGATTTTGCCCTTAAAAATGACCCATTTGTGCTTCAATTCACGCAATACTGGTGATATATAATTTGTTTGTAGAAGCTGTTTCATAAAATTTGAACTTTGGACCGTGTCACGTACGTTTTTAAAACATTACCAGGTTTTTAGGGAATCATCACAAAAAGTCCAGAAATCAGTAAAAAATACGATTCTGTTCATTTATGATCTATATTTCACATTTTAAGTAAAAACTGTGACTAGTTTGCATCAATTAAAGTTGCAATGATCCTTATAATATCAAAAACTAACATGGTAGATTCATTTTAAATATGTTCCTGTGTGCACTCAATGCATTGAAAATAGAATATTATATTCCATATTCCTATAATTTAGGTCAACAAATTGTTTATTTTGGGGCAAAAATGGTTTCCAACATGTTTCCAATGTGTATAAAAAAGGGTCGTGATGTTATCAAAATACCTGGTTATCATACTATTGCCTAGGTCGTATTATGACCTTATTTAAAATAGATTGAATGCATTTTATTGATGTCAGAGTAGCCTGTGCACTGAATGCAATTTATAATGAGCCATGTTTTTTATTATTATACAAATTTGGTGCTCAAATGATTTTTTTTTACAAAAATGAACTGCCGAAGTAGTAAAAAGGCATAATACAAGATTTGCCAGACACAAAAGCATGTACTAATATTGAAGTTGCCAAAGGGTCATGTATACTAAACACATCTATCTATCTTAATTCTGGGCTAAAATGTATATTTTTAATGATTTTCACAAACACAAAATGGTCGCTGTGTAGCCGGCTGCTGACCTAGGGCATACAATCCATTGTCCACCTTTGATCACAAGATGACTTGCAAATGAAATTTGATTGCAATAAACAGCAATTTTCGTTGACTTATTTTACTAAATTTGTTGTACTCATTTTTCTTCATGTTGTATTCAGTTTTATTCATTAGTTAGCAACTGTTAATTTTATTGTAATATTTTGCTCGTTAATCGCAAGTCCACATTACAGAATTTGGGACCTTTTCGTAAAAAAACGCGTGATGATTCGGCTATCTCTCAAGCCATATTTATATCTTGGGGAGTACAAAAGCAACACAATAACTAACCTTTGATGTCTGGCCTATCATGTTTAATTTGAAACATGACCCCGAAACCCCGATGTTGATGTATATTGTTTGTTACACAATGGACATTGGTAGTGTTTGGGTGATTTTTCTTTCGGTTTTCGGTCATTATTTTTTCCCCCGTCATTTTCTGGTTCAACTTCAACTTCAAGAATCTCATCGTTTTCGCTGCTTAGCCACTCGTTTTCTGATCCCAGAATCTCCGCTTGTTCAGTGTCAGTCGAGTTGCCTTCTCCTAGAACATGATTTCTTCCCAATTTACAAAGTCATTTAGATCTGCCATGTCGCTTTTTAATACGAAGAGTTTTTCTAATCACGTTGTTTACAGTCAGCTGTCAAAATTCTGAATAGTCTGGGTCAGTAAAAGGTCGCCATAAAGTACTCTGAACATGCGCACAAACGCTCAACTCCTAATTTGGGCCGTTGAAACGGAAGTGACTTGCTCGCCGGTCGAGTGGATCGCGCAATTAGCATAACAATACCGCACAGGACGCTGTGCACGGACAGAGCTGTCTGAGGTTTTTTTTTAGTAGTACATTTATTTCAACGCTGCCATTAGCACAGAATAGAAGAAAACAGAATTCACTTTAACAAAGAGTAAACAATTAAATGATCTAATTATAATTATATACAAAGGTATAAAATTATAACCAAATTAATGACAACATTTAGGTATAAGGTGAAGCGAATTGCTTTTGTACCCTAACCTATTGACAGACAATCTATATGGTCAACACACAGGACAAAGGACATTATACGTAAACAAACAATATAACGAAACACACACTGGAAAACACAGGCTGGTGAGAAACAAAACCACATAAATTAATTTCATAAATTATAACTAATTATATAGATGTGAATCAAGAAGATAGAATTTCAGCTTTTTAACAAATATAAAGAGGGAGTTTGATGATTTTAGGGACTCGTCTAAGCTATTCCAATATAAAGTGCCACGCTGAAAAACACTATTTTTACACAACTCTGTTCGGCTAAACTGGACATAAAAATTGTTCTTGGCAGTACTTCGGGTATTATACAAATGAATGTCAGAGGTTAACATGAAGAATGAATTAAAACAACGGGGTAATACATTGGTTTTAAATTTATACATCAATTTGCCTAAATTAAAATAGTACAGGTCATAAAACTGTAAAAGACTCAGGTTTGTAAATAAAGGAAGGGAATGATCACGATAGCCAGCTTTTGATACTATTCGGACTGCTCGTTTCTGTAAGGTAAACAGTTTGTTGTATTTAGATGAAGAACCCCCCCAAGTCAAGATTGAATAATTTAGATATGGCAAAACAAAAGAATTATACAGAGTTAACAAGATTCTACTGGGCAGGTAATATTTTAGACGGTTCATTATGCCAACATTTTTAGATATTTTTGTCGCTATGTCATCAATATGGTTTCTCCAGGTGAGATGCTCATCAATAGTTATTCCTAGGAATTTAGTAGTTGTTACTTGGTTTAGCCTTGATTCATTTAAAATTAGGTGCTTGCTTCCTATCTCTTTAGGTATTTTAGTCTCAGATAATACGCTATAGCGCGCTCCCCTCTCCCTGATCGAAGACTGCTCTTGCGAGATCACTGCTCTCGCGTGAGGAGGCTGCTTCCCCATTAACGACTTGTGAAACCCGAATGCTGTACCTATTCATTTATACGAGTACGAACGCGCCCTACATTACGGTTGTCTTGGAGACGATCATTGAGACGAGTCCATTTTATCCGAGGGTAGTAATAATTTCAGTTACTATAAATGTACCGAATGATTGTACTGGAGAGCTGTTTGTGTGTGTTAACTGCTTTATTAGTTTACTGAAATAATAAATAATGTAAACTTATCTTAAAATGCATTATTATATATCTGTTTAAAATGTGTGTGTTGCCTCATAAAAATGAACAATGCCTACTGTAAATACTGTAAATCCGTCTCGAGGTCATCGACATTTTGAGAGAAAAAAAACACAACCCGACCCCTCCACCATTCCATTTTGCCAAATAGAGCTACTTTTGGGTCAATTTCCTCAGCGAAATACAAGTTCAAAGACGGCAAATAACAGGGTAACAACACCGTGACGGCAACAAAATGACAATAGCAGCAACACAATTACAAGTTGTGCAGCAACTTCCAGGGTTGTAGTCGAGTCCCTGCAAGTCCTTTCACAAGTCATTTCGTGAAGCCAGTCACAAATCCCTTCATAAAGGCAGTCACAATTAACTAGATGAACAATGACAAAGGAATGCTTTTATCAAAGCTGATTTGAATAGCTTGTGGTTTGAATTGGAACTGAATGACTTGTGATAGACTAGCAGGGACTTACAGGGACTTGCAGAGACTTGTGATGGACTCGACTACATCCCTGGCAACTTCACGCAACAACAAAAAGCGCCAACCTCAACGAGGGGAAAGGGCAGGGATGTAGTCGAGTCCATCACAAGTCCCTGCAAGTCCCTGTAAGTCCCTGCAAGTCCGACACAAGTCCTCCAGTTCTAATTCAAATCACAAGCTATTCAAATCAGCTTTGACAAAGGCATTCCTTTGTCATTGTTCATCCAGTTACTTGTGACTGCCTTTATGACTTGTGACTGGCTTCACGAAAGGACTTGTGAAAGGACTTGCAGGGACTCGACTACAACCCTGGGAAAGGGGCGAAAGAGGGAAGGGGGGAGCGAAAGGGGGCTGGGGGCTGGAAATGGGGAGGGGGGCACAAGCTACTTTGATTGGCGCACTTTTGGCATGTATGCATATGCAAATATGAATAACTACATATCCCCGCGGGGGGTTACTTTTTATTGGCTGATCCGTCAAGTCGGTCGACTTACTGCACTGACATAATGACATCCCACGTTGATGCCGATCGCGGAACGGCAACCAGATGAGGGCGCCCTATAAACTAAGGCCATTGTGAACAAAGCATGCACAGTATGCGGCCGGATTGAAAGAAGCAAAGTAAGTCCATGGAGGTAGTCTTACTCCATGGTAAGTCCGACTTGGGTGAAGTGTATAATTGATGACACTTTTGAATCTGGATTAAAGGATTATGGCTTTTTAACTTTAAAGCAGACGACGGCTGCCTGTAGTCGTCAAATGGTATCTGACATGAACTTAAGCATTCATAACTGAAAACTACAATCGTTTGCGAATGACGCAATCGCACCACGTGTTGCGAATTATCCAATACCACACCAGCGCGTCCGGGTTAGCCGGCTGGCGCGGTCATGACATCGACAGTACATGACCTACCATTGTCATGGTTGGCATTCCTGATTGTAAAACTTCCGACTGGACAGTTAAAAAAGATGGAGTGTCGTGGCCGAGTGGTTAAGAGCGTGTGTTTTCTGTTCCACAGAGCGTGAGTTCGAATCCCGGCTGTCGACACGTGTGTCCTTAAGCAAGGCAATTAAACCACTATTGCTTCGTCCTTCGGATGGGACGTAAAGCCGTTAGTCCCGTGTGTGTGTATTGTGTAAATATTGAACCTGGACACGCACGTAAAAGAACCCAGTCACGCTTATCGCTAAGAGCAGGGGTTCGCCCCGGTGTTTCTGGCATTCCGTTCATCCTCCTACTCGGGTTTCTTCAGGCTTACGAGCTACAGTGCCTTGGGCGCTTTTGAGGAATCCTCGGTTTCATTGCCGAAAAGAAATTATAATAATAAGATATTTACTAAATACAACCCCCAAATCCACCCTCGGGAGCATTGTCCCCCATTGTCCACTCAAGTGCCAAGCATTACAACCTACGCAGATGTAAAATTTAAAAATCAGATTGGATTTTATTCTTGTCTGAATGCAGAGCTACCTTGTCAGATATGTGCAAATGCACAGAATAATTGCAGCAACTTTACAAAATTAGTTGATTTTGCAGTTGCAGGCTAGGATGACTTGTAAGTTGTATAGGATAAACTTTGATGTGCAGTTATTTTGCTTTGCAGTTCTCGTTAGAGACATTTGAACTAAATGAACTTATCAGAAAACATGAAACATTCAGATTCAGACAACTATACTTCTGTTTATTATTTTAGGACAATTCAGCTGCAGTATTATAAAGAAAGAATGTAATTGGGTGTAAGTGAAGGTTAATCATGGAAACGTTGGCACTACGGCTTGCCACTATATGAGCCAACTCTCTATTTTTAAATTGAACTGCTGCAAAATAGCACTGAGTTAAGGTTTTATTTTCCTTTTGTTAATACATGACAAGTCCTCAAAGCTGTACAATTTCTTCAGTACTAGCTAAAAATGGCATATTGTTTTACAAAACATTTTATTACCAATGTGTACACAATGGCTAATTTCTTGAATTTGTATACCTAACTCGGAATTCGGACAGTCCTTCTATTTAAGCCTGTTTCATTACAAGAACACGTTTTCTTTGTTACAAGTACATGCAGTAGTTCTTTTAAGGGGTACCTGATTCACTTTTTTGGAGAGGCACATATTTTTGTCGACTAGTTATTGTATTGCTTTGAAGCCTAAATGTTCAACTTCAATTTGGATGCCGTTCCCTCTTAAATCATTGCTGGATCCATCACTGCTGATTAGTAAACCACATTTATACTGAGATAATTGAATAACGTACATTGATGTTTATTGTTCAATAATTTAGAATATAATGAAATATTTTATGAGAGCAGGGGCAGTGGTGATGTCCACCAGTTCAGAAAATGTCAAGATCTCGGAAACGAATTCCCTAGATACAGATGCAAAATAAAAGGTCTTCTCATCTGACAAAAAACATCTTTTTGCAGTTTCGCGTAACACGAAAAACTAAAATGACATGTGCTGTGTTACCAAATTGGAAATGCCAAAAAGGACCGCAAAAAGTGAGGTTTTAGCACAGCCCCTATAAAGTGGCGCACTTTGATTGTTCGGCTCCATAGTGCAGGGTTGAAATCAAAACGTTTGAAATCAAATTTTACAGCTAGTGAAACTTCATCGACCTCTAAACATTCCTGTTCAGTTTGAGTGTTCAAAATTAACAAATTTATTGTTGGTGTGATTTTATGAGTGCGTATAAAGTATAGGGATAAGAGGGGGGTACCCCTCTGCCACATATCGTGCTGGGTATACATCACATCCATCCTAAACTGGCTTAAGCCCCAGTCCCACTGAAGCCGGATATGCTACGGATCGTCCCGTATCGCCCCGGATAAAACAGACGTTTGACTCGGGGTCATCCGGGGTGGTTCGGGAAGGCAATCGAAAAAAAAGTGACATGTTCCCCGGTCCTACTACGGTTCTACTACGGTTTGACTACGGTTCCGCCACGGATGGGCCCGGATCATCCCGGATGTGCCACGTTTCACCCCGGATGACCCCGGATACACTACGGTTCATCCGGGAAATACCGTAGAGAATCGGTGGTGACACCGTAGTGAATCCGGGGTCATCCGTAGTGTATCCCGGATACACTACGTATCATCACGGTCGCACTACGGTCGCACTACGGTTTTACTACGGTTCTCCGCCACCCCCTCTCCCTACCCGGATGGCCCCGGTTCACCCCGGATGCTAGATGTTGATCCGGGGTGACGCTCGACTTCCCGGACGTACTACGGATGTCCCCGGATGGTCCCGAATGGCCCCGGATGGTCCCGGATTGGCTACGGTTCATCACGGTTTGACTACGGTTCCACTCCCGGATGACCCCGGATATGAACCGTCACGGTAGTGCATCCGGGGTGATCCGTAGCGTATCCGGCTTTCGGTGGGACTGGGGCTTTATCCGCAGGCCAACATGTACGAGAAGTTGTGGAGAATCATCTCCAAAACCGGCGGTCTTGCTGTGGCGACTAATTGGTGAAACGTTGGGTTTTGGAGAAGATTCCCCACAAATTATCGTACATGTTGGCTTGCGTTAAGTTTATGATGGATGTGATGTGGTGATGTCAACTTCAGTTGGCAAGGCGCCGCGCTATATTGTGCGGCGCCCACCTATAGGCCTATGGGTGCATTTTACATTGCAGTCACTTGTATAGATCCGGTGGGGTAACAAAATAACATCCCACTGAGTTTGGTGAAAGGACACCTTTTTTCATGATTGCCGTTCAAATACTGACCGCGCGTACGACCGGAAAGAGCTAAGTCATTGCTCTCTACTGTCACCGATTTGTTGAGAACACGGGATAAACAACAACCGTATTTTGACTAAAAATGCAAAATGTTTTGTCAGTTGCACACTCAAGAAATGAGGGTTTTGTGAGCAAGGATAATGATAAACATTTTGATAAACTTTGTTCTCTGGAGAGAATAATTGTATAAATGAGTTTTAAACGGTCAGCCGAGTTGTCGACTTTGTGCTACTTCCATTTTGTTGGACATTCTGGGTCTATACGCTTTCCAGGAATTGTACATGTATGATGACCTTTTAGCGAATCTTTGTTTGCGCCCACGCCGAACATTTTGTGTTGACATACTGTCGGTACCTGATCATTAATTACGTCGGGTAGTTGACGTTTAATGCCATGTGTTCAAGTTGGAGCCGGGTCATTTGCCGTTGGATTGCCCCTGTGCCGTCGTGTCATCTTGACTGTTTACGTGAAAGTACGGTCGACCCTGTGTTCAGCATGGCACTCCGTGGAGTATACAGACGCACAATATCTTTAAAATATTTGAATATGATTATAATCATGGGCAATTATTATCGCTTGAATATAGAGAGGGTTACCATGTGAGGTAAGTATAATGTTATTCACTTGATTTCTTTTTTAAACAGGCAGTGTGGGTTGACATGTTTCACACTTTCCAGGCATCATTGTCCGTAGTTTTATGTGGTCCTGTCTTCTCGGTCCTCGAATAAGATTAAAACTGCTGTAAACTGCTTACTGGCTGGAATGACCTGAAATATACAAATCAAAAAAGGTAAGAGGGCCTAATATTTCGATCTTAACAAGATCTTCTCGGTCCTCGTTATAAATTGAAATACCCCTTTCACAATATGTTGCTATACTGTCTCTGTACCAGGAGTTTTAAAGGTATCACGAATCTGCTGACAGGGATGAAATCTATAGAAACTTGTTGAGGACCTATAGGTATCCGGAATACACGAGGAAGTATTTTCTTCGTCTGATCATTTTTTCTCCATGGTCTAATGATAGTTCGGGAATTCTCTAGTCGAATAATAACGAAAAGTTATTTTTAAGTTTGGAAAGAATGTGTCCAGACGTCACTTGTTGGTGTGTACAGAAGTTTACCACTAAAGAATGAACTAACGCAGGCGCTCCAGGCGTCTCTAGTACCCCATGCCGCGGCTTCATATTGGCGGGGAATTGAATGTTTGCTGTTGCGGTGAAACAGAACCGACGCTCTTGCGATTCTTACTATTGTTGCTTCACTGTCCCCAAACATTCCAAATATTCACTCTAATTCAACAAACCAGTTCCCTGTCAGTGTTTGTTGGCTTTTCAAATTCTAGCCGGTGACTTGACAGAAGGAGTCGAGTGTTTATAGGCAGCAAATTTGCTCAAACGGTGCTGTTTGAGTGGTGCATTGCCCTACCACTACCAGGAAATCGCACCCGGCTCGACGGATCAACTCACGGATTACTAGGGCAACATTTACGCAGCAGTCAAGTGGGTTTACTTTGGCAAAGCACGGTACATGTATATATAATACAAATCTGGGGAGTAAAGTCTGCAACTTGCCGGTTGTGAGAGCTTATTACGGCAAAGAAAACGACGAAAGATGTGTTCAAGTTTCAAGATAAGAGTAAGTATTTGTTATAAGTATTCTGTAATTTGGGAATTGTATGCATTGTGATTGGTTCATGTTTATGGTTCATAGCCAAAATTGAAAGCTGCAAACAAGATTGAAATTTGAAAGCTGATGCTGGTTAGTTCCTTGTGGACTGAAAGAATTCTCGCGTGGTTGTCAATCTTTCTGCGCAAGCACCATTTTGCCGTTTAATCCTTGACATACTTTGGTCAAAATGTCACCTCATTGCATTTCACGGACACTTGCATATGGGCCATTTCTTAAAAAAAATAATGTATTCAACATCAAGTAGGCCCTATGGTATTTCATTGGGACACTGCTCGTTCATAGTCCTGAGGGAGTGAGAAGCTGTTTTCGCATATACAAAAGTGAGCTTAGTGTGAAGTTTCATTGATTGAACATGGACAAAATTGTCAGGACTACATTTGTAAAATTAGAATGAATGCTGCTCGACATATTGTCCATCAACCAAGTTGACAAAATGTCGAGACGATTGCCTTGGAATAGCAACGGTAGTATGACATCATCAGCCCCCCCCCCCCCCCCCCCCCCCCCCCCCCCCCACCGGCAATTCGCGAGAAGGCCCGTGAGAGTTTCTGCTTCTGCTCAGTATTTACTGTGCAAAAACCTCCATTTGGCGGTTATCGCGCACAGTGGGAGTGTTGAAGCAAGCTAGATTTTAAAGTATTTGTATCTGTAATCGTTCCATTCTCTGGCTGATCTTGGGTAGGCCTACATTGAATATTGGTAGCACTAGCATGTCTTGTTGAAGGGTGGAGGAACCATGACATGTGGTCCGGCGTTTTGTTTTGTGGTCCTATGGATGTTCGAAGGAGTGATGTTGTGAACCTCTTTATAGATGGCAGTATACAACGCGGTATCTGGTGCTTCGTTCTGCAAAGGATTCCCACTGGAGGTCAGACAGCATGTCAGTGACGCTTTCTCTGTAGTTGTAGTTATTAACAAAGCGGGCTGCCCGACGTTGAACTGTTTCCAGGGTGAGCTTGTTGTTATTGTTGTATGGATCCCAGATGGCCCCACACAGGGGGGGGCGGAGGGGGGGCCCAACAAAGTGCGCCACCAACGTTGAAATGTATCTCATTCGTTCTTCCACGCTCATGATAGTCGCACATCTCACACGGTAAATACGTATAGATCGCTACCTCGAAGCGCGCCATTGAAACACGTACAAATTTGCTCCGCGCTCGCTCTCCGAATTCAGTGATTCATATAACGTCCGCAAAGCCAGGTACACAGGCACGATCTACACGAATTTGTTTTGGGGCGATGTCATTTTCTGCCATTTTCGTTCGAAAACAACACGATAAAACGCAAGGGGGTCACAGGCAGATTTATTTAAAAATTCAGTATATCACTGCTACATCCTTTTTTAACGTATCCATGGAAAAAAATGAGTGGGGTCAAAGCACGATTTTTCACAATTTATCGATTATTATTGCCCTTTTTAGGGGAGGTATTTGTTAACGTCGTTTGAGTATTTGTGCACAATCTCCACGCGCATCAACGGTACGTCAACGCTTAATTTTTTCGACTGCTTTTTTCATTTTCAATACAATTGTTGTCATTGGATGGTAAACATTAAGGTAAATAACAACCTTTTACAACTACAAAAGACAAGATGTTAAGATTGGATGCCAAAAACTCTTTATTTTTCGCGTGAGAAAATTGTTTCCCCCTATTTTGAGAATGGACGGTACGTCAGCGTTGCGCAATCACAGTCTCGAAGGGCCCCCCCTCCCCCCCCCCCCCCTCCCCCCCCCCCCCCCCCCCCCCCTGGCCCCACAGTACTCCAGCCTAGAACGAACTAGCACCTTCTATGCAGTTTCTTTAACCTGCTACAGGAATGGAGCATTTTATTCGCTTTTTTTACTGTTTGATTAAAATGAGTTAAATCGAACAGTGTCGCTTGCACGAGTGAAGGGGTGGGGGAGTATTAAATTGAACACGGTAAAACTAAAGACCTTGGAAAAGGATTGATTTTTGCTTCGATGCATCGAGACATCCGCGTATTTTGTGATGATGAAATTAGACAAAAAATAAACCGGACAAAATACAAAACAGCGGTTATTTCAATTACTTTTGCCCGTAAAAATTGGCTGTCCGCTTACAATAGTTAGCCACTGTTTCTGTGTAGAAATTGGCTGCGTCGTGCACGACTTCAATTACAAATTTGTATCCTCGTGGAGACATCATCTCTTTGTTCTCGCACGGTGTACAAAATGGTTATCGAGTACGTTTTTTAAAATTCTCCCATTTCAACCACAATTAATTTCCTGCGTTGAAATTTCGACCCAATATACCCTATATTATTACTCTAACCCAAAGACTAACCCTAACCCACATCCTAACCCTAGTTTTTGAGTAATTTTAGTAAAATCCAAAAATCTATTTCGTGAAACCTTTTGACTCACATTGTCCACATTGTGTTCTGCAGGTTTCAAAAGGGTACCGAATTTAGAAACACTTCCACACGTATACAAGCACATACAGACGTTGAACAATCTCAACCTCTCTACTACTAATTACATTTGTAGATGCTAATTTGTCGTGTACTCCTGATCCTACCTAGCCTTTAAACAAGGCCACATGTCTGATAAACGCCGAGCGACTAAAAAGAGACTAATCGCGAAAACCTGAGTGCGAATTGCCCAGACAAGTGGCCTTTATCAATCTGGTTTGGATTTCTTATGTTAACCTTTGTTTCCAGTTTGAATCGCTACCGAAATGGTAGCGTCCAATCAGCGAACGTATCTCTGCGTGACGTCAGCTTATATTTGAGTTGGACTAGTTCATTTTACAAACAGGGAATGTTCAATCATGTCACTTACAATATTTAGCTCAAATCATTAGTTGCTTCCTAATTGATTGCAATTTTGCATGTAAAATAGATTTAAATGTGATTTCTTGTATTTATCATTCATATATTCAACTCAGAAGCAACATTTATTTACGTTTTTTTACCTTTTCTTACATGCTTTGATATTAAACGAATCACGAACGAAACCAACTGGGAGATCGCCGTTCTGATTGGGCGTATTGGCATGCTAATATGTATCTATGAATAATTCATGCCGAGCCAGTCAGTCCGCAGCGCACGCGTTAATGAGGTCATATCCCGAACTTTATTTGCAGGGCCGGCGTCGCAAATCGGCCACGAGATTTACGCGAGTAATTGCGAGAGTTCGACCGCTTTGTTTTCACGACCTACACGTTGCAAACGAAGCAGTGATTCTCCAAGATGGCGAGGTAAGTGGAAAGCGAACAATTTTCTGAATCGAATGATATAAAATATGACGAGATTCAGTATGTTTTTGGCAGAATTTTGTTCACTCGAAGTTAGGGTATGATTTTAAGGAAATTTGTTGTCGTGTGTTTAGTTTCTGCGCCCTGACTGGACTAACAAATATTGCCAAAAATGATCACTACACATCAATAAAGGAAGCAATGATCTTTCGTTTGATATACAATTTAGCCTGTGGCGACATTTTTTTCATGTATTTTGCGACGATTTTCGTGCGCGCGATTTCAACTTTTTCGTCCATGTCTTTCGGCTGTACATATGCAGAGCGTGTGTTTCATTATGCACACAAGCATAGATGGTGATTACATGTAGCCAACAGAAACATAATTAATTGTTTTGTTTTGTGTGGCTTATTTATATGATAAAGTTAGGTTTCTGTCTTTATGTCATGCATAGAAAATTGATTTTTCTTTCATGTATAAAAACGACTTAGGCCTATGTTTTTGTTCAAAATTCACATTATTGTTTAATAATAATAGTTACTGCTATTATTGTGCTAAACTTCATAGTTCATATTTCTGTCTTCCAATATGTTTCTTATACTAGGTAGTAGTCATGCCGTCCACCACCATGGCCATGCCCATCGCCATGCCCACCGCAGCCATTGCCAGCATGTCGGGAACCTCTACAGAAGGCCAAAGGCAAAGCTCTTGTCCTTGGATATTCTCTCACAAAGTATCTCAAAGAGAACATCACTACTAAAGTTTGGTTAATTTGCAGGTAGTGACTCGTCGCGGTACTACAATTTCTGGCCTTAGAAAGTGTCTGCTTCATCAGCATGACATCAACCTCACAACTGTGCCTGACATATTGTATTTGTAATGATTCATGTTGGGACAAATAATCTAGAGTTGGGTTTCCAAAGAAGTGTTGAAAATAGTTGAAGATTTAAATGTACTGGTGGATCTATGCAGCACGTGCTTTGTACATGTAGATTTAAATGTTTTTTTTGTATTTTAGTGTTTTAAATAATCGTCACCGTTTTCACGAAGAGGCGAATTTCATGAAAAATCGTCTATTTATCGAAATTATTTTTTTTGATGAAAACGATTAAATATTGCAATTTCTACAACCTGGTGAAGTTATACATCCAAAAAATAATTAAAATCCTAATTAACCTAATTAACGAATGGGCGAATTGGTCCCCAAGTGCCCTTTTGCGTTTTCACGAAGAGGCGAATTCGAAATAGCGTTGACTTCAACGTGTTTATGAAGGGGCGAATTGGTCCTCAAGTGCCCTTTTGCGTTTTCACGAAGAGGCGAATTGGGCGAATTGGGCGCGTACTGGCTTTTAGCGTTTTCACGAAGAGGCGAATTTGGGGTGCAATGGGAAAATGTATACATTCTGACTCTCACAGCCACGGGCGAATTTACTAATGTATCGTCTTTTCGTTTTCACGAAGAGGCAATTCTATTAATTGATTAATTCTGCAAAACTAATCACCTATTTTTCTTAACGTTTGCTATATTTAAGAAGATTGAAATCTCTTCTTTCCCATGATACCTCAATCTTGTATTTTCTATGGATATTTATGTTTTAAACTGCCAAACGAAAAAAGGACGAACTTTAAAAGCGATTTTCTCGAAAGTTTGTTTAGACCGTACCGTGAAAGGCTCAATTCGCCTCTTCGTGAAAACGGTGACGTAATATACATGACTTTGTGTCAGTGTTGTGCAAACACAGTGCAGCTGAAACAGATCGAAACTGAGTCTGGTCGAGTCGGGTCAGTTTGTCAAATCATCTAGGACTTGATGCCCAAAACTACTATGCCAACAAAGTTTTAAGCTACAATGTAAATTTGACACAAAAAGCATATTACTTTATGAATGCAAGATTGTATTATTTCTATTCAGTGATATAATTTATGTGCATTAACATCTATATTACTAAATTTATGTCTTATTTAAAATCAGTTGTTTTTGCAATGTTAGAAGCGGGTATACATTGTAATTTAATATTTACAATAATTTAATGCCAAAGAAACTATGCCAAAAACATCAAGCAAAGATAAAACAAACTTTATTTACTTTTATAATAAATCTCAATGGTTTGCACATTGAACATTATGCCAAAGATGATGGTAATTATCATCTTCACTATGTTGTCATTATTTTATTTGGGTTGTTTGGGTATAATAAGAATTTGTTATAGAAACTGCTACGCGTACGTTGTGTGCATGCCTGAAGTGGTTACAAGTTAATTTCTTCATAAATACAATCTATACAACATCGTCTATACAACATTTTGATAATCCTGGGTGTTAGTGTTGTTGTGGTTTTTTTAGTGTGTTTCTATGAAGGCCAGTGTACTACTAGTCTGGGCAAATATCAGCTATCAGTCATTGGCGTTGTTTCATTTCTTGGATCAGAATTTTGTGGTAGGCCTATATATATATACACCGCAAAAATTCCTAGAAATCAACTCGGCCGATTTCACGAAACGCTAGGATTAATCCTATCTCGAGTTAGGATGAGTAACTCATCCTAACTTGCATTGGATCTATTGCAAGTTAGGAGGAGTTAGGAGGAGTTACTCTTCCTAAGATTGATTCTAACATTGGTGAAATCGGCCGTACGTGCAAAGTCTGTGGATTATTTGAGGGCGGATTGTGGACAGCTTTTTAAACCTTTACAAAACCGTCCTTCTTATTCTTCCATGGTATACGACCGATCAATGGTGGCTGACTGGTTGGTGGCAAGTACAGAATTATAAAGGCAACAAGGGATTAGCTTTTGTTCGAGACATTCGGCGTGGCGAATAAAGCCTCTTTATATTACCGATTACGTAACGCTGCAGTTGTGGTTACTTGGAGTTAGTTTACGCATGCATGGCCGGCTGTACTCGTATACTCTCAAGGCAAGTACGATACATTGCATGCGTCGCGGTGGAGTTAGCGAAACAAGAACGGGATCACCGAGTTGATTTCTAGGAATTTTGCGAAGGTACCCGCGGCGGGGTAAGTTGTATTTGTGTTGATCAATCCGTTACCATTTCAGACACGAAGACGGCAATATTATAAGGTAACTATATATGTCTTTCCATACTACAAGACAAGAAGAGCACTGTATTGAAACTTACGAGTTATAACCGTCAGTAAATGTGTAAATATCTGCCAGGCACACAGTCGACATAACATTGGTGGGAAAGGCGGGGGGGGGGGGGGAGGTCTTGTGGAAGTTGCAACTACAACCCCACAAAATAAACCTGCATTATACCACAGATGCGTAATAGCATGAAGGCCCATAGGGGTACAGTGGTTTAATAATAACGAAGCCTACACATTTTTCTCAGGGTGAGCAAATTTTAATATGATAAATATTGATTAATATTGTAAATTTCGAGGACATATGTCTTCAAGGAGTTGGATACAATTTTGGTGCAATAACTTTTTTAAACTCTACATCTTCAAAAATGCTTTTGATTTATGATCGCTTTTTAAATCGTCGCTATGGTATAATAAAGTGACTGGCGTCATATTTGTATTATATGATCAAGGCTAGCAGGACAGTTAAACCATGGAGGTAGGTTAAACAAAATAAAATATTAATGTCGACTCTGTGCTTGTTAGTGGTAATTTTCAGTCTCTTTTCCGCCTATACTTTAGTTTACACAACCCGCCCCAAAACGAGCTTTTATTATGTCAAAATGAAAATGGATATTGGCAAAATTGGCTGACAACCTTGGAGCAGTAAAAGCTGAAAGATGGATTCGTGTGGACAGACGATTGTAAGGCGAACACAATGAAGAGTCCAATGTATTGTTATGGAAATGATTGGGTGTCCGATTTCTGGTACTGTTTACTTGCGGTAGTCGCCTTTTAATTTTATGATGATGAATGGTTGATAAAGTGATCCTAGTTAGAAATGCTACATCTAACCACAATCGTCTGATAAAATTGCCCCTTCCTTCCTCCATGGCCTTACTAAGCTTCACTAAGCCCTCGATCACCCCTTTGGGTTGACTGTGAAAAAATATTATAATTGATGGATTTATCAGCACTATTGGGTTAACCTATACGATGGAGGATACGGTGATACCGCATCACCGGGCAGATGACTTGTGGCCCGGTAAACGCGCCGACTTGTGACCCCCAGTTGTAGTACTAGTAGTATCTATACTGGAAACGACACTTGGTCCTCTGTGTATACTCGTTTAAATTGCGATAAGCGGCGTTTGCCGAATGATATTGCCCTCTGACCTGATTTATACTAATAACTGGTGCATCATTCGACAGGATTTTCAACTTGGGTAGAGGTCTGATTTCGGACCTGGAATCGACGCGACGCGACGGGCTCCATGGAGTGGTCTGGGGACGGCAGCGATTACGACGAGTGGGAAGAGTCAGAGACAGACATCGAAGATCTTCCGGATGAAGAACTTATTGTTGTCCTTCGAGACGAACAGGTATGCTTGTCCACAATGTTCACTTTGGTGGTAATCGTTATCTTTAGGACCCCGTTTTTATAATAAGGTTAAAATTTAAGACTCCAAAATGACACATGGGCATCGGGCTGTCATTGTGTCGAGCTTTCACGCGGTGAGAAATACCGTCGTGTACGTCTCGTCTCCGGCTGCAAAACAAGATGGGAAAGTCGCACTTTCTTTGAAAGTGTATTTCAAAGTTACAACAAACGGAAGTCGACTCTGAATTAAAAAAGACTGCTTTAGCCTGCAAAAGTCACTTTGGTATAAATAATATATTCATCTGCAAAAGTCCGTTTTGAATGGAACTCGTAACAAAAGTAGGTGTCATAAAGTAGGTGTCACTACCTTTGATTCTTTCCTTTTTGGCATTCGGATACAATTTGATACAAGCATGAAGTTTGGCACACAAATTCATGTATGATATCACGAAAAAAATATTAGCTATTATGGTTGAAGTAATACCACGATAATTCAAGCAATTACCAAATCATCTGGAGATAGGACTAGGAGGAATTTAACAAGGCAAATTTGTTTGATCGATTAGTAGAACTCGATCGAACACCTAACCAATGAATGAATATTTAGTTCTGGGGGGGGGGGGGGCAAACAATGGTGCTACGATTTAGCCCTGCAATCTAAATTAATGGTATTTCACATTATATAAATAGAATATTAATTAAATTGTGTGTTATGAAGCAAATGTATTTAGTCTGCAGATAATTTCTTTTTTACCCGAGTCGCATGCACAATAAGACAAGCAGTGCAGCACTAATGTTCTTCCGTTAAAAAGTGCCTTTCCCTTTTTTAAGGAAATTTGTCCCTGGCAGAAGTGCCTTTCCCTTTTTTAAGGAAATTTGTCCCTGGCAGAACTTTTTCAATTGAAACTGAAAGGGTACTGTTTGGTAGAAAACCTCTTGTCCCATCCTCGAGCCAATTAAGAGCCTGTCTCAGATACATCATTAGCTTTTTTGTATCACTTGGCAGACTGCCTTTATCCCCGCACCGGCGCACCCTTCAAAACATCTCAAACAGTCATCATTCCGATCCATAATTGCATCATTTTCTTCTCTTCTGTAATTTCCAAGCACTGGGTAAACAGATTATCAATCAAGTCCAGTCCTGGTTTTTTCTGTTCCTTTGTTGTAATGATGCTGAATTACCTGTAATGGATTGCGGAGGTCCAGGGTTGTGGTCAGAATAGTTCGCAACAATGGCCCTTATTTCACCCTTATGTATTTAGCGGGTGACAATGAACACTAGAACGCCAAAATTTGAAGAGTATAAGGTTTGCATGGCTGGGTATCGGGATTGGCCTAACACAAATTAAAGTACCCTCTATGTCGAGATCAAAATCTGATTTTTATCCATTCTTTTTAATGCACGATTGGAGTACAGTTGGGCCTCTTTAAATAACATCAAACTTCTGCGGTGTCTGTATGATTAACAAAAATGACCGCAAATTTTAATTGGACAGGGCAATTAATTTTAAAATGAATGGTCCTTTGCATCAGCATTCTAACATCAAAAAGAGTCCAAAATAGGGCAATATACTATGTAGCTCAATTGGTAGAGCGCTTGTCCAGTATTTCGGAGGTCGCAGGTTCGAGTCCCGCCTTGCCAATTTCTTTGTTCACTTTGAATAAATTTATAAAAAAGAGTCATTAAATTACATGTACATACGTTCATTTATTGAAAGAGGTCAATAAAGTTTGTAAATGCACACAACTAACCTGCTAGATGGACTCTTTGATGCAAGTGAAGCAAAAACACTGTTAAAAAATCCTTAAAAGGAGGGCATAAGTTCTTTTATTTTTTTAATTGTTTTAGTGTACAAACTGAGAAAACTTTCTCAACCAGATTAATGGTGTAATCTTGCCACTTTCAGTCTAATTTGCAATTGGATTGAACAAATATAAATCTTGCCTAAATACCTAAGGAAATACTATTTACAGTGTCACTTTTGAGTAGCGAGCCCCAAGTTGGGCACATTTTTATTCCTGGTGACTTGGGCAACGGGTTTGTACTCACTTTGTTTGTAATCCTAGCAGTCAAAATCAACTATAATTGTGCATTTAATTTTACCATAAAACCCACTTTGCCTTTATCTTTTCCAGAACAGCATCAAGGAGGCACAACGACTCATTCACAAGGAGATCAAGTCAATCCGTCGAGAGTTTAAGAGATTTCTAAGACAATATGCTGCTACTCGGACAGACCAGCAGGGCTCTGATGAGCATTCCTTACACCAACACAGGTCAATAGACTCTGGGCTCGGCTCACATGGGGACAGTGAAGCAGGGTACCAGGCTTTCTTGGAGTATGATACGGATGGATCCGCTGGCCACCGTAAGCAGTCTTCTGAGGTTTATGAATCCGGCTCGGGGTATGAGGAGGACTTAGCAATGGGGTACTCACTCCAAAACTACAAAGAACCAGAGGAAGTAGGAGCAGCCTCAGCGCAGCAGACCAGAACCGAAGATAGTTTCACGCATTGGAACGACAGCGAAACAAACCAAGCTCTGGTGGATGATCACACCCTGGGCAGTAACTTGACTTACGAGGATGCTTACAGTATGGTGAGAAGGCGGCATAATAGAGAAACACCAACCAGGAACAGGAAGTCTAAAAGCTCTGGTGAAAGGCAGAAATCAACTACCAACCAGCATGGCCCGAGTGTATACCCAAAAGGACATGGATCAATACAGGGCTCAGAAGATGAGTTGAGACGCTTTCAAGACTTTTCGAATAGTACGGTAAACAGTGATGCTGATGAGCAGCCAAGAAGGTATGGATCACAGAGCATTAGTTCAAGTCAAATTACCAAGCAGGTTAAAACATCTAGCCAGCCGGCAAAGAAAATTGGTGTGGAGAAGTTAGGGACTCTTGAATCAAGCAGGGACACAGGCTCCCCTCGGCCAAGCATGCCCGTTTTAGGGAAGACCCAATCTTCAAAGTTTCTCTTGAGGCCCAGCAGCATGAGTGCAGTGCCTTCTGACAGACTGCCGTCAGTAGCCAGTGACACATCGGAAAATAATATATTGATAAATCAGAGGAGCACTAACTCTAGAAAGTCTGCAATGAGCTCAGGAGATGAGGCAAGGGAATCACCTGGATTTTCAGACAGCAGCTACGACTCCTACATAGACACCAAATATTCCAGTCAGTCCCCACGCTCTTCACGGGGACTGTCAATGCAGAGAGCCCCTTTCAAACACCAGCAGCGGCAAGGCAGTATGACCCCAGCTAGACTTCAAAAGACCTCATCTTCCCAAAATGACTTTCCCCCAAATGCCAGCAATACAGCCTCCAGAAATCCCAACTCTCGCGCAAGACAAACCTACTCTGGTAGTGACGAAGGTCACAGAAACACTTTCAAAGATGAATATTGGAACGAAGGACGTTTATCCGAATCTCAGTCGGCGTCGACAAGGAATCCTGTGCCGACTACCAAGACCAGAAGCATCCCTACATAAGAATCAAGCAAGGCAGAAAGGTAAGTTCTTGAGAGCCAGGGGTAAAAGTTCAACTCGTCTATTGATGAAAGTAGGTGTTCCATAATTGGCTCCAGTGTAGATAGTTGGAGACCTCAAGAGTTGAGACATCATTTGTACATGTTGTTAGTGAAAATCAGAATATTATATTACACGCGATTTTTTCAGATTGCGAGTGTCGCCTTTTTCCGCAGATCCTTGTTTTGTTTGGTTTTTTTAAGTCAAATTTCGCGCATTTATTAAAGATGACCTTAAAGGGCCACTAGATGACCTTTGACCTATTTTAAAAGAGTTGTGATGAACCCTCACTCAAGAATCACTCCATCCAAGTAACATTAAAGGTAGTATACAAGTAAATGCATACATGAAAATGTTTACTACCAAATTATTAAGAAATATCTTACTAATTTGAAAGTAAATAATTATTCTAGGCATCCAGCAAAATGATTGCGCGAGATATCCTGTAATTGTTTTTAAAAATAGAATTTTATAAAAAAAATCCCGATCGCCAGACGGCAATCATGAAAAGAACAAGAACTACCCGACGCCAGTTGAAACCATTTTTTTTGGGGGGCATCCATGTTTGTAAAACTTGAGACAGATCAGTTACCCATTCCTGCTAATTTGAAGCAATTACCAATAGTTTATCCTACATTTAAAATCCATCAAATTCTGTATACAATAATTTCAAGCATTTGAATGACCTCTACATGACCTTTGACATCAGTAAGTCTATGAAGAATCGTGTCTTCCCACCACCTGGCCAAGGGTCATTGCATATTTTTTGTAGGATTGGAAGTCGCTATAAACCGTCTTGTAATGTAGCCGTCCTTGTATTTTTCAAGACACATGTAGATAACCTCAGCCTTGCTCTATGGATAATATAATCCACAAGAACATTTGGCGAAGAGAAATATAAATGTTAACCAAAATGGAATACCGGTAGCTACACATTTTCAATTAAGTCTTTTTGAATCAATTTATCGGACTGCTAAGGTTAAAGTTCAAGTAGGCGTTATTATAAAGGTCATGATTTGTATGTTTACAAGTTTCAGGACTAAGTTTTTAGAAACAAAATGTGTAACTTCTACAGGATTATACAACAAAGTATTTTAAACATTTTATTACACAAACAACACTGTATTTTGGTCATCACATACACGTACAGGGTCTATACAAAGTTAACAATGGGTTAGAAATAATTGGGTCGGATAATACGAAGATCGAAAATAACGAACACTTTGACGAGGTCCCGCAGAGTTTGTTATAACGGGAGTCGACTGTACATGGATTTTAATAAAACTTGGATGCACTGACCCTAGGTGGGAATTAAGACACAATTTATCATTGTATTTACTGAGGTCAAAAGTCACGTAGGGGTCATTTGAGGTCGTCATTTAAAAATGCAACAAATTTGATATCATCCAATACTTTTCATACTTTTGGCACTTGTATATTGAATGGGTGTTTCCTTGGAGTACATTGTATTAGGCTTAGGCTTAAAGGTAGGATACACCATTGGTAATTGCTTGAATTATCATTAATGGGTAGATTTGGGGGGTTGTATTTCATAGTAAATATTGTTTAACTGACCTGTCCGAAGTTTTACAATCAATGGATGCCGAGAAAAGCACAAAAAACAGTGTTTGTTTTCAACCGGCGTTGGGCAGTTATTCTTATGTTATCTTTGATCGCGAATTTTTCTTTATCAAATTATATTTTTTAGAATCATTACAGTATATCTAGCACAATCAGTTTGCTGGATGCATAGAATCATTATTTACTTTAAAATGAGTAAGATATTTCTGAATAATTCGGTAGTAAATATTTTCGATAACTGCAAATGGTGTATACTACCTTTAAGACAATTTTTAGGCTCCAAAATGCAGGAACTCTTAGCTATGCAGTTTAGTGATGGTTGTGCTTCTGAAACATTCAATTGATTGATATGAACTCAGAAAGTTAAATATTTCCTTTTACAAAATGTACTTTTATTTGTTTGCTTCTCAGTGATTCAGCAATTGGAGATGAAGCTGCGAAGACTAAGATTTCTATCTGAATCCCCCCCCCCCCCCCCCCCCCAAGTTTGGTCAGATTTTGAGTAGTTAATGTTCAGGTAAATATTGGTTTTTTTTTCATTTATTTGCATTATTTGCATAACATGGTGGTCCTTATAGTTTGAAGAGGAATAAGAATTATGTGCTAGTCTAGTAGGAGTCTGCCCATTCCAAAGTATTTTCCAAGTTTTCCCCGAGTACATTTTTGTTGATGCTCCGATATGTCTGCGGAAGTTCAGGTACATGTATTTCATGAAGTAAAAGGGTTTTTATTTTCAAAAAAATACGTTTATTCATTGCAATCATTTAATTTCTGTATTCAACATACATTCAAAGAGCAAATGCAAGGTTAACCCCTTACAAATGATATATTTTGTTTTTATCACATATTTTCAGATTTTAATCAACATTTTTCCAAATTTTTATTAAACTGCAAGGTTAACTAACCCCTAAGCATAATAAATAAAAACAAATCAGAAAAATTACACTTCATAATTTAATTAAAATGCAATAACCTTTATTGTTGTTTAAACAATCAAAATTTACTACATTTTTATAATTGAAATGCAAGGTTAACAAAAGTACAATTTGATTGCCTGGTACATGTATACATTCCAAAGTTGGTTTAATTTGCTCTACATTGTAAAACCTTTAGTAAGTGCCAACAGGAAACTTGTAATCAACTGTTTGTACAGTTTTTCTTACTGCTGTTTTGTAACAAAATGCATAAATAAATTCCAAAACAATGAATATAAAGTATCTCAACTTGTTTTTTACGTGCATAAGACTACCTTCCCTGCGGTTTCGGGTTCAACACCCATTCATGGGAGGGAAACCTATGCCCAAATTTAACAAACTTTTTTTGGAGATATTTCAACAATAGTATCCTCCCTCAGGACCCACACTGCAATCCTGGGCTCGTTATTATTTTTCCAAACTATAATTATGGCAACAAACAAATTGTTCGGACGTTATATATAAACCTTCGGTTGACATAGTTCCCTAATAAATTACCAATACAAAATAATTGTGAGGTTTCTAAAAAATATATAAACCTTAGGTTTACATGTTTTTGAAAAATAATTCCCCATAATGCCTGAATAATTGTCATGCATAGAATATTCATCATTTGCAATTAGACATTTATTATGGGTCAAGTATAAATAGTTTCCATACACTTAAGTTTTGAAGATGATAATATAATGCATGCTAGAATATAAATGTTGACGGACAATTCGTGATGTAGCTTAGATTATTTTATTAAACTCTCAGGACACTATGTTCTAATCTTCTTACAATACAAGAAATCACCCCAGAATTGCATGCAACATAAAGACCTACCGGACAGAATTAAAATTACTTTAAAATATGTACAATGTACTAGTTCTGTCAATTGATCCGCGAGGCGTTTTGGCAAAATGAGATGGAACATGGTACATAACAAAGTCCAAACAAAATCAGCCCCAAAAAAGTTGGGATTTAGGAAGGGTTGAGTTTATTCTTTGCTTCATGAGAATATGCTAAACTTGATACATATTCAGGTATCTGGTAAATTAAAATAAATAATTATTACATTGACAAAATTATATTACAGTTACCTTTCAAATGTTATGGCGCAAGATAAAACTGTTTTTAATATCCTACTAGTTTTGTAGATTTTTTAAAAGTTTTTTAGAAAGTCAGTGGGAAATAGTGCTTCAAGGTCGTATAAACCATTGGTAATTGCATTTTATATCGTTTAACTGACCTGCTCAAAGTTTTACAATCATGGATAAAAACCAAGAAAATCGGTTTGTTTTTAACTAACGGGCAGTCCAGGAATGGTAAATTGCTTTGTAGGAAATTGTTGAAACAATTACACTGTACATGATATTTATTAACAATCATTTTGCTGGATGCCTAAGAATGATTATTCACTTTCAAATAATTAAGATATTTCTTAATAATAACATTTTTCAATGTCTGCAAATGGTGAATATGACCTTTAACCCCAACAGTCCTCCAAAAACATTTTTCTGCTTACTGTTTAATTAAACAACACCATGAAATTGACCCATGTTTTGTTTGTAATTTCTGTAAAAAAATGCTAAAATGAAGCCGGCAATACTGCGGTTGTGCACAAAGTCTATACAGAGCCAAGAAAATGTTCTAAGTATTTCCTAACAAAACCGAAAATGATTCTCAGTTCCAGATTCATGTCTTTTAAAAATGTTTTTGCACCGATTGACCTTCATTGCGATGATAGATGCAGTTTTCCATTGTAAGGCGGAATAGTAAACACATTTCCTCAAGGAATAGAGCCCGTTTATACATTCTTTCAGGACTACATTTATACAACTTTACAAAAGAAGAATCGTATCTTGTTTTCCATCTTCCTGTATCACCATCGTGTGCTATACCTCTGGTCCTTCGCTACCAGGAATGAGCTGCAAAACAGAAACAATAGGGCAACAGAAAATTATGTCAAAACCCATTTTTAGTTGGCATGGCATGGTGCATACAAAAATTTGTTGGAATGTATTTAGTATACAAATATTGAGTGGCGCAGAGTGGAATTTTATAGTAAGGTAAAATCTAGACTTCACCGAGTGAATTGGAAAAGTCCAGATTTCACCGAGCGATAATATTTCTCCCATTTCACAATTTAAAGCCATTCAATATTTGTTTTATAAAACTGACATAAATGTATAGAGCCGCAAACGTTGGCTCATCTGTTGACGTCGCCAGCCGCCATGATTCTGTGTGAAGCAGGTCAAAACCTTCTTCCCCGGGTTTTGGAGTGAGAGCCGACTGTTCAACAGCCGTGGAAACGAGGATGATCTTAACTGATGAATAGTACATCCCATTCACCATGGGCAAATGGGATCTTCTAAGCCGCGGCGTGAATTGGAGTAATAATGAATGTCATGTGATGCGAGTTACACCAATCAAATGACAAGGATCTGTATTATATAATAGTGACTAGCCACAAGATCAAGTATTGCAATATCCCCGACTCAATAGAGAAATACATTATGGGTTGCCCGTCTTAAACCAAAACCTATTACGAAGCGCAAAAACTCCTAAACCAGTTCGCGCCGGGATTATTTTAACATCACCAAGCCGACGCGCGGGATTATTTTTAACGAAACTCAATCCAAAGCAGGTTCAAGCCGCCAGTACCAGGAAGCACTCCCACGCATTTCCAGTCTTGCTCGCTGCTGACAGACATTTCTGGCCTTGCGTGTTTATGTGTCATCCGTTTTGAATCTGGGGAAAACTTTGCGTTTATATTCGTCATCCGGCGCGAACTGGTTAAAAAAACAGTCTGAAATGGGTGTACAGTACAGTAAAAGAAACTGGGATCAAAGACAAACTCTGGATGGCTGCCTACCATTGTGATATTGTTCCCATTTAGCAAAATCTGGTCCAGTTTAGTGACTCTTCTTCCTTCGGATGTTAATTCACTGAAACAAGAAAAAGAAAGTATGTCATTGTATGTTGGGAACATTATTAAGTCAGTGTTGATTACATTTTGGGGTAAGACAAGCGGACAAATATCAGGAAATTGATTCTCAATGTTGTCAACCAATGTGTAGACAGCAGAAAAGGAGGCTAGTAATACTACATTATTAGTTGTAACAGCATGATAAGTCGCACTCAAAACTAAAAGACGACACATACCTTAAAGTTTATATTTTTACAGTGCTCATTATGAGATAAAACTTAAACTTGGTAACATTGTGATATGATCAATAAATCCATGACGATTATTGCATAAACTAAATAAAAGGAGAGTCAGGTTGGCGTAGTGGTTCTTTCATTGCCTTTCATCACTGTGATCCGGGTTCGAATCCGGCCTGGACCAATATGTGGATTGGGGTTTTGCTCCCACCTCTAAAACTTTACCTTTAGAGGTGTACCTTCTCATTGTCTTCTTACTGTAGGTTTCTTCAGGCTTACGTTCTACAGTGCCTAGGGGGCTTTTGACAGATCCTTTGTTTCATTATCAGAAAGAATTAATAATAATAATATCAATACCCAATATTAGACCCATGCCACATAATATATTTCTACATCTGTAGTCGATTAAGCTGACAATTCTTGACACAAAAAATGAGAACGAACTGTAATAATCATTCAATACTTACAACTCAACCACATCTTCCAGTACCATGTCTGAATTATCACAAGTTAAAAGAACTCAACAAATACACATTTCACCACTGATTGCAAAAAAGGAGCAGTAATATACAGGGGATTAGACGCAACTATTTAAGGTAGGATACACCATTTGCAGATAATGATATCGAACATTTTCACTAGTGAATTATTAATAAATATCTATCTTATTTGAAAGTGAAGAATAACTCTAGGCATCCAGCTAAATGATTGCGCTAGAAGCTATTGCGAAACAAAACCAAAACAACTGCCCGACACCGGTTGTTTTTTTTTCGTTTTTTTTCTTGACATTCATGATTGTAAAACTTTAGCAGGTCAGTTAAACGATATTTACTATAAAATACAACCCCAAAATCCACCCATTTTTGATCATTCAAGTAAATTACCAATGGTGTATCCTACCTTTGAAGATGAACATTTTCTTTTGTAGAATATTTTTGATTGTAAACATGGTAAACTGCTATATCAATACCAAATTTTCCTATGGCCAAAGATTGTGTTAAGCAAATTTTCCACCATAGGAATTGACTTTCTTCAGTCAACTCGGATCGGTCTTCAGTCAACTCGATGGGTCTACAGCATAGAGCTATAATAAATAACTCTTCATTCTTACGCGCGGAGATACTTTGAATCCATTCTGAACGCAGACATTTTGAATTCATGTGTGTGTTGTAGAACATAATACAAATACATGTAGATGGATTTAATTTTAAAAGTGTACTCTAAATGCAACGCGCGTGCAAGTAGAACAGACGCAAACAACTTTACGCGCATCAGGCAAGTTTAAAAAAGTCACGGCAAAATCAACTGCAGCGCGCGGATACGCACGCGCATTTGCAATGTATGCGCTCATTTGCTGATCTTGCGTTTTGGTTTTGGGCATATCGGCTTCGGTAACGCACTGTATAGAATACAAACGTAAATATGCAAATAGCCGTACAAAAGCCGTACAAAATGTTGAGGTTTCCATAGGTTTGTGCACAAACATGGATGTGCCCAGCTCGAATCACTTTGTACATCAAGCCAGCTCTCTAGTAATTTAATATATAGCTCTTTGGTCTACAGGAATAGCCCTAAACCCAGACAGGGCCCTATAAGGTGCTGAAATTTATGCAGAAATGTTCAGGCCAACTATAGTCACTTTTTAGCTGATAAAATTGTCCAAATGTTTCATGAGGCTAAAGAAGTGGTCCTCAGTATTTCAGTTTGAAGTCTCAAATCAATTTTTAACCCTAACCCCCTAGGCCTTACTTTGGGCTAAAGAACTGCGTACTACAGAATACTACTTAGTATTTTGTAGCATTGGGTCTTTCCGTGACTGATGATTGGGTGTGTACTGACAGAGTACAGATACTGCCAACTACAAAGTACTAATAGTGGCAATACAGGTCAGTAATACTTACCTGGCAAAAAATGCAGTAGTCCAGCCTTGACCCAATGTGTCCCAAGTGACAATTTTTGCTGTAGAGTTTAGAACACCTTACACAGCATACATGGGCCATGCACACTCAGCAAGCAGAGGGACACAATGCTAAAAAGTACTACGAGTGCAATAAGGGGTGAAGTACCAAATACTAAAAATTACTACAGGCATTGCACACAAGTCAGTGAGATACTACTTTTTACTACTACATGCAGTAGTAAAAAGTAGCATTAGGTAGGGTTAGGGTTAAAGGGGAGTTTTTTTTAACATTTGTCTCATCATGGCAAATGGTTTCAATTTTGAAGACCAAGACTGTTTGACAGGACTGATCTCTTCAGTGGCCTGATAGTGGTACCACATACTGTACATGTACATGGTTCTTTTGAGTCCGCACTTAGAGCGTGTTGGACTGGTTGTTTCGTGTGCCAGTCTATTTTCTTGTGTTGCATGTTTTCAATACTTTTTAGGCCTTTTCAAATCCCTGGTTTCGCAATATTATGTTTAAATACTTTAAATCAGCTCTTCTCCAGTAGCTAAATCGGTAAGGACGCTGGCATAAAGTCTGGAGTCTGCAGAACAGCGTGGGTTCGAATCACAGGTATTGATTGACACATGGATGATTGAAAAATTGAGAACGAAAGATGTAAAAGATAGAGAAGAGATGAAAGGAGTTAGAAATGGAGAAAATGAAGGAAACCGACCACTTTATTTACTGTATTAAAAATTAAATAAAGTGGCATTTGTGTATTGTAAGCTTTTTGATTATTAAACTCACTACGGCCTCGTCATATACTCATATTACATGTCAAAGGATACTGACAAAGTCGTCAAATCCAAGCAGAGTACCAACAATCTCCTTGTCACTCTTCATGACGATGTGAATACGGGATCCAATGCATTTATCCACAAGTTCTGAGGAATACACAAAAGATACTGTTATATTAACTAACAGTAACACAAGGACATTGGCGTGCCTAAGTCATCCTCCGTATTGTGAGCCACACGGCGGCCATATGGCAGAAGTTCCTGAAAACATTCTACTGCTATGGACATGGATGAGAAAAAGGGTACAAAAACTGCGATTTGGGCTGGCATATCTTGCATATCTTGCATATCAAGCATGCACCATGTTTTTGGAAACCAAAGCTGCCGTTGGTGGCACTATGTGATCTTGTGCACGACTCCATCTTGCTACATTGTAGTTATTGTTCTCACATTTGTTTTTTGTGCAAGTACAAAATTGTGTTGGAAATTACAGAATAGCTAGACGATCTGAAGATACAGAATCCCCAAGTTTTGCAACATTAACAAGGTCAGTAACTACAGTTACTGACCTTGGAATGATTATCAAGTGAAAACAAAAGCCTAAATCGTGGATTTTGTACCCTTTCTTCATATCCATGTTCATAGCAACGGAATGTTTTTGAAACCTACCATTTTTACATATGGCGGCCTACCCCTAGAACTATGGGGCTCCCGACGCCCGAAGCCCCATAGATAGAGAGGGTTTTTACAGGTTAACCGCCGTTAAACAATAGAAACCATGCACAAACAAAATAAAATTACTCCCATATACCGCTGCACGGTCTACCACGTACACATTTTTTATGAGTACTTTAATAACTCACCATGCCAGCACCAACCATAAAACCGGTTGAATCTCGCCCAATTTCTGTAAAAAAAGTGAAAACTATCCCCGTTCCGCAAAGGCATCATCGTTTTGAAAAGCTGGTCAAAATTGCTCGGATTTGCAACCCCAAATAACCGTGAGTACCAATAAAGCCATAACAGTTCTTCTTTAACATGTATAGAAGCCAGTGTGCGCTTTCCAATATACATTGTCAAGTATTTGGCATGTTTTTGGCAACTTTTGTGGTCACAACTTCTTTTTTAATTGGCACAATGCTTTACAACGGTTGGGGCGTAGAACGACAGACAAAATCCAAAATTTGAAAAAGGAGTGAAAACGCCCCAATTATTGGGTCTAGAGTTAGACCCAATAATTTGGGCATTTTCACTCCTTTTTCGAATTTTGGATTTTGTATGTCGTTCTAACGCCCCAACGATTTCTCAGCTATTGCCCGTAAAAAATTAAGTTGTGACCACAAAAGTTGCCCAAAACTGTACAGTGCAGCGATGCAGGCCTGCACCCTTGCACCATAAAACAATCGTTGGTGGTCACTCGAAAAGCCATTGTCGTGTCCTCCGTCTTCGCATAGTGTGCTCTTTATGTGAGTCGGGTGCTGTCGGGACGTCTATGTAGTTTATATTGACCGAACAACATTGTTTTGAAAAGCTGGTAGAAATTGCTCGGATTTGCAACCCCAAATAATCGTGAGTACCAATGAAGCCATAACAACAGTTCTTCTTTAATTAACATGTATAGAATCCAGTGTGCGCTTTCCAAGATATTTTGTCAAGTATTTGGCCTGTTTTGGGCAACTTTTGTGGTCACAACTTAATTTTTTACGGGCAATAGCCGAGAAATCGTTGGGGCGTTAGAACGACAGACAAAATCAAAAATTCGAAAAAGGAGTGAAAACGCCCCAATTATTGGGTCTAAGGTTGAGTGAGAATCCTGTTCCAACATTAGAACAGAACAAAAATGCAGGCAAGTCATTGTAAAAATGTTGAAAATATATAGTGGACTGAGAAACATTTTCAATTTTGCTAGAAAATACTCGACTCCTTTTATGAAGAAAAATAGCGCCCTCTTTTGCCTTGCCACTACTCTCTCCATAAGGTCTATTGTCGATCAGTTGGTTTCAACAGGTGGCGCCCTGCGCTACGCAAGAAAGGGAGCATCGCGCGCACGGCGAACCACTCGAAAATATGTCGTCACAAAAATCCTAAACCTAAAAAGAAGACTATCTCTCATCGTATTTGAGGGCCAGAGGTGTTGTAGTAAATAATGAAAATAACAAAGAGCTTGCTGAGAAGGCATACCGGGCCGAAAAGCTTGGTTTAGTGCAAAACTGCTCCCTTTTCTACCCATCATGCTTTGCGCTATCGCGATCAGCAATAGACCTTATCGCACGGCCACCCCGTTTCATGTAACGTCAGCCCATTTGGGGGATTTTCACGTGGCGGGGTTTCTGTAATTTCTTCCTGATTAGGTAATGACATGATTCATTATGTTACATTAGTGAAAAATTCGAAGAAATGACAAATTAGGCAGTAAACATTACCTAGAGGAAGGAGCTGAGACGGATTTGTGTCTGTCGTGGTAGCTGCCATCTTGATTTATCGCGCGCGTTAACGATCGCGTGGTGGCGCCCTTTAAGATATTGCTTGCACGTGTGACTTTTAAAACCGGCGCGGCTTTTGAAATAATTATTACACCATAGACATGAAGTGTTTTTTTCTGGTTTTTTTCTCCATGTCTATGATTACACCACCCACTGGGCATTACATGTATTTATCTTGTTGTTACTCTGTAAAATGTCGCTTTTAACGGGGTAATAACAGTAATATTTAAACTTGGAAATTGTGCTGGAATTGCTACTAATTTTACTGTTATTACTTAAGTTCCCGATGTTATAACCAATTCAACCCTTTCACCATTACCCACATTACCTGTATTATATAGCTCTATCCTACATCTGCTCAAAGGAAGAAGGAGAAACTGTGTTTTCAGGGTTAATGGGCCGCCCACGCATTAATTGTCCGAAAATTCGACTTATTTTATGTCGATAGAGGGCGCGCCACACAAATAGAAGTCACCAGCAAAGCGCGGGCTCGGCGCTGCCTAGCCTCGCGACACTCGGGAGTAGGGTGGCAATGTATATATTTTTCATTGGAAATTTAGAAATTTAAATAAAATTGTCTTGTTTGCATTGGGTAAGAATTTAAAAAAAAAAAATCATCGGTCAACCCACCAAAAATTGAAAAGAATATGACATGCTGGTCGTCATGTTTCTGTAGTCCCTGAACACGTGAAAGTTCTAAGTATTTTAATAAGATCGTGAAAATATTGGCGTTTTAGCCATTAGGTCTATGGGAATTGATTTGCTCCGTTTCACCCAAAGGGCCTTGTGTTAATAAACCCCGGTCACAACGGATCGTACGAAATGTTGTGGTAAGGCCTGGTCACAACGAACCCACGACGCATCCACGACACGACATAAAATTTGGGCAGATCGTGGGTCATCGGGGGTCGTCGCAAGACAGTCCTACGAAATTTCGAGCATCGTGGCATCGATGTACGTACATGTACGTATGGACGGGTAATGACGCCTTGATCAAGGCTAAAGAAAACTATGCATAGAAAGTTCAAGAAATGTAAAAATCGTATTATTCTCTATTCCACATCTTGTGAAAGTCCAAGGGTGGCATCGAAATGGATTTAGAAATTACAAGTCGATTTGCAAGCGGGGGTGGGGGGGAGGGGGGGGAACTACATTGTACGTTTGCACTTTCACAAACATAGCATTCAAATGTATTGTAACGTCGAGCGACACATCAGAGCCGTTAAAACTGGAAGAAGAAAAAAAACATCGGCCAAGACGAGGACTCGAACCCAGGCGATGAAACGCCGCAAACGAGGAGCCTAACCACTCGGCCATTGGACTACCAGTCGACATTGTTTCAAATCGATGTGACTTATGTTTAAAAACTGGAGTATTAGCTCCAGTATAGAATGAAGGAAAAAAAGTTATGTGGTGTTGACCAAGCATTCAGGGGATCGAACCCATGACTTTACTCATTGAACGACCACCCATATAGGACTCTTTTGGGTTCTAGGATTCCCGGCCCACCACACATCCTTCCCTGTCCATGTTCATGTAACCCGTAGGCCACGCAACCGTAAAGGGAGGACTGACGGAGCGAGGCCCTAGCTCTTGCCGCCTATGCAAGCAAACGAGCTCCGTCCCTATACTAAGGTGCGCACCTGAACTCCGCGGACAGTACCAGCCTGACGAATTAACCGCTGAGCTAACTCCGGTTGGTGATTGAAGACGATCAATTAATTCTTTTATAGATAAGATTGCGAAATCGCGCGCGTTAAAACTGAGGAAAAAATGACGTCGGGCAGAACGGGGACTCGAACCCAGGCGATGGAACCCCGCAGACGAGGAGCCTAATCACTCGGCCATTGGACTACCAGTCGACATTGTTTCAAATCGATGTGACTTATGTTTGAAAACTGGAGTATTAGCTCCAGTATAGAATGAAGAAAAAAAAGTTATGTGGTGTTGACCAAGCATTCAGGGGATCGAACCCATGACTTTACTCATTGAACGACCACCCATATAGGACTCTTTTGGGTTCTAGGATTCCCGGCCCACCACACATCCTTCCCTGTCCATGTTCATGTAACCCGTAGGCCACGCAACCGTAAAGGGAGGACTGACGGAGCGAGGCCCTAGCTCTTGCCGCCTATGCAAGCAAACGAGCTCCGTCCCTATACTAAGGTGCGCACCTGAACTCCGCGGACAGTACCAGCCTGACGAATTAACCGCTGAGCTAACTCCGGTTGGTGATTGAAGACGATCAATTAATTCTTTTATAGATAAGATTTCGAAATCGCGCGCGTTAAAACTGAGGAAAAAATGACGTCGGGCAGAACGGGGACTCGAACCCAGGCGATGGAACCCCGCAGACGAGGAGCCTAACCACTCGGCCATTCGACTACCAGTCAACACTGTTTGAAATCGATGTGACTTAATAGGTTTGGAAGCTGGAGTAATAGCTCTATCCTACATCTGCTCAAAGGAAGAAGGAGAAACTGTGTTTTCAGGGTTAATGAGCCGCCCACGCATTAATTGTCCGAAAATTCGACTTATTTTATGTCGATAGAGGGCGCGCCACACAAATAGAAGTCACCAGCAAAGCGCGCGCTCAAAGGAAACAACACAAAATCAGACAAACGGCGCTGCCTCGCGACACTCGGTAGTAGGGTGGCAATGTATATATTTTTCATTGGAAATTTAGAAATTTAAATAAAATTGTCTTGTTTGCATTGGGTAAGAATTTTTCAAAACAAATCTTCGGTCAACCCACCAAAAATTGAAAAGAATATGACATGCTGGTCGTCATGTTTCTGTAGTCCCTGAACACGTGAGAGTTCTAAGTATTTTAATAAGATTGTGAAAGTATAGGCGTTTTAGCCTTTAGGTCTATGGGAATTGATTTGCTCCGTTTCACCCAAAGGGCTCTGTGTTAATAAACCCCGGTCACAACGGATCGTACGAAATGTTGTCGTGGTAAGGCCTGGTCACAACGAACACACGACGCATTTGTTCTACGACACGACATAAAATTTGGGCAGATCGTGGGTCATCGGGGGTCGTCGCTAGACAGTCCTACGAAATTTCGAGCATCGTGGCATCGATGTACGTACATGTACGTACGGACGGGTAATGACGCCTTGATCAAGGCTAAAGAAAACTATGCATAGAAAGTTCAAGAAATGTAAATATCGTATTATTCTCTATTCCACATCTTGTGAAAGTCCAAGGGTGGCATCGAAATAGATTTAGAAATTACAAGTCGATTTGCAAGCGGGGGTAGGGGGGGGGGGGGGGACTACATTGTACGTTTGCACTTTCACAAACATAGCATTCAAATGTATTGTAACGTCGAGCGACACATCAGAGCCGTTAAAACTGAAAAAAAAAACACCATCGGACAGGACGAGGACTCGAACCCAGGCGATGAAACGCCGCAAACGAGGAGCCTAACCACTCGGCCATTGGACTACCAGTCGACATTGTTTCAAATCGATGTGACTTATGTTTAAAAACTGGAGTATTAGCTCCAGTATAGAATGAAGGAAAAAAAGTTATGTGGTGTTGACCAAGCATTCAGGGGATCGAACCCATGACTTTACTCATTGAACGACCACCCATATAGGACTCTTTTGGGTTCTAGGATTCCCGGCCCACCACACATCCTTCCCTGTCCATGTTCATGTAACCCGTAGGCCACGCAACCGTAAAGGGAGGACTGACGGAGCGAGGCCCTAGCTCTTGCCGCCTATGCAAGCAAACGAGCTCCGTCCCTATACTAAGGTGCGCACCTGAACTCCGCGGACAGTACCAGCCTGACGAATTAACCGCTGAGCTAACTCCGGTTGGTGATTGAAGACGATCAATTAATTCTTTTATAGATACGATTGCGAAATCGCGCGCGTTAAAACTGAGGAAAAAATGACGTCGGGCAGAACGGGGACTCGAACCCAGGCGATGGAACCCCGCAGACGAGGAGCCTAACCACTCGGCCATTGGACTACCAGTCGACATTGTTTCAAATCGATGTGACTTATGTTTGAAAACTGGAGTATTAGCTCCAGTATAGAATGAAGAAAAAAAAGTTATGTGGTGTTGACCAAGCATTCAGGGGATCGAACCCATGACTTTACTCATTGAACGACCACCCATATAGGACTCTTTTGGGTTCTAGGATTCCCGGCCCACCACACATCCTTCCCTGTCCATGTTCATGTAACCCGTAGGCCACGCAACCGTAAAGGGAGGACTGACGGAGCGAGGCCCTAGCTCTTGCCGCCTATGCAAGCAAACGAGCTCCGTCCCTATACTAAGGTGCGCACCTGAACTCCGCGGACAGTACCAGCCTGACGAATTAACCGCTGAGCTAACTCCGGTTGGTGATTGAAGACGATCAATTAATTCTTTTATAGATAAGATTGCGAAATCGCGCGCGTTAAAACTGAGGAAAAAATGACGTCGTGCAGAACGGGGACTCGAACCCAGACGAGGGAACCCCGCAGACGAGGAGCCTAACCACTCGGCCATTCGACTACCAGTCAACACTGTTTGAAATCGATGTGACTTAATAGGTTTGGAAGCTGGAGTAATAGCTCTATCCTACATCTGCTCAAAAGAAGAAGGAGAAACTGTGTTTTCAGGGTTAATGAGCCGCCCACGCATTAATTGTCCGAAAATTCGACTTATTTTATGTCGATAGAGGGCGCGCCACACAAATAGAAGTCACCAGCAAAGCACGCGCTCAAAGGAAACAACACAAAATCAGACAAACGGCGCTGCCTCGCGACACTCGGTAGTAGGGTGGCAATGTATATATTTTTCATGGGAAATTTAGAAATTTAAATAAAATTGTCTTGTTTGCATTGGGTAAGAATTTTTCAAAACAAATCTTCGGTCAACCCACCAAAAATTGAAAAGAATATGACATGCTGGTCGTCATGTTTCTGTAGTCCCTGAACACGTGAGAGTTCTAAGTATTTTAATAAGATCGTGAAAGTATAGGCGTTTTAGCCCTTAGGTCTATGGGAATTGATTTGCTCCGTTTCACCCAAAGGGCTCTGTGTTAATAAACCCCGGTCACAACGGATCGTACGAAATGTTGTCGTGGTAAGGCCTGGTCACAACGAACCCACGACGCATTTGTTCCACGACACGACATAACATTTGGGCAGATCGTGGGTCATCGGGGGTCGTCGCAAGACAGTCCTACGAAATTTCGAGCATCGTGGCATCGATGTACGTACATGTACGTACGGACGGGTAATGACGCCTTGATCAAGGCTAAAGAAAACTATGCATAGAAAATTCAAGAAATGTAAATATCGTATTATTCTCTATTCCACATCTTGTGAAAGTCCAAGGGTGGCATCGAAATAGATTTAGAAATTACAAGTCGATTTGCAAGCGGGGGTAGGGGGGGGGGGGACTACATTGTACGTTTGCACTTTCACAAACATAGCATTCAAATGTATTGTAACGTCGAGCGACACATCAGAGCCGTTAAAACTGAAAAAAAAAACACCATCGGACAGGACGAGGACTCGAACCCAGGCGATGAAACGCCGCAAACGAGGAGCCTAACCACTCGGCCATTGGACTACCAGTCGACATTGTTTCAAATCGATGTGACTTATGTTTGAAAACTGGAGTATTAGCTCCAGTATAGAATGAAAAAAAAATGTTATGTGGTGTTGACCAAGCATTCAGGGGATCGAACCCATGACTTTACTCATTGAACGACCACCCATATAGGACTCTTTTGGGTTCTAGGATTCCCGGCCCACCACACATCCTTCCCTGTCCATGTTCATGTAACCCGTAGGCCACGCAACCGTAAAGGGAGGACTGACGGAGCGAGGCCCTAGCTCTTGCCGCCTATGCAAGCAAACGAGCTCCGTCCCTATACTAAGGTGCGCACCTGAACTCCGCGGACAGTACCAGCCTGACGAATTAACCGCTGAGCTAACTCCGGTTGGTGATTGAAGACGATCAATTAATTCTTTTATAGATAAGATTGCGAAATCGCGCGCGTTAAAACTGAGAAAAAAATGACGTCGGGCAGAACGGGGACTCGAACCCAGGCGATGGAACCCCGCAGACGAGGAGCCTAACCACTCGGCCATTGGACTACCAGTCGACATTGTTTCAAATCGATGTGACTTATGTTTGAAAACTGGAGTATTAGCTCCAGTATAGAATGAAGAAAAAAAAGTTATGTGGTGTTGACCAAGCATTCAGGGGATCGAACCCATGACTTTACTCATTGAACGACCACCCATATAGGACTCTTTTGGGTTCTAGGATTCCCGGCCCACCACACATCCTTCCCTGTCCATGTTCATGTAACCCGTAGGCCACGCAACCGTAAAGGGAGGACTGACGGAGCGAGGCCCTAGCTCTTGCCGCCTATGCAAGCAAACGAGCTCCGTCCCTATACTAAGGTGCGCACCTGAACTCCGCGGACAGTACCAGCCTGACGAATTAACCGCTGAGCTAACTCCGGTTGGTGATTGAAAACGATCAATTAATTCTTTTATAGATAAGATTTCGAAATCGCGCGCGTTAAAACTGAGGAAAAAATGACGTCGGGCAGAACGGGGACTCGAACCCAGGCGATGGAACCCCGCAGACGAGGAGCCTAACCACTCGGCCATTCGACTACCAGTCAACACTGTTTGAAATCGATGTGACTTAATAGGTTTGGAAGCTGGAGTAATAGCTCTATCCTACATCTGCTCAAAGGAAGAAGGAGAAACTGTGTTTTCAGGGTTAATGAGCCGCCCACGCATTAATTGTCCGAAAATTCGACTTATTTTATGTCGATAGAGGGCGCGCCACACAAATAGAAGTCACCAGCAAAGCGCGCGCTCAAAGGAAACAACACAAAATCAGACAAACGGCGCTGCCTCGCGACACTCGGTAGTAGGGTGGCAATGTATATATTTTTCATTGGAAATTTAGAAATTTAAATAAAATTGTCTTGTTTGCATTGGGTAAGAATTTTTCAAAACAAATCTTCGGTCAACCCACCAAAAATTGAAAAGAATATGACATGCTGGTCGTCATGTTTCTGTAGTCCCTGAACACGTGAGAGTTCTAAGTATTTTAATAAGATTGTGAAAGTATAGGCGTTTTAGCCTTTAGGTCTATGGGAATTGATTTGCTCCGTTTCACCCAAAGGGCTCTGTGTTAATAAACCCCGGTCACAACGGATCGTACGAAATGTTGTCGTGGTAAGGCCTGGTCACAACGAACACACGACGCATTTGTTCTACGACACGACATAAAATTTGGGCAGATCGTGGGTCATCGGGGGTCGTCGCTAGACAGTCCTACGAAATTTCGAGCATCGTGGCATCGATGTACGTACATGTACGTACGGACGGGTAATGACGCCTTGATCAAGGCTAAAGAAAACTATGCATAGAAAGTTCAAGAAATGTAAATATCGTATTATTCTCTATTCCACATCTTGTGAAAGTCCAAGGGTGGCATCGAAATAGATTTAGAAATTACAAGTCGATTTGCAAGCGGGGGTAGGGGGGGGGGGGGGGGGGACTACATTGTACGTTTGCACTTTCACAAACATAGCATTCAAATGTATTGTAACGTCGAGCGACACATCAGAGCCGTTAAAACTGAAAAAAAAAAAACCATCGGACAGGACGAGGACTCGAACCCAGGCGATGAAACGCCGCAAACGAGGAGCCTAACCACTCGGCCATTGGACTACCAGTCGACATTGTTTCAAATCGATGTGACTTATGTTTGAAAACTGGAGTATTAGCTCCAGTATAGAATGAAGAAAAAAAAGTTATGTGGTGTTGACCAAGCATTCAGGGGATCGAACCCATGACTTTACTCATTGAACGACCACCCATATAGGACTCTTTTGGGTTCTAGGATTCCCGGCCCACCACACATCCTTCCCTGTCCATGTTCATGTAACCCGTAGGCCACGCAACCGTAAAGGGAGGACTGACGGAGCGAGGCCCTAGCTCTTGCCGCCTATGCAAGCAAACGAGCTCCGTCCCTATACTAAGGTGCGCACCTGAACTCCGCGGACAGTACCAGCCTGACGAATTAACCGCTGAGCTAACTCCGGTTGGTGATTGAAGACGATCAATTAATTCTTTTATAGATAAGATTTCGAAATCGCGCGCGTTAAAACTGAGGAAAAAATGACGTCGGGCAGAACGGGGACTCGAACCCAGGCGATGGAACCCCGCAGACGAGGAGCCTAACCACTCGGCCATTCGACTACCAGTCAACACTGTTTGAAATCGATGTGACTTAATAGGTTTGGAAGCTGGAGTAATATCTCTATCCTACATCTGCTCAAAGGAAGAAGGAGAAACTGTGTTTTCAGGGTTAATGAGCCGCCCACGCATTAATTGTCCGAAAATTCGACTTATTTTATGTCGATAGAGGGCGCGCCACACAAATAGAAGTCACCAGCAAAGCGCGCGCTCAAAGGAAACAACACAAAATCAGACAAACGGCGCTGCCTCGCGACACTCGGTAGTAGGGTGGCAATGTATATATTTTTCATTGGAAATTTAGAAATTTAAATAAAATTGTCTTGTTTGCATTGGGTAAGAATTTTTCAAAACAAATCTTCGGTCAACCCACCAAAAATTGAAAAGAATATGACATGCTGGTCGTCATGTTTCTGTAGTCCCTGAACACGTGAGAGTTCTAAGTATTTTAATAAGATTGTGAAAGTATAGGCGTTTTAGCCTTTAGGTCTATGGGAATTGATTTTCTCCGTTTCACCCAAAGGGCTCTGTGTTAATAAATGTAACCCACCTATAACAACTGGCTGGACCACAAAGATTACTCCTCAAGGCTGAATTTTACACTGAACACTTTAATTGAACTCCAACTTCTGAATAAGACAATTACTTATCCTCCAATGGATCAACCCATTAAACAAATCTTATGACTACAAGTTTTAGAACAACAATATAAATGACAATGAATGTTGAGCGCTCAACTTTAATAAAACATGTACATGTACAATAGGCCTATATGTCACTCTGTACCAGGATCCTGGATTTAGGTAATTATGTCTGTTGCAGACAGACAGTTGCAGACACTGGTTGCAAAGGATATCCACACGTGACGAAAGTGCCTATCCAGGCAAGCTGCCCTCTCGAAGAGGCGAACAGTTTATGCGGGCTATCTCGGTGTATGGACCGGGACACAAAAAGACGAGCTCCCTTCCTAGTTCAAGTTCTCTGCAGTTGATCCAGAGGACGAGCACTCCAGCTAGGGTTCACTACCTGGTAACTGTAAGGCTACGCAGTTCCCATGAAGGCCGAGAGCCGAGTCGGGGAGCTTTCTCACAACTGAGACGGAACTTGTCGATAGTTGAACTCGATATAGAACCTGAGAGCCAACAGCTTCAGAGCCGTATCAAACAGAACACAGTTTCTAGCACTTCAAAATAAATGCTTTACAACGCTGAATTTCAGCCCTAACAATATTATTTGGGCCCGTTTTCTTTTAGCAACTGTGAAATTCTTGACAAAAAATGGCTGCCTCCAAGAAGTTTGTTTTGCTGGTTCATGCAGTATCCTGGCAACTGACACGAACACTAGAGGGCGCTATTTCATTTTTTACTGGGGCTACACTCTCCCCTTCTAGATGTGCTGCATCGTCCCGATGCTGTCCCTTCTTCTAGTTCCAAAGAGAGTGTTAAGAAGAGTTGGGATTAGTGTCCCAAAAGTGGAAGAAGTAATCACCACATTCGGGGTGGGTTGACCCAGAGTGTCATAAGTTAACCTTTGCGGTGGTCTTCTGGTCCTAGAAGGCCGTGTCATGTCGACATCGTCATCAGTCAAAGGGAGCGTGTCGTGATTGAGGTCTGTCTCATTAGAAATAGACAACTGACAGCCGATATCTTCAGTTGGTCCACCCTCTGGGCTAAAATGGCTAATCTCCATTGCTTCACTAGAATCGTCTCCAGGTTCATGAAGACCATGATCATGCTCAGGTTGCACAGTGCCGAGTTGTGTACTATCCACCCCTTCACACTCGTTAAACGTTAAACTTTCCCTTACATCAGGGCCTGACTGCCGTGACACTTTAGAAAATAACTCACTGTTCTGATCAACTTTGCTATCCTCACTGCTGGAGTCATTCCCACTTTCCAAGACAGGAAATACCTCTTGGCAACTATTGGGTTGGGTGTCACTGACAAATGTCCGATCTTCATTCTCCTGATCACTAGAAGCACAAGATGGTTCAACAACTTTGTCATCTTCCTTCTCCTCGACCTCAGGACAATCCATCACAGGGTTACTAACCATCTGACCACTGTCTGATGCATGTGCAAGCTCATCTTGCTTGACAGCACCCTCAGGCTTCAAAGGTTGAGACTGGGGTGTGAATTCTTCGGCCTCTGCATTTAGTATTGAATTTTCAGGACCACCTAAAACATCTGTGGCCTCGTGAGTGTCACTAAGACCAACATCTTCTACATCAAATGCAGGATCTCCCACTTGAAGGGCTGGATGGGATGCTGATCTCTCTGTAGTTAAACCATTTCCCATGGTTGGCCATATGGTAATTACATCAGGTTCATCAGAATCAGAGTCGCCATCAAGTCTCTCTCTCGGAGATGAGGACTTTTCACATCTCTTGAACTGTCTTGTCTTGGGTCGCTGTGCCTTTTCCGGACCTGGACATGGGATAGTTTCCCCTGTGAGTAAGCCTATAGGTAGTATCATGTTCCTGTGAAGTGTCTTAACTTGTCCAGAACCAATTTCAGGTCTCAGTTGATAAACTGGTATGCTATCATTGTGACGACCAATAACAACATAGACATCCTGTCTCCACTTATCAGCTAGCTTATTAGTACCTTTCAGACCTACATTCCTCAGGAGGACTCTGTCTCCCTTTTGTAGTTCACTGCCTCGTACCTTCAAATCATACCGACGTTTGTTAGCAGATGCTGCCTTGGCAGACTCCTCTGATGCAAGTCTGTAGGCTCTCTCCAAATTCTGACGAAGATCCTGCACATACTTGGTATGGTCTCGATTCGTGACACCATCTGGAGAAGTACCAAAACAAATATCTATGGGAAGACGAGCTTCTCTGCCAAACATAATGTAGTATGGAGAGAATCCTGTGCTGTCGTTGCGCGTGCAGTTATAAGCATGCACGAGCGAGCTCACATATTTACTCCAGTTTGGCTTGTCTTTATTCTGCAGAGTGCCTAACATACTGAGTAGGGTACGGTTGAACCTCTCTGGTTGAGGATCACCCTGCGGATGGTAGGGTGTTGTTCGAGACTTTTTCACACCCAGAAGGCTAGTGAGTTCCTTGATGAGCCTATTGTCAAACTCACGTCCTTGATCAGAATGGAGTCTTGTGGGTAGACCGTAATACAGAAAGTACTTCTCCCAAAGCAATCTGGCAACAGTCCGAGATGACTTGTCTCTTGTCGGGTATGCCTGAGCATAGCGAGAAAAATGATCAGTAATAACCAAGATGTATTGAGCACCACTTTTATCCTTCTCCAGCTTAAGAAAGTCCAAACACACCAATTCCAGTGGATAAGTTGTAGAGATATTGACCAGAGGCGCAGAGACCTTAGGAGCAGTCTTATGTGCGACACATCTAGTACAACACCGAATCCACTCTTCAATATCAGACGCCATCTTTGGCCAATAAAAACGAGGCCTGGCTAGAGCAACTGCTCTCTCCATTCCTAGGTGACCAACATCATTGTGTATCCCTCTCATCGCCTGTTCCCGAAACTTCCTGGGCACAACTAGCTGAAACAGTCTTGATCCAGCTGGACCAACACAGCTTCTACACAAGACTCCATCTCTCAATACGAATCTGCTGAACTGACCACACATAGCTTTCAACTCTGCTGAGAATTCAGGCACAACTTTGGGTTTAACTCTCCGCTGGACAAATTCCATGATTTGACTAATGTCTTCATCTGCAGCCTGGGCATTCCTCCAATCAGTGAGGTCAACACCAAACTTCTCCGTGTCCAAATCTGGTTCTAGGTAAGTGGATGGGACTGCATCAGCACTTACTGCCAATGAGTACACCAGTGGATCACTCTTTGATGAGTCAGCAGGTGAGGACCTTTTGACTGTTGTTTCTGAGAGATGCTGAGCCGAAATAGCACTAATCACCTCCCCATCACAAGTCTGATCGGTGGTTTGGCTCCCACCTCTCATACGTGCTTGAAGATCATGAAGCTTCTCCTGCTGGTCATGCAAGTAGCACTCATCAGAGCCAATGACTGGTCGTCGAGATAGGGCATCGGCACCCTGGTTCGAGCATCCCGGTTTATAGTGGAGTGTGAAATCAAACGTGGAGAGTGCTGCTAGCCATCTATGACCTGTAGCATCTAGTTTTGCTGATGTCAAGATGTACGTCAAGGGGTTGTTGTCTGTGAATATTTTTGTTCCCTTTGCTGAATACAGGTAATCTCGAAATTTGTCTGTCACTGCCCATTTTAAGGCCAGATATTCCAACTTATGTGCTGGGTAGTTTTTCTCAGCTTGATTCAGACTACGACTCGCATAAGCAACAGGACGGAGCTTGCCATTTGTCTCCTGACACAGCACGGCTCCCAATCCTTCGCGACATGCATCAATATGCAAGACAAAAGGACGAGACATATCAGCAAACGCTAACACTGGGGCTGTGCAGAGCTTCTCTATCAGTGTATGGAATGCCTTCTCACAGTCAGGGGTCCATCTTTGCCGAAAAGGAGCTATGTTGTCTACAGACTTATCATTTCTGTTGGTCTTAGCGGTCTTCTTGCGAACACTCCCTGTCAGTTGGAACAAAGGCTTGGCAATGGCAGAAAACCCTTCAATGAATCTGCGGTAGTAGCCCGCAAATCCCAAGAACGATCGTAGCTGGCTGACGTTGTCTGGACGAGACCACGTTTTTAATGCTTCCAACTTTGCTGGGTCAGTTTGGATGCCCTCCCTTGAAACAATGTGGCCCAAATACCTCACTGTGGTACAACAGAGCTGGCACTTTTCTGGAGAAACCTTGAGACCATATTGAGCAAGGCGGTCGAAGACCCGGCCTAGGCGTTCCTCCATCTGCTCTAAACTCGAGGAAAATACAATGATATCGTCCATGTAGGCCAATGCTTCAACCATATTCAGACCAGCCAAACATCTCTCCATTAGTCGCTGGAAAGTTGCAGGGGCACCTTTTATCCCCTGCGGCATCCTTTCAAATTGATAGAACCCCACAGGACAAGTAAAAGCAGTCTTCTCCTTGTCATCGGGCTGCATGGGTATTTGATAATACCCTGACTTTAAGTCGATTACCGAAAACCAACTACAGCCATGCAATGAGTCAAGGGCTTCCTGGATCAAGGGTACAGTGTACTGGTCAGGGGTGGTTCTCGAATTCAAGGTGCGGTAATCCACACACAATCTTATTTGACCGTTCTTCTTTCTGACGATGACTATGGGCGATGCAAACCTGCTTTTAGATTCAGTCACTACACCAATGTCCATTAAGTTCTGAAGGTGCTCTCGCAGGTCATTCAGGTCTCTTGGGGCAATACGGCGTGACCGTTCACGGAAAGGCTCATCATTGGTCAAACGGATCTCATGATAGACCTCTGTGGTACAACCTATGTCCCACTCATGCTTAGAAAAGATTTCTGCCCTCTGATAAGCCATCTTGAGAACTCGCTGTTTCTCCTCACCACTCACTGGACCCCATAGAAATGGTAGATTGCCGAACTCCTGTTCTGTCATGAAAAATTTTATTTGCGAGAATCCTTTCCCTCTAGCAGAACCTTGAACTTCAAACTTAGAAAACCTTGCATCATGGCGGCCCTGGGTGTCACTCATCCACGCTGTCAGGTATGCACCAGCCAGAATACACTTCTTTGGCAGGACTATATCACACTGTGATTGATTGGTTAGGCACACGTTTACTTTTCCGAAACCATGGTCAATGTTGACAAGCGAACACGAGACAACTACTCCTCCCGGTAATTGACCAGGGATGGCAGAATCCAGCAATCCTGTTACTGACTTTCCAAATCTATTTCTGATTTCTCCAGTGACTTGTTGGGTAGAGCCAGCAGGGAGAATGAATCTATCTCTTGACTTAAGTTTAACATGTCCTATCAATCCCTCTGATCCTGTCCTCTTTAAACTCTTGACACCCTCATAGATATTCTCACAAACGGCATCAACTGATATTCTTGGGCGACTGCCCTGGACAGCAGAGTAACAATCCCGGAAAACACCAGTGTTTGTGCCAATGACTAGTTTGTAGTTTGCAGAGCTCTGTGTGTCTGGCACAACCAAGGCCAAGGTTCGGAATGCTCTATCAGTTCCACTGAAGATAGAATCAAACCCCAAATTAATTTCTGTCCATCCTAAGTAGGGCATCATTCCATCTCCGCCATGCAATAGTACCAAATCTGTCAGTGGATGAAGAGAGAGACCCAAATAATCATGAAAACTTTTGCATATTAAGGTTACTTGTGACCCACTGTCCAATAGTGCATTAGCCTTCACCCGTTCTACATAGCAAGGCCGAATGGTTAAGTCTCCTACCAAACCCTTTGGTATATCAGTGCTCGGCCTTAATACTGGGCGGGCATCACACTGGCCTCTGTGGGACGCCCCCTGCCGTTTCCCGGAAAGTGAAACTTCAGAAAACGCTGATTTACTTTTTCCAAATCTGCTCCATTTCCACATTTGTTGCGGTAATGGCCATCTTGGCCGCATTTGAAGCAAAAGTTTGGTCGTCTTGGTCTGTCCTCAAACTCTTGAGTCATCACTCTGTTGTGCTTAGCCTCCTTTGTTGGCCGTGGAAATGGATCCCCATTCGTTCCTCGTCGACTGACTTTCTCCTCTTGTTCAGCTTCCTCCCTTCTTACTTGTTTGAGGAGAGCAAGATAGGATGGAGGGTTCTCCATTTTCTCTTTCAACCGCAGGTTAATGAGAACCATCTCATTGTACAGGGTTCCCTTCAGAAATTGCCGTAGCAACATTCTGTTGTCTGCTGGCACGCCTCCCTTTCTGACCAATTTCCTGCATATTCCTTGAAGACGAGTCAAGAATTCTGAAGCCTTTTCACCCCTCTTTTGATGGAGAGAATAAAACTCAATGCCTAACTCATCAGCAGTACGGGTGTCACCATATGCCAACTCAAGAGCTTTAAGATACTCTTCCGCTGTGGCTTTTGCGTTCTCCCTTCTCAGGTCGGAGATGATATTTGCTGCAGGGGCCCGGAGGGCCTCCCGGATACGTCTTTTTTTCTCCCCATCATCTTCTTCCTCATCCAGCTGGCCCTGGGCTACTTCTACCCAGGCATCAAATGTTTCTTCACTTGCGCCACCTGAAAATGGAGCTAATTTCCTTGAGCTGGAGAGCTTACACTTTGAAAGTGCCTCGTGCAAGGCTACAGCGGGACCTTCAACTCCTGTCGGTGGTGTACCACTAACCTCACTAGCAGAAGACAGCAAGCCACGGGCTTTAAGATCCGCTACTGTGACTTTGTCTGCTCTAACATTGGTGAGCCGAAAGACATTAAAAACAATATCCTGTCCAGACAGTGTCACCTTCACTTCATTTCTGGGTGGAAGTACCATATCCGATGCGTCTCTCTCCAGCTCTAGAAGAAGAAAGGTCTGGTCAGATTCGTCCCGGCGGGAGATACCTGAAACATGCTGAATAGCATTGAACAGGGCCACCAAAATTGAGTCAGTAGCAGTAGCAACAGACTTTAAAACTAGAAGAAGGGAATGTGTTGGGCGAGCATCATCTTTCTTGCACCATGCGAGTCCAATTTCTTGATAATCACTGGGGGCTGCCATTGCTGCGAATATTTTCAATAATTTCACACAAAATTTGGTCAACGACGGCAAAACTAAAAAATCTCAAGAAAAAAATAACAAAATTAGTACATGTTCGGTAGGGTGAGTACGGCACAAAAATCAACTGTTGGCTCTCAGTAAAACAAATACACAATTACCAAGAAAATTTCAATTTCATGAATCAAATTAAAAGTAATCAGGATCAAAACAATGTGATGAAACCTTAAGGACAATTTCACTTGAGTCCAATCTGCAAAATTAGGTGGTCGTATGCTAGGAGTGTGTCCTGGCAAGGTCGCCAAATGTAACCCACCTATAACAACTGGCTGGACCACAAAGATTACTCCTCAAGGCTGAATTTTACACTGAACACTTTAATTGAACTCCAACTTCTGAATAAGACAATTACTTATCCTCCAATGGATCAACCCATTAAACAAATCTTATGACTACAAGTTTTAGAACAACAATATAAATGACAATGAATGTTGAGCGCTCAACTTTAATAAAACATGTACATGTACAATAGGCCTATATGTCACTCTGTACCAGGATCCTGGATTTAGGTAATTATGTCTGTTGCAGACAGACAGTTGCAGACACTGGTTGCAAAGGATATCCACACGTGACGAAAGTGCCTATCCAGGCAAGCTGCCCTCTCGAAGAGGCGAACAGTTTATGCGGGCTATCTCGGTGTATGGACCGGGACACAAAAAGACGAGCTCCCTTCCTAGTTCAAGTTCTCTGCAGTTGATCCAGAGGACGAGCACTCCAGCTAGGGTTCACTACCTGGTAACTGTAAGGCTACGCAGTTCCCATGAAGGCCGAGAGCCGAGTCGGGGAGCTTTCTCACAACTGAGACGGAACTTGTCGATAGTTGAACTCGATATAGAACCTGAGAGCCAACAGCTTCAGAGCCGTATCAAACAGAACACAGTTTCTAGCACTTCAAAATAAATGCTTTACAACGCTGAATTTCAGCCCTAACAATATTATTTGGGCCCGTTTTCTTTTAGCAACTGTGAAATTCTTGACAAAAAATGGCTGCCTCCAAGAAGTTTGTTTTGCTGGTTCATGCAGTATCCTGGCAACTGACACGAACACTAGAGGGCGCTATTTCATTTTTTACTGGGGCTACATAAACCCCGGTCACAACGGATCGTACGAAATGTTGTCGTGGTAACTCCTGGTCACAACGAACCCACGACGCATTTGTTCCACGACACGACATAAAATTTGGGCAGATCGTGGGTCATCGGGGGTCGTCGCAAGACAGTCCTACGAAATTTCGAGCATCGTGGCATCGATGTACGTACATGTACGTACGGACGGGTAATGACGCCTTGATCAAGGCTAAAGAAAACTATGCATATTCAAGAAATGTAAATATCGTATTATTCTCTATTCCACATCTTGTGAAAGTCCAAGGGTGGCATCGAAATAGATTTAGAAATTACAAGTCGATTTGCAAGCGGGGGTAGGGGGGGGGGGACTACATTGTACGTTTGCACTTTCACAAACATAGCATTCAAATGTATTGTAACGTCGAGCGACACATCAGAGCCGTTAAAACTGAAAAAAAAAAACACCATCGGACAGGACGAGGACTCGAACCCAGGCGATGAAACGCCGCAAACGAGGAGCCTAACCACTCGGCCATTGGACTACCAGTCGACATTGTTTCAAATCGATGTGACTTATGTTTGAAAACTGGAGTATTAGCTCCAGTATAGAATGAAGAAAAAAATGTTATGTGGTGTTGACCAAGCATTCAGGGGATCGAACCCAAGACTTTACTCATTGAACGACCACCCATATAGGACTCTTTTGGGTTCTAGGATTCCCGGCCCACCACACATCCTTCCCTGTCCAAGTTCATGTAACCCGTAGGCCACGCAACCGTAAAGGGAGGACTGACGGAGCGAGGCCCTAGCTCTTGCCGCCTATGCAAGCAAACGAGCTCCGTCCCTATACTAAGGTGCGCACCTGAACTCCGCGGACAGTACCAGCCTGACGAATTAACCGCTGAGCTAACTCCGGTTGGTGATTGAAGACGATCAATTAATTCTTTTATAGATAAGATTGCGAAATCGCGCGCGTTAAAACTGAGGAAAAAATGACGTCGGGCAGAACGGGGACTCGAACCCAGGCGATGGAACCCCGCAGACGAGGAGCCTAATCACTCGGCCATTGGACTGCCAGTCGACATTGTTTCAAATCGATGTGACTTAATGTTTGAAAACTGGAGTATTAGCTCCAGTATAGAATGAAGAAAAAAAAGTTATGTGGTGTTGACCAAGCATTCAGGGGATCGAACCCATGACTTTACTCATTGAACGACCACCCATATAGGACTCTTTTGGGTTCTAGGATTCCCGGCCCACCACACATCCTTCCCTGTCCATGTTCATGTTCATGTAACCCGTAGGCCACGCAACCGTAAAGGGAGGACTGACGGAGCGAGGCCCTAGCTCTTGCAGCCTATGCAAGCAAACGAGCTCCGTCCCTATACTAAGGTGCGCACCTGAACTCCGCGGACAGTACCAGCCTGACAAATTAACCGCTGAGCTAACTCCGGTTGGTGATTGAAGACGATCAATTAATTCTTTTATAGATAAGATTGCGAAATCGCGCGCGTTAAAACTGAGGAAAAAATGACGTCGTGCAGAACGGGGACTCGAACCCAGGCGATGGAACCCCGCAGACGAGGAGCCTAACCACTCGGCCATTCGACTACCAGTCAACTCTGTTTGAAATCGATGTGACTTAATAGGTTTGGAAGCTGGAGTAATAGCTCTATCCTACATATGCTCAAAGGAAGAAGGAGAAACTGTGTTTTCAGGGTTAATGAGCCGCCCACGCATTAATTGTCCGAAAATTCGACTTATTTTATGTCGATAGAGGGCGCGCCACACAAATAGAAGTCACCAGCAAAGCGCGCGCTCAAAGGAAACAACACAAAATCAGACAAACGGCGCTGCCTCGCGACACTCGGTAGTAGGGTGGCAATGTATATATTTTTCATGGGAAATTTAGAAATTTAAATAAAATTGTCTTGTTTGCATTGGGTAAGAATTTTTCAAAACAAATCTTCGGTCAACCCACCAAAAATTGAAAAGAATATGACATGCTGGTCGTCATGTTTCTGTAGTCCCTGAACACGTGAGAGTTCTAAGTATTTTAATAAGATCGTGAAAGTATAGGCGTTTTAGCCCTTAGGTCTATGGGAATTGATTTGCTCCGTTTCACCCAAAGGGCTCTGTGTTAATAAACCCCGGTCACAACGGATCGTACGAAATGTTGTCGTGGTAAGGCCTGGTCACAACGAACCCACGACGCATTTGTTCCACGACACGACATAAAATTTGGGCAGATCGTGGGTCATCGGGGGTCGTCGCTAGACAGTCCTACGAAATTTCGAGCATCGTGGCATCGATGTACGTACATGTACGTACGGACGGGTAATGACGCCTTGATCAAGGCTAAAGAAAACTATGCATAGAAAGTTCAAGAAATGTAAATATCGTATTATTCTCTATTCCACATCTTGTGAAAGTCCAAGGGTGGCATCGAAATAGATTTAGAAATTACAAGTCGATTTGCAAGCGGGGGTAGGGGGGGGGGGGGACTACATTGTACGTTTGCACTTTCACAAACATAGCATTCAAATGTATTGTAACGTCGAGCGACACATCAGAGCCGTTAAAACTGAAGAAAAAAAACACCATCGGACAGGACGAGGACTCGAACCCAGGCGATGAAACGCCGCAAACGAGGAGCCTAACCACTCGGCCATTGGACTACCAGTCGACATTGTTTCAAATCGATGTGACTTATGTTTGAAAACTGGAGTATTAGCTCCAGTATAGAATGAAGAAAAAAAAGTTATGTGGTGTTGACCAAGCATTCAGGGGATCGAACCCATGACTTTACTCATTGAACGACCACCCATATAGGACTCTTTTGGGTTCTAGGATTCCCGGCCCACCACACATCCTTCCCTGTCCATGTTCATGTAACCCGTAGGCCACGCAACCGTAAAGGGAGGACTGACGGAGCGAGGCCCTAGCTCTTGCCGCCTATGCAAGCAAACGAGCTCCGTCCCTATACTAAGGTGCGCACCTGAACTCCGCGGACAGTACCAGCCTGACGAATTAACCGCTGAGCTAACTCCGGTTGGTGATTGAAGACGATCAATTAATTCTTTTATAGATACGATTGCGAAATCGCGCGCGTTAAAACTGAGGAAAAAATGACGTCGGGCAGAACGGGGACTCGAACCCAGGCGATGGAACCCCGCAGACGAGGAGCCTAACCACTCGGCCATTGGACTACCAGTCGACATTGTTTCAAATCGATGTGACTTATATTTGAAAACTGGAGTATTAGCTCCAGTATAGAATGAAGAAAAAAAAGTTATGTGGTGTTGACCAAGCATTCAGGGGATCGAACCCATGACTTTACTCATTGAACGACCACCCATATAGGACTCTTTTGGGTTCTAGGATTCCCGGCCCACCACACATCCTTCCCTGTCCATGTTCATGTAACCCGTAGGCCACGCAACCGTAAAGGGAGGACTGACGGAGCGAGGCCCTAGCTCTTGCCGCCTATGCAAGCAAACGAGCTCCGTCCCTATACTAAGGTGCGCACCTGAACTCCGCGGACAGTACCAGCCTGACGAATTAACCGCTGAGCTAACTCCGGTTGGTGATTGAAGACGATCAATTAATTCTTTTATAGATAAGATTGCGAAATCGCGCGCGTTAAAACTGAGGAAAAAATGACGTCGTGCAGAACGGGGACTCGAACCCAGACGAGGGAACCCCGCAGACGAGGAGCCTAACCACTCGGCCATTCGACTACCAGTCAACACTGTTTGAAATCGATGTGACTTAATAGGTTTGGAAGCTGGAGTAATAGCTCTATCCTACATCTGCTCAAAAGAAGAAGGAGAAACTGTGTTTTCAGGGTTAATGAGCCGCCCACGCATTAATTGTCCGAAAATTCGACTTATTTTATGTCGATAGAGGGCGCGCCACACAAATAGAAGTCACCAGCAAAGCACGCGCTCAAAGGAAACAACACAAAATCAGACAAACGGCGCTGCCTCGCGACACTCGGTAGTAGGGTGGCAATGTATATATTTTTCATGGGAAATTTAGAAATTTAAATAAAATTGTCTTGTTTGCATTGGGTAAGAATTTTTCAAAACAAATCTTCGGTCAACCCACCAAAAATTGAAAAGAATATGACATGCTGGTCGTCATGTTTCTGTAGTCCCTGAACACGTGAGAGTTCTAAGTATTTTAATAAGATCGTGAAAGTATAGGCGTTTTAGCCCTTAGGTCTATGGGAATTGATTTGCTCCGTTTCACCCAAAGGGCTCTGTGTTAATAAACCCCGGTCACAACGGATCGTACGAAATGTTGTCGTGGTAAGGCCTGGTCACAACGAACCCACGACGCATTTGTTCCACGACACGACATAACATTTGGGCAGATCGTGGGTCATCGGGGGTCGTCGCAAGACAGTCCTACGAAATTTCGAGCATCGTGGCATCGATGTACGTACATGTACGTACGGACGGGTAATGACGCCTTGATCAAGGCTAAAGAAAACTATGCATAGAAAATTCAAGAAATGTAAATATCGTATTATTCTCTATTCCACATCTTGTGAAAGTCCAAGGGTGGCATCGAAATAGATTTAGAAATTACAAGTCGATTTGCAAGCGGGGGTAGGGGGGGGGGGGACTACATTGTACGTTTGCACTTTCACAAACATAGCATTCAAATGTATTGTAACGTCGAGCGACACATCAGAGCCGTTAAAACTGAAAAAAAAAACACCATCGGACAGGACGAGGACTCGAACCCAGGCGATGAAACGCCGCAAACGAGGAGCCTAACCACTCGGCCATTGGACTACCAGTCGACATTGTTTCAAATCGATGTGACTTATGTTTGAAAACTGGAGTATTAGCTCCAGTATAGAATGAAAAAAAAATGTTATGTGGTGTTGACCAAGCATTCAGGGGATCGAACCCATGACTTTACTCATTGAACGACCACCCATATAGGACTCTTTTGGGTTCTAGGATTCCCGGCCCACCACACATCCTTCCCTGTCCATGTTCATGTAACCCGTAGGCCACGCAACCGTAAAGGGAGGACTGACGGAGCGAGGCCCTAGCTCTTGCCGCCTATGCAAGCAAACGAGCTCCGTCCCTATACTAAGGTGCGCACCTGAACTCCGCGGACAGTACCAGCCTGACGAATTAACCGCTGAGCTAACTCCGGTTGGTGATTGAAGACGATCAATTAATTCTTTTATAGATAAGATTGCGAAATCGCGCGCGTTAAAACTGAGGAAAAAATGACGTCGGGCAGAACGGGGACTCGAACCCAGGCGATGGAACCCCGCAGACGAGGAGCCTAATCACTCGGCCATTGGACTACCAGTCGACATTGTTTCAAATCGATGTGACTTATGTTTGAAAACTGGAGTATTAGCTCCAGTATAGAATGAAGAAAAAAAAGTTATGTGGTGTTGACCAAGCATTCAGGGGATCGAACCCATGACTTTACTCATTGAACGACCACCCATATAGGACTCTTTTGGGTTCTAGGATTCCCGGCCCACCACACATCCTTCCCTGTCCATGTTCATGTAACCCGTAGGCCACGCAACCGTAAAGGGAGGACTGACGGAGCGAGGCCCTAGCTCTTGCCGCCTATGCAAGCAAACGAGCTCCGTCCCTATACTAAGGTGCGCACCTGAACTCCGCGGACAGTACCAGCCTGACGAATTAACCGCTGAGCTAACTCCGGTTGGTGATTGAAGACGATCAATTAATTCTTTTATAGATAAGATTGCGAAATCGCGCGCGTTAAAACTGAGGAAAAAATGACGTCGTGCAGAACGGGGACTCGAACCCAGACGAGGGAACCCCGCAGACGAGGAGCCTAACCACTCGGCCATTCGACTACCAGTCAACACTGTTTGAAATCGATGTGACTTAATAGGTTTGGAAGCTGGAGTAATAGCTCTATCCTACATCTGCTCAAAAGAAGAAGGAGAAACTGTGTTTTCAGGGTTAATGAGCCGCCCACGCATTAATTGTCCGAAAATTCGACTTATTTTATGTCGATAGAGGGCGCGCCACACAAATAGAAGTCACCAGCAAAGCACGCGCTCAAAGGAAACAACACAAAATCAGACAAACGGCGCTGCCTCGCGACACTCGGTAGTAGGGTGGCAATGTATATATTTTTCATGGGAAATTTAGAAATTTAAATAAAATTGTCTTGTTTGCATTGGGTAAGAATTTTTCAAAACAAATCTTCGGTCAACCCACCAAAAATTGAAAAGAATATGACATGCTGGTCGTCATGTTTCTGTAGTCCCTGAACACGTGAGAGTTCTAAGTATTTTAATAAGATCGTGAAAGTATAGGCGTTTTAGCCCTTAGGTCTATGGGAATTGATTTGCTCCGTTTCACCCAAAGGGCTCTGTGTTAATAAACCCCGGTCACAACGGATCGTACGAAATGTTGTCGTGGTAAGGCCTGGTCACAACGAACCCACGACGCATTTGTTCCACGACACGACATAACATTTGGGCAGATCGTGGGTCATCGGGGGTCGTCGCAAGACAGTCCTACGAAATTTCGAGCATCGTGGCATCGATGTACGTACATGTACGTACGGACGGGTAATGACGCCTTGATCAAGGCTAAAGAAAACTATGCATAGAAAATTCAAGAAATGTAAATATCGTATTATTCTCTATTCCACATCTTGTGAAAGTCCAAGGGTGGCATCGAAATAGATTTAGAAATTACAAGTCGATTTGCAAGCGGGGGTAGGGGGGGGGGGACTACATTGTACGTTTGCACTTTCACAAACATAGCATTCAAATGTATTGTAACGTCGAGCGACACATCAGAGCCGTTAAAACTGAAAAAAAAAACACCATCGGACAGGACGAGGACTCGAACCCAGGCGATGAAACGCCGCAAACGAGGAGCCTAACCACTCGGCCATTGGACTACCAGTCGACATTGTTTCAAATCGATGTGACTTATGTTTGAAAACTGGAGTATTAGCTCCAGTATAGAATGAAAAAAAAATGTTATGTGGTGTTGACCAAGCATTCAGGGGATCGAACCCATGACTTTACTCATTGAACGACCACCCATATAGGACTCTTTTGGGTTCTAGGATTCCCGGCCCACCACACATCCTTCCCTGTCCATGTTCATGTAACCCGTAGGCCACGCAACCGTAAAGGGAGGACTGACGGAGCGAGGCCCTAGCTCTTGCCGCCTATGCAAGCAAACGAGCTCCGTCCCTATACTAAGGTGCGCACCTGAACTCCGCGGACAGTACCAGCCTGACGAATTAACCGCTGAGCTAACTCCGGTTGGTGATTGAAGACGATCAATTAATTCTTTTATAGATAAGATTGCGAAATCGCGCGCGTTAAAACTGAGGAAAAAATGACGTCGGGCAGAACGGGGACTCGAACCCAGGCGATGGAACCCCGCAGACGAGGAGCCTAATCACTCGGCCATTGGACTACCAGTCGACATTGTTTCAAATCGATGTGACTTATGTTTGAAAACTGGAGTATTAGCTCCAGTATAGAATGAAGAAAAAAAAGTTATGTGGTGTTGACCAAGCATTCAGGGGATCGAACCCATGACTTTACTCATTGAACGACCACCCATATAGGACTCTTTTGGGTTCTAGGATTCCCGGCCCACCACACATCCTTCCCTGTCCATGTTCATGTAACCCGTAGGCCACGCAACCGTAAAGGGAGGACTGACGGAGCGAGGCCCTAGCTCTTGCCGCCTATGCAAGCAAACGAGCTCCGTCCCTATACTAAGGTGCGCACCTGAACTCCGCGGACAGTACCAGCCTGACGAATTAACCGCTGAGCTAACTCCGGTTGGTGATTGAAGACGATCAATTAATTCTTTTATAGATAAGATTTCAAAATCGCGCGCGTTAAAACTGAGGAAAAAATGACGTCGGGCAGAACGGGGACTCGAACCCAGGCGATGGAACCCCGCAGACGAGGAGCCTAACCACTCGGCCATTCGACTACCAGTCAACACTGTTTGAAATCGATGTGACTTAATAGGTTTGGAAGCTGGAGTAATAGCTCTATCCTACATCTGCTCAAAGGAAGAAGGAGAAACTGTGTTTTCAGGGTTAATGAGCCGCCCACGCATTAATTGTCCGAAAATTCGACTTATTTTATGTCGATAGAGGGCGCGCCACACAAATAGAAGTCACCAGCAAAGCGCGCGCTCAAAGGAAACAACACAAAATCAGACAAACGGCGCTGCCTCGCGACACTCGGTAGTAGGGTGGCAATGTATATATTTTTCATTGGAAATTTAGAAATTTAAATAAAATTGTCTTGTTTGCATTGGGTAAGAATTTTTCAAAACAAATCTTCGGTCAACCCACCAAAAATTGAAAAGAATATGACATGCTGGTCGTCATGTTTCTGTAGTCCCTGAACACGTGAGAGTTCTAAGTATTTTAATAAGATTGTGAAAGTATAGGCGTTTTAGCCTTTAGGTCTATGGGAATTGATTTTCTCCGTTTCACCCAAAGGGCTCTGTGTTAATAAACCCCGGTCACAACGGATCGTACGAAATGTTGTCGTGGTAAGGCCTGGTCACAACGAACCCACGACGCATTTGTTCCACGACACGACATAAAATTTGGGCAGATCGTGGGTCATCGGGGGTCGTCGCTAGACAGTCCTACAAAATTTCGAGCATCGTGGCATCGATGTACGTACATGTACGTACGGACGGGTAATGACGCCTTGATCAAGGCTAAAGAAAACTATGTGTTGAATCCAACTTTGTCAGATAGAGAGGGCGCCCTTCAATGTTAATGGTGATGTTCTAGAGAGTTTTCTTGCCGCTTGGTGGCGCTTGTTATTACATGTACTAGCATAATAACAGTTTTTGCCTGTTTACAAATCGTAATGTTCTCAGATTGCATCATGTATAATCCGCTTCAATAACTATTGACTGGGTGAGTTTCACAAGCATTATTTTAGATTACAATGTAAAGATCCCTTTGATATAATAGCATAACTGATCTGTGCGACCATTTAGTGGGAAATCATGGGGGGTTTTCATGGGCTTATTTGTAACGTTGGCAACCAGTCGCTTTCTGTACCCATACCTATTGTATATGATTACATCCATGTCATTATTAAGTATATGTTGATTGTTAATGCTTGTACAATTATATTGTATGTTTGCAGCATAAAACAAGAGAAGCACAGGAAAGACAAAGACCGAAACACAAACCAAGAACCGTGTCATGTGTTCCTTTATCGGCCAGCATGGTTTAATGATTAACTCTGTTCTTTGAGGTTTCTCGCCAACCAGTAGCTCCAGTGCAGTGGAGCTCAACACAGTCCCTACATAATTTGGTCCTTCGAGCCGGATAAATCTCAGAGAACTGAACATTATGTGAAATGTGAATCGGATTAGACTTTGCGACCATGGATCAACTCAAAACGCCATCCATTCAAAGTGGCTGCTCAAGGCTGAGTTCAAGGACCCGTAATTCTGCAAAATCATCGCTTTCTCCATCTGAGATTCAGAAGAGATTAGCAGATCAGGAATATCAGCAAAGACTTCACGCTATGACGCGGATGGCCGAGGAGGAGAAAATCCAAATTCGCAGGGAAGCAGCCCGGCAAGAAGAAGCCATCCAACTTGACCAAGTTCAGCGAGACATTCAGTCACGACGCCTTGCAGTTGAAGCCCGGCTTGATGTGGAGCTTCGCGAGAGAAGAGTGGATATGCAACTCAAGGAAGCAGAGATCCAGATCGAGACAGAACGACTGCAACGTGAACTCGAGGCAGCAAATACCTCGGCAGAAGAACAAGTGAAAACTACATCAGACACTGGGTTTGTGCCTACTGAATTTATTAATATCAACTTACCTGGTAGTACTAGTAATCCACATGCTAGGACAGTTGATTGGGTCAATCATGATGAAAATACTGTTGGTGACACTACTACTACAAGTATTGCGCAAGTAACCGTAAATCAAACAATAGCAAGTTCTGGTGTTGTAATAAGCAATGCGGTGACCACGGTCCCTGTTTCACCCCACCGGTCAAATAGTCGTGTTGAAATGTTCGTCAGTGAATCTGAACGACCGAAACCCGATTCTGTGACAAAATTGGGGGGATTGGATAGTGTGGTCCGTCGCAGAACCAGTGCAACACCAGAGCATGCAAAGTTTGCTACTGAATTACCTGTTGTACACTCTAGTATCACTAGTACAGTATGCACGACACAACCTTGTGTAACAAGTTATGAAGCAATTACTACATGTACTCCTGTTGTAGTCACATCCGTCCCAGTATCAAGCCAAATGCACATGTTAAATGCACATGTAAATCCATGTATATCTAGTGCATTTACCATGCCGGTTCTGCATAGGGCCGGGCTTACTTTCACTAGTACCACCCCTACATGTACACACATGTACCCATATCAGTCACATATAACCTCTTACCCGACGAGTGTTCATAGGTTTCAGACGACGGCTCTCCCAAGTAAGAATCCTGTCGCAACTTCTGATCCTGTCCCAAGTGTGGATCTTGTCCCAACTCCTGTCAGTTCGCGTCATCTAGCCAGTGGAACTACATGTACGCCGGAAAGGGGTGGACTGACCAGTTCCAGCGACTCTTCAGGTGGGGAAACCAGCGGTGACGATGAACCTGCAGCCAGGAACAAAAGCTCCGGGTCAAAGGTCAGGAGCAGAGGAGGGGGTGTGCCAGTATATCCACATGGACATGGTGTGTTCCTCGACAGTCTGCCTAAACTGTACATCCCCAAATTTCAGGATGAACATGACACAAAGCAGTACGTGACATTTAGATCTCTGTGGGAGAGTGTCATGACTCGACCCGAGCTCCAGCTGCCTGAACCAATGAAGTTTGCATACCTCCGAAGCCATCTTGGAGGTCGCCCCCTGGCAATGGCGGACAGGAATATGGTTCTTGGAGACGATGCATACTCGACAACTATGAAGCAATTCGACAAGGCCTTTGGCAGTCCAGCTCGAATTGTCCAGGGTTTGCTTGATCAACTTGAGGTTCGCTCCCAGGTATTCGCCAATGACTGGGCTGGTCTCCGAGAGTTCTCAGATGAATTGATAGTTCTTGTGCAAACTGCATCAAAGTTCAAATTTGAAGCAGAACTACAACACCATCGGTATGCAGCTAGTCTAGTCAAGAAACTTCCTGACCGTCTCCACACAGAATTCCTCTCCAAGATGTGGCACAAGGACCGAGGGCACAGGTATACTATCAAGCACTTGAGTAAATGGCTTGAGGAGAAGACGGGCCCAGCTGGACTAATTCTGCTAGAGAAGTCTAACCAAGGGAAGCCCGGGAATAATTCTCCATCACGGAGGGACAGGTTTCATCAACAGAAACACCCACCACAAAGGTCTGCAAGAGAACAGCCGCTGCCAGCTCGAAGTTACCTGGCAAGTACTGAGCCGGACACTCGGGATTTGGCAGTGTATCTGACCAATGGTTCCCGAGAGGCTTTTGCTGCACCCAAAGCTGGAAAAGGCAAAATGTCGACAACAAAAGTAACCTGCCTGTACTGCCAGAAGAACGAAACTGGGCACTACTTAGAAACTTGCAACGAATTCCAGAAACTGAACACCGAGAAGCGGGCTAAATGGCTCTCGGACAACAAAAGATGCTTCAAGTGCGCCAAAAGGCATGAGAGGGAATGCCCATTTCCGAAGAAATGCAACGAATGCCGAGGAGATCACCGTACTAGCCTCCACGACTTGGCAAGGCCCCCCACCAAAGACTCGAGCACAGTTCTTTGCTCTGGGGTGGGGACAAAGCCGACGGTGGACTACGAGCGTGACATCCTCATCAAAGTTGTTCCCCTGATTGTGCATGGCCCAAATGGGATGCTTGAAACATATGGTGTTCTCGACGAATGTGCTGAACGCACAATGATTCTCCAGAGGGCAGTAGACGAGCTTCAGATCTCGGGCCAAGAAGAATCCCTTCGTGTTGTCACAGTAATGGGGGATGCAGTCTGGAAAGGAAAGTGTGTTGACTTTGACGTTTCACCCCGGGATGACCTGAACCAGAGATACCACATTGAGTGTGCCTTTGCTGCGGATGATGTTCAGTTGATGACCTACAGTGTGTCAGCAGACAAGCTGCAGGAAAAATGGCCGCATCTAAGAGGCTTACCTCTCTTCTCTGCAAGTGATGTCCAGCCAGTGGTGCTTCTAGGGGCAGATCACATTGAGTTGACGCTATCTCGTGAAGCTCGAACTGGCCCCAAAAACAGCTCTCCTGTGGCAGTAAGCACGATATTTGGATGGACAGTCCAAGGCAGACAAGGTCTTCAGCATCCGGGAAAGATATCGGCAAACAACCAGGTACTGTCCACGGTGTGCCAACAACCAGAACATCAACTTCACCATTTAATGGAGAGATTTATGGCGGTGGATAAGCTTCCCCACATCAACGAGAAAGAGGCCACCAGATCCCGACAAGACAGGCTGGCCATCAAGACTCTTGAAGAGAAGACCCGGCGTGTCCAAGTTCAAGAGATTCAACGCTTTGAAACACCATTGTTGTGGAAGTCTAGCAGCAAGGTTCCTTTCAGCACACCTAAAGCAGTCCAGTCCCTGGCCCGCTCTCACCAAAGAAGAGTTCAACATGACCCGAAGCTTGCAGAGTACTGCAGTGACTACATGACAAAGCTCAACAATGCGGGGCATGTGAGAGAACTGGGCACGGTTGAAAGACTGACAGAAGACGAACTTCGAGGATGGTATATCCCATACCATGTAGTTCAAACAAGTAGCAAATATAGGCTTGTCTTCAATTGCTCATTTTTGTATGGGGGTCAGAACTTGAATAGCGAGTTGCTTGCAGGACCCACTCTCAGCTCCTCATTGTTAGAAGTGTTGCTGCGTTTCCGGCTGAGCCGTGTGGCTCCTAAACGCCTGACTTCAATGCCGAGACTTGAGTTGATGGCAGCCCTAGTAGGCTCCCAGCTTGCCGAAGTTGTCACAAAGGCCCTTGATGTCAACCTAGAGTACACCGTAATCTGGAGTGATTCAACCACGGTCTTAACCTGGATTCAATCCGAATCATGCCGATTCAAGGTATTCGTGGGTACTCGAATTTCCGAAATCCAGACCCTTACCGAAGGGTGTGAGTGGCGATATGTCCGGAGTGCTGACAATCCAGCTGATGACCTCACCCGTGGTCTGGCAGTCTCACAGTTGGGAAAGGGTTCTCGATGGACTGAGGGACCGCCATGGCTCTTAGAATCACCGGAGGAATGGCAAAGTGAAAGTGCATCTGTCTTGGCTCAGACCCGAGCAACCGCATCAACAGATGCCAGTGAGATAAAGAAATCCTTCTGTGGGCTGACAATCACCGGACCCGTGCAGCAACTTGATCTTAACGCCTATGAGAGTTGGATAGACCTAGTGGAAGCTCTTGGTAACCAGTTGTTTCGAGATGATCAGCAAGTTGCAGGTGTGCTTACTCCTCAACAAATCTGCCAAGCAGAGCTCCAACTTATACAAAGAGCTCAGATGGAGAGCTTTCAGACCGAGATTGCCGCACTTGAAGTCGGACAGGAAGTCCCCAGAAACAGCCGTCTACTAGAACTTGCGCCAGAGCTGGACCGGGACATGAAAGTAATCAGAGTCGGAGGCTGTTTGAGAAAGATAGCCCAAGATGACTCTGTGGATCTCGAGCCACATCCTCTCCTTCTCGATCAACGTCATCCAGTAAGCAAGCTCCTCATCAGAGATGCTGACTGTCACTTTAACCACCAAGCTGGGACCGGGCAGATATTTGCTTACATGAGACGGCGATTCTGGATCCTTCGTGGCCGTAGTGCTATCAAGGGTGTGCTTCGCACCTGTGCAGAGTGTCGTCGCTGGCGTGCAAAACCACAAGTACCAAGAATGGCGGACCTGCCCAAGTCTCGCTTGCGGTTAAACCTACCTCCCTTCTATTCTACCGGAATGGACTGTTTCGGTCCGATGATGGTGAAGAGTGGGCGATGTCAGATAAAGAGGTGGGGCTTGGTGTTTAAATGCATGACTACCCGAGCCATACATCTGGAGCTGGTTGAGTACCTAGACGCAGACCATTTCCTCATGGCCTACCGGCGGTTTGCCTCTCGCCGGGGAGTACCTCATGAGCTGCTCAGTGACTGTGGTACCAACTTCAAGGGGGCAGACACGGAGTTATCAGATGCATTAAAGCATATGGAACCAGAGATGGTTCGACGTCTTGCGAAGTACAGAGTGTTATTCCGGTTCAACCCGCCCAATGCGCCTCATTTTGGAGGTATTTGGGAGCGGGAAGTCCGAGCAGTAAAGGGTGCACTGAAGGGTGTCCTCGGAGACCGCACAGTTTCTGAACCAGTACTTCGAACAGTTTTGACTGAAGCAGAGGGCATCTTAAATTCTAAGCCCTTGGGCTATGCCTCGTCGGAGTTGGCAGACCCTGACCCAGTGACGCCGAATATGTTGTTGATGGGGCGGCGGGACCCTGCTCTCCCAATGGTCATCTACGATGAAGCCGAATTGAAGGGTCGACGCAACTGGCGCCACAGTCAAGTCTTGGCCGACCAATTCTGGCGCCAATTTATACGCTTGTACCTTCCAACCCTTCAGACCCGCCAGAAGTGGCAGCGTGAGGTGGACAACCTTACTGTCGGTGATGTTGTAATGATAGTCGACTACCAGCTCCCGAGATCACAGTGGCCAGTGGGCACTGTGTCTGAGCTTCTGCCGAGTAGCGATAGCAGGGTTCGGGCTGTTTGCGTCAGAGTTAACAACAGGGAGTATAAACGTCCAGTGGCTCGACTTGTAAGGTTGTCCAAGTATGAAGCGAAGGACCCTGACGAACCCAGCGCGCTTCCTGATCAACCAGCAACCTCGACTTCCTCGCCTAGTTGCGATTCTTAAACGAGTAGTTTTTAATGTTCGACAGTTTCAAGTGTTCCTACTAGTTTGCGAATTTCCTTAAGAAATTCGGGGGCGGCTTTGTTGAATCCAACTTTGTCAGATAGAGAGGGCGCCCTTCAATGTTAATGGTGATGTTCTAGAGAGTTTTCTTGCCGCTTGGTGGCGCTTGTTATTACATGTACTAGCATAATAACAGTTTTTGCCTGTTTACAAATCGTAATGTTCTCAGATTGCATCATGTATAATCCGCTTCAATAACTATTGACTGGGTGAGTTTCACAAGCATTATTTTAGATTACAATGTAAAGATCCCTTTGATATAATAGCATAACTGATCTGTGCGACCATTTAGTGGGAAATCATGGGGGGTTTTCATGGGCTTATTTGTAACGTTGGCAACCAGTCGCTTTCTGTACCCATACCTATTGTATATGATTACATCCATGTCATTATTAAGTATATGTTGATTGTTAATGCTTGTACAATTATATTGTATGTTTGCAGCATAAAACAAGAGAAGCACAGGAAAGACAAAGACCGAAACACAAACCAAGAACCGTGTCATGTGTTCCTTTATCGGCCAGCATGGTTTAATGATTAACTCTGTTCTTTGAGGTTTCTCGCCAACCAGTAGCTCCAGTGCAGTGGAGCTCAACACAGTCCCTACACTATGCATAGAAAGTTCAAGAAATGTAAATATCGTATTATTCTCTATTCCACATCTTGTGAAAGTCCAAGGGTGGCATCGAAATAGATTTAGAAATTACAAGTCGATTTGCAAGCGGGGGTAGGGGGGGGGGGGGGGGACTACATTGTACGTTTGCACTTTCACAAACATAGCATTCAAATGTATTGTAACGTCGAGCGACACATCAGAGCCGTTAAAACTGAAAAAAAAAACACCATCGGACAGGACGGGGACTCGAACCCAGGCGATGGAACCCCGCAGACGAGGAGCCTAATCACTCGGCCATTGGACTACCAGTCGACATTGTTTCAAATCGATGTGACTTAATGTTTGAAAACTGGAGTATTAGCTCCAGTATAGAATGAAGAAAAAAAAGTTATGTGGTGTTGACCAAGCATTCAGGGGATCGAACCCATGACTTTACTCATTGAACGACCACCCATATAGGACTCTTTTGGGTTCTAGGATTCCCGGCCCACCACACATCCTTCCCTGTCCATGTTCATGTAACCCGTAGGCCACGCAACCGTAAAGGGAGGACTGACGGAGCGAGGCCCTAGCTCTTGCCGCCTATGCAAGCAAACGAGCTCCGTCCCTATACTAAGGTGCGCACCTGAACTCCGCGGACAGTACCAGCCTGACGAATTAACCGCTGAGCTAACTCCGGTTGGTGATTGAAGACGATCAATTAATTCTTTTATAGATAAGATTGCGAAATCGCGCGCGTTAAAACTGAGGAAAAAATGACGTCGGGCAGAACGGGGACTCGAACCCAGGCGATGGAACCCCGCAGACGAGGAGCCTAACCACTCGGCCATTCGACTACCAGTCAACACTGTTTGAAATCGATGTGACCTAATAGGTTTGGAAGCTGGAGTAATAGCTCTATCCTACATCTGCTCAAAGGAAGAAGGAGAAACTGTGTTTTCAGGGTTAATGAGCCGCCCACGCATTAATTATCCGAAAATTCGACTTATTTTATGTCGATAGAGGGCGCGCCACACAAATAGAAGTCACCAGCAAAGCGCGCGCTCAAAGGAAACAACACAAAATCAGACAAACGGCGCTGCCTCGCGACACTCGGTAGTAGGGTGGCAATGTATATATTTTTTATGGGAAATTTAGAAATTTAAATAAAATTGTCTTGTTTGCATTGGGTAAGAATTTTTCAAAACAAATCTTCGGTCAACCCACCAAAAATTGAAAAGAATATGACATGCTGGTCGTCATGTTTCTGTAGTCCCTGAACACGTGAGAGTTCTAAGTATTTTAATAAGATCGTGAAAGTATAGGCGTTTTAGCCCTTAGGTCTATGGGAATTGATTTGCTCCGTTTCACCCAAAGGGCTCTGTGTTAATAAACCCCGGTCACAACGGATCGTACGAAATGTTGTCGTGGTAAGGCCTGGTCACAACGAACCCACGACGCATTTGTTCCACGACACGACATAAAATTTGGGCAGATCGTGGGTCATCGGGGGTCGTCGCAAGACAGTCCTACGAAATTTCGAGCATCGTGGCATCGATGTACGTACATGTACGTACGGACGGGTAATGACGCCTTGATCAAGGCTAAAGAAAACTATGCATAGAAAATTCAAGAAATGTAAATATCGTATTATTCTCTATTCCACATCTTGTGAAAGTCCAAGGGTGGCATCGAAATAGATTTAGAAATTACAAGTCGATTTGCAAGCGGGGGTAGGGGGGGGGGGGACTACATTGTACGTTTGCACTTTCACAAACATAGCATTCAAATGTATTGTAACGTCGAGCGACACATCAGAGCCGTTAAAACTGAAAAAAAAACACACCATCGGCCAGGACGAGGACTCGAACCCAGGCGATGAAACGCCGCAAACGAGGAGCCTAACCACTCGGCCATTGGACTACCAGTCGACGTTGTTTCAAATCGATGTGACTTATGTTTGAAAACTGGAGTATTAGCTCCAGTATAGAATGAAGAAAAAAATGTTATGTGGTGTTGACCAAGCATTCAGGGGATCGAACCCATGACTTTACTCATTGAACGACCACCCATATAGGACTCTTTTGGGTTCTAGGATTCCCGGCCCACCACACATCCTTCCCTGTCCATGTTCATGTAACCCGTAGGCCACGCAACCGTAAAGGGAGGACTGACGGAGCGAGGCCCTAGCTCTTGCCGCCTATGCAAGCAAACGAGCTCCGTCCCTATACTAAGGTGCGCACCTGAACTCCGCGGACAGTACCAGCCTGACGAATTAACCGCTGAGCTAACTCCGGTTGGTGATTGAAGACGATCAATTAATTCTTTTATAGATAAGATTGCGAAATCGCGCGCGTTAAAACTGAGGAAAAAATGACGTCGGGCAGAACGGGGACTCGAACCCAGGCGATGGAACCCCGCAGACGAGGAGCCTAATCACTCGGCCATTGGACTACCAGTCGACATTGTTTCAAATCGATGTGACTTAATGTTTGAAAACTGGAGTATTAGCTCCAGTATAGAATGAAGAAAAAAAAGTTATGTGGTGTTGACCAAGCATTCAGGGGATCGAACCCATGACTTTACTCATTGAACGACCACCCATATAGGACTCTTTTGGGTTCTAGGATTCCCGGCCCACCACACATCCTTCCCTGTCCATGTTCATGTAACCCGTAGGCCACGCAACCGTAAAGGGAGGACTGACGGAGCGAGGCCCTAGCTCTTGCCGCCTATGCAAGCAAACGAGCTCCGTCCCTATACTAAGGTGCGCACCTGAACTCCGCGGACAGTACCAGCCTGACGAATTAACCGCTGAGCTAACTCCGGTTGGTGATTGAAGACGATCAATTAATTCTTTTATAGATAAGATTGCGAAATCGCGCGCGTTAAAACTGAGGAAAAAATGACGTCGGGCAGAACGGGGACTCGAACCCAGGCGATGGAACCCCGCAGACGAGGAGCCTAACCACTCGGCCATTCGACTACCAGTCAACACTGTTTGAAATCGATGTGACCTAATAGGTTTGGAAGCTGGAGTAATAGCTCTATCCTACATCTGCTCAAAGGAAGAAGGAGAAACTGTGTTTTCAGGGTTAATGAGCCGCCCACGCATTAATTATCCGAAAATTCGACTTATTTTATGTCGATAGAGGGCGCGCCACACAAATAGAAGTCACCAGCAAAGCGCGCGCTCAAAGGAAACAACACAAAATCAGACAAACGGCGCTGCCTCGCGACACTCGGTAGTAGGGTGGCAATGTATATATTTTTCATGGGAAATTTAGAAATTTAAATAAAATTGTCTTGTTTGCATTGGGTAAGAATTTTTCAAAACAAATCTTCGGTCAACCCACCAAAAATTGAAAAGAATATGACATGCTGGTCGTCATGTTTCTGTAGTCCCTGAACACGTGAGAGTTCTAAGTATTTTAATAAGATCGTGAAAGTATAGGCGTTTTAGCCCTTAGGTCTATGGGAATTGATTTGCTCCGTTTCACCCAAAGGGCTCTGTGTTAATAAACCCCGGTCACAACGGATCGTACGAAATGTTGTCGTGGTAAGGCCTGGTCACAACGAACCCACGACGCATTTGTTCCACGACACGACATAAAATTTGGGCAGATCGTGGGTCATCGGGGGTCGTCGCAAGACAGTCCTACGAAATTTCGAGCATCGTGGCATCGATGTACGTACATGTACGTACGGACGGGTAATGACGCCTTGATCAAGGCTAAAGAAAACTATGCATAGAAAATTCAAGAAATGTAAATATCGTATTATTCTCTATTCCACATCTTGTGAAAGTCCAAGGGTGGCATCGAAATAGATTTAGAAATTACAAGTCGATTTGCAAGCGGGGGTAGGGGGGGGGGGGACTACATTGTACGTTTGCACTTTCACAAACATAGCATTCAAATGTATTGTAACGTCGAGCGACACATCAGAGCCGTTAAAACTGAAAAAAAAACACACCATCGGCCAGGACGAGGACTCGAACCCAGGCGATGAAACGCCGCAAACGAGGAGCCTAACCACTCGGCCATTGGACTACCAGTCGACGTTGTTTCAAATCGATGTGACTTATGTTTGAAAACTGGAGTATTAGCTCCAGTATAGAATGAAGAAAAAAATGTTATGTGGTGTTGACCAAGCATTCAGGGGATCGAACCCATGACTTTACTCATTGAACGACCACCCATATAGGACTCTTTTGGGTTCTAGGATTCCCGGCCCACCACACATCCTTCCCTGTCCATGTTCATGTAACCCGTAGGCCACGCAACCGTAAAGGGAGGACTGACGGAGCGAGGCCCTAGCTCTTGCCGCCTATGCAAGCAAACGAGCTCCGTCCCTATACTAAGGTGCGCACCTGAACTCCGCGGACAGTACCAGCCTGACGAATTAACCGCTGAGCTAACTCCGGTTGGTGATTGAAGACGATCAATTAATTCTTTTATAGATAAGATTGCGAAATCGCGCGCGTTAAAACTGAGGAAAAAATGACGTCGGGCAGAACGGGGACTCGAACCCAGGCGATGGAACCCCGCAGACGAGGAGCCTAATCACTCGGCCATTGGACTACCAGTCGACATTGTTTCAAATCGATGTGACTTAATGTTTGAAAACTGGAGTATTAGCTCCAGTATAGAATGAAGAAAAAAAAGTTATGTGGTGTTGACCAAGCATTCAGGGGATCGAACCCATGACTTTACTCATTGAACGACCACCCATATAGGACTCTTTTGGGTTCTAGGATTCCCGGCCCACCACACATCCTTCCCTGTCCATGTTCATGTAACCCGTAGGCCACGCAACCGTAAAGGGAGGACTGACGGAGCGAGGCCCTAGCTCTTGCCGCCTATGCAAGCAAACGAGCTCCGTCCCTATACTAAGGTGCGCACCTGAACTCCGCGGACAGTACCAGCCTGACGAATTAACCGCTGAGCTAACTCCGGTTGGTGATTGAAGACGATCAATTAATTCTTTTATAGATAAGATTGCGAAATCGCGCGCGTTAAAACTGAGGAAAAAATGACGTCGGGCAGAACGGGGACTCGAACCCAGGCGATGGAACCCCGCAGACGAGGAGCCTAACCACTCGGCCATTCGACTACCAGTCAACACTGTTTGAAATCGATATGACTTAATAGGTTTGGAAGCTGGAGTAATAGCTCTATCCTACATCTGCTCAAAGGAAGAAGGAGAAACTGTGTTTTCAGGGTTAATGAGCCGCCCACGCATTAATTGTCCGAAAATTCGACTTATTTTATGTCGATAGAGGGCGCGCCACACAAATAGAAGTCACCAGCAAAGCGCGCGCTCAAAGGAAACAACACAAAATCAGACAAACGGCGCTGCCTCGCGACACTCGGTAGTAGGGTGGCAATGTATATATTTTTCATTGGAAATTTAGAAATTTAAATAAAATTGTCTTGTTTGCATTGGGTAAGAATTTTTCAAAACAAATCTTCGGTCAACCCACCAAAAATTGAAAAGAATATGACATGCTGGTCGTCATGTTTCTGTAGTCCCTGAACACGTGAGAGTTCTAAGTATTTTAATAAGATCGTGAAAGTATAGGCGTTTTAGCCCTTAGGTCTATGGGAATTGATTTGCTCCGTTTCACCCAAAGGGCTCTGTGTTAATAAACCCCGGTCACAACGGATCGTACGAAATGTTGTCGTGGTAAGGCCTGGTCACAACGAACCCACGACGCATTTGTTCCACGACACGACATAAAATTTGGGCAGATCGTGGGTCATCGGGGGTCGTCGCTAGACAGTCCTACGAAATTTCGAGCATCGTGGCATCGATGTACGTACATGTACGTACGGACGGGTAATGACGCCTTGATCAAGGCTAAAGAAAACTATGCATAGAAAGTTCAAGAAATGTAAATATCGTATTATTCTCTATTCCACATCTTGTGAAAGTCCAAGGGTGGCATCGAAATAGATTTAGAAATTACAAGTCGATTTGCAAGCGGGGGTAGGGGGGGGGGGACTACATTGTACGTTTGCACTTTCACAAACATAGCATTCAAATGTATTGTAACGTCGAGCGACACATCAGAGCCGTTAAAACTGAAAAAAACACACCATCGGACAGGACGAGGACTCGAACCCAGGCGATGAAACGCCGCAAACGAGGAGCCTAACCACTCGGCCATTGGACTACCAGTCGACATTGTTTCAAATCGATGTGACTTATGTTTGAAAACTGGAGTATTAGCTCCAGTATAGAATGAAGAAAAAAAAGTTATGTGGTGTTGACCAAGCATTCAGGGGATCGAACCCATGACTTTACTCATTGAACGACCACCCATATAGGACTCTTTTGGGTTCTAGGATTCCCGGCCCACCACACATCCTTCCCTGTCCATGTTCATGTAACCCGTAGGCCACGCAACCGTAAAGGGAGGACTGACGGAGCGAGGCCCTAGCTCTTGCCGCCTATGCAAGCAAACGAGCTCCGTCCCTATACTAAGGTGCGCACCTGAACTCCGCGGACAGTACCAGCCTGACGAATTAACCGCTGAGCTAACTCCGGTTGGTGATTGAAGACGATCAATTAATTCTTTTATAGATAAGATTGCGAAATCGCGCGCGTTAAAACTGAGGAAAAAATGACGTCGGGCAGAACGGGGACTCGAACCCAGGCGATGGAACCCCGCAGACGAGGAGCCTAATCACTCGGCCATTGGACTACCAGTCGACATTGTTTCAAATCGATGTGACTTAATGTTTGAAAACTGGAGTATTAGCTCCAGTATAGAATGAAGAAAAAAAAGTTATGTGGTGTTGACCAAGCATTCAGGGGATCGAACCCATGACTTTACTCATTGAACGACCACCCATATAGGACTCTTTTGGGTTCTAGGATTCCCGGCCCACCACACATCCTTCCCTGTCCATGTTCATGTAACCCGTAGGCCACGCAACCGTAAAGGGAGGACTGACGGAGCGAGGCCCTAGCTCTTGCCGCCTATGCAAGCAAACGAGCTCCGTCCCTATACTAAGGTGCGCACCTGAACTCCGCGGACAGTACCAGCCTGACGAATTAACCGCTGAGCTAACTCCGGTTGGTGATTGAAGACGATCAATTAATTCTTTTATAGATAAGATTGCGAAATCGCGCGCGTTAAAACTGAGGAAAAAATGACGTCGGGCAGAACGGGGACTCGAACCCAGGCGATGGAACCCCGCAGACGAGGAGCCTAACCACTCGGCCATTCGACTACCAGTCAACACTGTTTGAAATCGATGTGACTTAATAGGTTTGGAAGTTGGAGTAATAGCTCTATCCTACATCTGCTCAAAGGAAGAAGGAGAAACTGTGTTTTCAGGGTTAATGAGCCGCCCACGCATTAATTGTCCGAAAATTCGACTTATTTTATGTCGATAGAGGGCGCGCCACACAAATAGAAGTCACCAGCAAAGCGCGCGCTCAAAGGAAACAACACAAAATCAGACAAACGGCGCTGCCTCGCGACACTCGGTAGTAGGGTGGCAATGTATATATTTTTCATTGGAAATTTAGAAATTTAAATAAAATTGTCTTGTTTGCATTGGGTAAGAATTTTTCAAAACAAATCTTCGGTCAACCCACCAAAAATTGAAAAGAATATGACATGCTGGTCGTCATGTTTCTGTAGTCCCTGAACACGTGAGAGTTCTAAGTATTTTAATAAGATCGTGAAAGTATAGGCGTTTTAGCCCTTAGGTCTATGGGAAATGATTTGCTCCGTTTCACCCAAAGGGCTCTGTGTTAATAAACCCCGGTCACAACGGATCGTACGAAATGTTGTCGTGGTAAGGCCTGGTCACAACGAACCCACGACGCATTTGTTCCACGACACGACATAAAATTTGGGCAGATCGTGGGTCATCGGGGGTCGTCGCTAGACAGTCCTACGAAATTTCGAGCATCGTGGCATCGATGTACGTACATGTACGTACGGACGGGTAATGACGCCTTGATCAAGGCTAAAGAAAACTATGCATAGAAAGTTCAAGAAATGTAAATATCGTATTATTCTCTATTCCACATCTTGTGAAAGTCCAAGGGTGGCATCGAAATAGATTTAGAAATTACAAGTCGATTTGCAAGCGGGGGTAGGGGGGGGGGACTACATTGTACGTTTGCACTTTCACAAACATAGCATTCAAATGTATTGTAACGTCGAGCGACACATCAGAGCCGTTAAAACTGAAAAAAAACACACCATCGGACAGGACGAGGACTCGAACCCAGGCGATGAAACGCCACAAACGAAGAGCCTAACCACTCGGCCATTGGACTACCAGTCGACATTGTTTCAAATCGATGTGACTTATGTTTGAAAACTGGAGTATTAGCTCCAGTATAGAATGAAGAAAAAAATGTTATGTGGTGTTGACCAAGCATTCAGGGGATCGAACCCATGACTTTACTCATTGAACGACCACCCATATAGGACTCTTTTGGGTTCTAGGATTCCCGGCCCACCACACATCCTTCCCTGTCCATGTTCATGTAACCCGTAGGCCACGCAACCGTAAAGGGAGGACTGACGGAGCGAGGCCCTAGCTCTTGCCGCCTATGCAAGCAAACGAGCTCCGTCCCTATACTAAGGTGCGCACCTGAACTCCGCGGACAGTACCAGCCTGACGAATTAACCGCTGAGCTAACTCCGGTTGGTGATTGAAGACGATCAATTAATTCTTTTATAGATAAGATTGCGAAATCGCGCGCGTTAAAACTGAGGAAAAAATGACGTCGGGCAGAACGGGGACTCGAACCCAGGCGATGGAACCCCGCAGACGAGGAGCCTAATCACTCGGCCATTGGACTACCAGTCGACATTGTTTCAAATCGATGTGACTTATGTTTGAAAACTGGAGTATTAGCTCCAGTATAGAATGAAGAAAAAAAAGTTATGTGGTGTTGACCAAGCATTCAGGGGATCGAACCCATGACTTTACTCATTGAACGACCACCCATATAGGACTCTTTTGGGTTCTAGGATTCCCGGCCCACCACACATCCTTCCCTGTCCATGTTCATGTAACCCGTAGGCCACGCAACCGTAAAGGGAGGACTGACGGAGCGAGGCCCTAGCTCTTGCCGCCTATGCAAGCAAACGAGCTCCGTCCCTATACTAAGGTGCGCACCTGAACTCCGCGGACAGTACCAGCCTGACGAATTAACCGCTGAGCTAACTCCGGTTGGTGATTGAAGACGATCAATTAATTCTTTTATAGATAAGATTGCGAAATCGCGCGCGTTAAAACTGAGGAAAAAATGACGTCGGGCAGAACGGGGACTCGAACCCAGGCGATGGAACCCCGCAGACGAGGAGCCTAATCACTCGGCCATTGGACTACCAGTCGACATTGTTTCAAATCGATGTGACTTAATGTTTGAAAACTGGAGTATTAGCTCCAGTATAGAATGAAGAAAAAAAAGTTATGTGGTGTTGACCAAGCATTCAGGGGATCGAACCCATGACTTTACTCATTGAACGACCACCCATATAGGACTCTTTTGGGTTCTAGGATTCCCGGCCCACCACACATCCTTCCCTGTCCATGTTCATGTAACCCGTAGGCCACGCAACCGTAAAGGGAGGACTGACGGAGCGAGGCCCTAGCTCTTGCCGCCTATGCAAGCAAACGAGCTCCGTCCCTATACTAAGGTGCGCACCTGAACTCCGCGGACAGTACCAGCCTGACGAATTAACCGCTGAGCTAACTCCGGTTGGTGATTGAAGACGATCAATTAATTCTTTTATAGATAAGATTGCGAAATCGCGCGCGTTAAAACTGAGGAAAAAATGACGTCGGGCAGAACGGGGACTCGAACCCAGGCGATGGAACCCCGCAGACGAGGAGCCTAACCACTCGGCCATTCGACTACCAGTCAACACTGTTTGAAATCGATGTGACTTAATAGGTTTGGAAGCTGGAGTAATAGCTCTATCCTACATCTGCTCAAAGGAAGAAGGAGAAACTGTGTTTTCAGGGTTAATGAGCCGCCCACGCATTAATTGTCCGAAAATTCGACTTATTTTATGTCGATAGAGGGCGCGCCACACAAATAGAAGTCACCAGCAAAGCGCGCGCTCAAAGGAAACAACACAAAATCAGACAAACGGCGCTGCCTCGCGACACTCGGTAGTAGGGTGGCAATGTATATATTTTTCATTGGAAATTTAGAAATTTAAATAAAATTGTCTTGTTTGCATTGGGTAAGAATTTTTCAAAACAAATCTTCGGTCAACCCACCAAAAATTGAAAAGAATATGACATGCTGGTCGTCATGTTTCTGTAGTCCCTGAACACGTGAGAGTTCTAAGTATTTTAATAAGATCGTGAAAGTATAGGCGTTTTAGCACTTAGGTCTATGGGAATTGATTTGCTCCGTTTCACCCAAAGGGCTCTGTGTTAATAAACCCCGGTCACAACGGATCGTACGAAATGTTGTCGTGGTAAGGCCTGGTCACAACGAACCCACGACGCATTTGTTCCACGACACGACATAAAATTTGGGCAGATCGTGGGTCATCGGGGGTCGTCGCTAGACAGTCCTACGAAATTTCGAGCATCGTGGCATCGATGTACGTACATGTACGTACGGACGGGTAATGACGCCTTGATCAAGGCTAAAGAAAACTATGCATAGAAAGTTCAAGAAATGTAAATATCGTATTATTCTCTATTCCACATCTTGTGAAAGTCCAAGGGTGGCATCGAAATAGATTTAGAAATTACAAGTCGATTTGCAAGCGGGGGTAGGGGGGGGGACTACATTGTACGTTTGCACTTTCACAAACATAGCATTCAAATGTATTGTAACGTCGAGCGACACATCAGAGCCGTTAAAACTGAAAAAAAAAACACCATCGGACAGGACGAGGACTCGAACCCAGGCGATGAAACGCCGCAAACGAGGAGCCTAACCACTCGGCCATTGGACTACCAGTCGACATTGTTTCAAATCGATGTGACTTATGTTTGAAAACTGGAGTATTAGCTCCAGTATAGAATGAAGAAAAAAAAGTTATGTGGTGTTGACCAAGCATTCAGGGGATCGAACCCATGACTTTACTCATTGAACGACCACCCATATAGGACTCTTTTGGGTTCTAGGATTCCCGGCCCACCACACATCCTTCCCTGTCCATGTTCATGTAACCCGTAGGCCACGCAACCGTAAAGGGAGGACTGACGGAGCGAGGCCCTAGCTCTTGCCGCCTATGCAAGCAAACGAGCTCCGTCCCTATACTAAGGTGCGCACCTGAACTCCGCGGACAGTACCAGCCTGACGAATTAACCGCTGAGCTAACTCCGGTTGGTGATTGAAGACGATCAATTAATTCTTTTATAGATAAGATTGCGAAATCGCGCGCGTTAAAACTGAGGAAAAAATGACGTCGGGCAGAACGGGGACTCGAACCCAGGCGATGGAACCCCGCAGACGAGGAGCCTAATCACTCGGCCATTGGACTACCAGTCGACATTGTTTCAAATCGATGTGACTTAATGTTTGAAAACTGGAGTATTAGCTCCAGTATAGAATGAAGAAAAAAAAGTTATGTGGTGTTGACCAAGCATTCAGGGGATCGAACCCATGACTTTACTCATTGAACGACCACCCATATAGGACTCTTTTGGGTTCTAGGATTCCCGGCCCACCACACATCCTTCCCTGTCCATGTTCATGTAACCCGTAGGCCACGCAACCGTAAAGGGAGGACTGACGGAGCGAGGCCCTAGCTCTTGCCGCCTATGCAAGCAAACGAGCTCCGTCCCTATACTAAGGTGCGCACCTGAACTCCGCGGACAGTACCAGCCTGACGAATTAACCGCTGAGCTAACTCCGGTTGGTGATTGAAGACGATCAATTAATTCTTTTATAGATAAGATTGCGAAATCGCGCGCGTTAAAACTGAGGAAAAAATGACGTCGGGCAGAACGGGGACTCGAACCCAGGCGATGGAACCCCGCAGACGAGGAGCCTAACCACTCGGCCATTCGACTACCAGTCAACACTGTTTGAAATCGATGTGACTTAATAGGTTTGGAAGTTGGAGTAATAGCTCTATCCTACATCTGCTCAAAGGAAGAAGGAGAAACTGTGTTTTCAGGGTTAATGAGCCGCCCACGCATTAATTGTCCGAAAATTCGACTTATTTTATGTCGATAGAGGGCGCGCCACACAAATAGAAGTCACCAGCAAAGCGCGCGCTCAAAGGAAACAACACAAAATCAGACAAACGGCGCTGCCTCGCGACACTCGGTAGTAGGGTGGCAATGTATATATTTTTCATTGGAAATTTAGAAATTTAAATAAAATTGTCTTGTTTGCATTGGGTAAGAATTTTTCAAAACAAATCTTCGGTCAACCCACCAAAAATTGAAAAGAATATGACATGCTGGTCGTCATGTTTCTGTAGTCCCTGAACACGTGAGAGTTCTAAGTATTTTAATAAGATCGTGAAAGTATAGGCGTTTTAGCCCTTAGGTCTATGGGAAATGATTTGCTCCGTTTCACCCAAAGGGCTCTGTGTTAATAAACCCCGGTCACAACGGATCGTACGAAATGTTGTCGTGGTAAGGCCTGGTCACAACGAACCCACGACGCATTTGTTCCACGACACGACATAAAATTTGGGCAGATCGTGGGTCATCGGGGGTCGTCGCTAGACAGTCCTACGAAATTTCGAGCATCGTGGCATCGATGTACGTACATGTACGTACGGACGGGTAATGACGCCTTGATCAAGGCTAAAGAAAACTATGCATAGAAAGTTCAAGAAATGTAAATATCGTATTATTCTCTATTCCACATCTTGTGAAAGTCCAAGGGTGGCATCGAAATAGATTTAGAAATTACAAGTCGATTTGCAAGCGGGGGTAGGGGGGGGGGACTACATTGTACGTTTGCACTTTCACAAACATAGCATTCAAATGTATTGTAACGTCGAGCGACACATCAGAGCCGTTAAAACTGAAAAAAAACACACCATCGGACAGGACGAGGACTCGAACCCAGGCGATGAAACGCCACAAACGAAGAGCCTAACCACTCGGCCATTGGACTACCAGTCGACATTGTTTCAAATCGATGTGACTTATGTTTGAAAACTGGAGTATTAGCTCCAGTATAGAATGAAGAAAAAAATGTTATGTGGTGTTGACCAAGCATTCAGGGGATCGAACCCATGACTTTACTCATTGAACGACCACCCATATAGGACTCTTTTGGGTTCTAGGATTCCCGGCCCACCACACATCCTTCCCTGTCCATGTTCATGTAACCCGTAGGCCACGCAACCGTAAAGGGAGGACTGACGGAGCGAGGCCCTAGCTCTTGCCGCCTATGCAAGCAAACGAGCTCCGTCCCTATACTAAGGTGCGCACCTGAACTCCGCGGACAGTACCAGCCTGACGAATTAACCGCTGAGCTAACTCCGGTTGGTGATTGAAGACGATCAATTAATTCTTTTATAGATAAGATTGCGAAATCGCGCGCGTTAAAACTGAGGAAAAAATGACGTCGGGCAGAACGGGGACTCGAACCCAGGCGATGGAACCCCGCAGACGAGGAGCCTAATCACTCGGCCATTGGACTACCAGTCGACATTGTTTCAAATCGATGTGACTTATGTTTGAAAACTGGAGTATTAGCTCCAGTATAGAATGAAGAAAAAAAAGTTATGTGGTGTTGACCAAGCATTCAGGGGATCGAACCCATGACTTTACTCATTGAACGACCACCCATATAGGACTCTTTTGGGTTCTAGGATTCCCGGCCCACCACACATCCTTCCCTGTCCATGTTCATGTAACCCGTAGGCCACGCAACCGTAAAGGGAGGACTGACGGAGCGAGGCCCTAGCTCTTGCCGCCTATGCAAGCAAACGAGCTCCGTCCCTATACTAAGGTGCGCACCTGAACTCCGCGGACAGTACCAGCCTGACGAATTAACCGCTGAGCTAACTCCGGTTGGTGATTGAAGACGATCAATTAATTCTTTTATAGATAAGATTGCGAAATCGCGCGCGTTAAAACTGAGGAAAAAATGACGTCGGGCAGAACGGGGACTCGAACCCAGGCGATGGAACCCCGCAGACGAGGAGCCTAATCACTCGGCCATTGGACTACCAGTCGACATTGTTTCAAATCGATGTGACTTAATGTTTGAAAACTGGAGTATTAGCTCCAGTATAGAATGAAGAAAAAAAAGTTATGTGGTGTTGACCAAGCATTCAGGGGATCGAACCCATGACTTTACTCATTGAACGACCACCCATATAGGACTCTTTTGGGTTCTAGGATTCCCGGCCCACCACACATCCTTCCCTGTCCATGTTCATGTAACCCGTAGGCCACGCAACCGTAAAGGGAGGACTGACGGAGCGAGGCCCTAGCTCTTGCCGCCTATGCAAGCAAACGAGCTCCGTCCCTATACTAAGGTGCGCACCTGAACTCCGCGGACAGTACCAGCCTGACGAATTAACCGCTGAGCTAACTCCGGTTGGTGATTGAAGACGATCAATTAATTCTTTTATAGATAAGATTGCGAAATCGCGCGCGTTAAAACTGAGGAAAAAATGACGTCGGGCAGAACGGGGACTCGAACCCAGGCGATGGAACCCCGCAGACGAGGAGCCTAACCACTCGGCCATTCGACTACCAGTCAACACTGTTTGAAATCGATGTGACTTAATAGGTTTGGAAGCTGGAGTAATAGCTCTATCCTACATCTGCTCAAAGGAAGAAGGAGAAACTGTGTTTTCAGGGTTAATGAGCCGCCCACGCATTAATTGTCCGAAAATTCGACTTATTTTATGTCGATAGAGGGCGCGCCACACAAATAGAAGTCACCAGCAAAGCGCGCGCTCAAAGGAAACAACACAAAATCAGACAAACGGCGCTGCCTCGCGACACTCGGTAGTAGGGTGGCAATGTATATATTTTTCATTGGAAATTTAGAAATTTAAATAAAATTGTCTTGTTTGCATTGGGTAAGAATTTTTCAAAACAAATCTTCGGTCAACCCACCAAAAATTGAAAAGAATATGACATGCTGGTCGTCATGTTTCTGTAGTCCCTGAACACGTGAGAGTTCTAAGTATTTTAATAAGATCGTGAAAGTATAGGCGTTTTAGCACTTAGGTCTATGGGAATTGATTTGCTCCGTTTCACCCAAAGGGCTCTGTGTTAATAAACCCCGGTCACAACGGATCGTACGAAATGTTGTCGTGGTAAGGCCTGGTCACAACGAACCCACGACGCATTTGTTCCACGACACGACATAAAATTTGGGCAGATCGTGGGTCATCGGGGGTCGTCGCTAGACAGTCCTACGAAATTTCGAGCATCGTGGCATCGATGTACGTACATGTACGTACGGACGGGTAATGACGCCTTGATCAAGGCTAAAGAAAACTATGCATAGAAAGTTCAAGAAATGTAAATATCGTATTATTCTCTATTCCACATCTTGTGAAAGTCCAAGGGTGGCATCGAAATAGATTTAGAAATTACAAGTCGATTTGCAAGCGGGGGTAGGGGGGGGGACTACATTGTACGTTTGCACTTTCACAAACATAGCATTCAAATGTATTGTAACGTCGAGCGACACATCAGAGCCGTTAAAACTGAAAAAAAAAACACCATCGGACAGGACGAGGACTCGAACCCAGGCGATGAAACGCCGCAAACGAGGAGCCTAACCACTCGGCCATTGGACTACCAGTCGACATTGTTTCAAATCGATGTGACTTATGTTTGAAAACTGGAGTATTAGCTCCAGTATAGAATGAAGAAAAAAAAGTTATGTGGTGTTGACCAAGCATTCAGGGGATCGAACCCATGACTTTACTCATTGAACGACCACCCATATAGGACTCTTTTGGGTTCTAGGATTCCCGGCCCACCACACATCCTTCCCTGTCCATGTTCATGTAACCCGTAGGCCACGCAACAGTAAAGGGAGGACTGACGGAGCGAGGCCCTAGCTCTTGCCGCCTATGCAAGCAAACGAGCTCCGTCCCTATACTAAGGTGCGCACCTGAACTCCGCGGACAGTACCAGCCTGACGAATTAACCGCTGAACTAACTCCGGTTGGTGATTGAAGACGATCAATTAATTCTTTTATAGATAAGATTGCGAAATCGCGCGCGTTAAAACTGAGGAAAAAATGACGTCGGGCAGAACGGGGACTCGAACCCAGGCGATGGAACCCCGCAGACGAGGAGCCTAATCACTCGGCCATTGGACTACCAGTCGACATTGTTTCAAATCGATGTGACTTAATGTTTGAAAACTGGAGTATTAGCTCCAGTATAGAATGAAGAAAAAAAAGTTATGTGGTGTTGACCAAGCATTCAGGGGATCGAACCCATGACTTTACTCATTGAACGACCACCCATATAGGACTTTTTTGGGTTCTAGGATTCCCGGCCCACCACACATCCTTCCCTGTCCATGTTCATGTAACCCGTAGGCCACGCAACCGTAAAGGGAGGACTGACGGAGCGAGGCCCTAGCTCTTGCCGCCTATGCAAGCAAACGAGCTCCGTCCCTATACTAAGGTGCGCACCTGAACTCCGCGGACAGTACCAGCCTGACGAATTAACCGCTGAGCTAACTCCGGTTGGTGATTGAAGACGATCAATTAATTCTTTTATAGATAAGATTGCGAAATCGCGCGCGTTAAAACTGAGGAAAAAATGACGTCGGGCAGAACGGGGACTCGAACCCAGGCGATGGAACCCCGCAGACGAGGAGCCTAATCACTCGGCCATTGGACTACCAGTCGACATTGTTTCAAATCGATGTGACTTAATGTTTGAAAACTGGAGTATTAGCTCCAGTATAGAATGAAGAAAAAAAAGTTATGTGGTGTTGACCAAGCATTCAGGGGATCGAACCCATGACTTTACTCATTGAACGACCACCCATATAGGACTCTTTTGGGTTCTAGGATTCCCGGCCCACCACACATCCTTCCCTGTCCATGTTCATGTAACCCGTAGGCCACGCAACCGTAAAGGGAGGACTGACGGAGCGAGGCCCTAGCTCTTGCCGCCTATGCAAGCAAACGAGCTCCGTCCCTATACTAAGGTGCGCACCTGAACTCCGCGGACAGTACCAGCCTGACGAATTAACCGCTGAGCTAACTCCGGTTGGTGATTGAAGACGATCAATTAATTCTTTTATAGATAAGATTGCGAAATCGCGCGCGTTAAAACTGAGGAAAAAATGACGTCGGGCAGAACGGGGACTCGAACCCAGGCGATGGAACCCCGCAGACGAGGAGCCTAACCACTCGGCCATTCGACTACCAGTCAACACTGTTTGAAATCGATGTGACTTAATAGGTTTGGAAGCTGGAGTAATAGCTCTATCCTACATCTGCTCAAAGGAAGAAGGAGAAACTGTGTTTTCAGGGTTAATGAGCCGCCCACGCATTAATTGTCCGAAAATTCGACTTATTTTATGTCGATAGAGGGCGCGCCACACAAATAGAAGTCACCAGCAAAGCGCGCGCTCAAAGGAAACAACACAAAATCAGACAAACGGCGCTACCTCGCGACACTCGGTAGTAGGGTGGCAATGTATATATTTTTCATGGGAAATTTAGAAATTTAAATAAAATTGTCTTGTTTGCATTGGGTAAGAATTTTTCAATACAAATCTTCGGTCAACCCACCAAAAATTGAAAAGAATATGACATGCTGGTCGTCATGTTTCTGTAGTCCCTGAACACGTGAGAGTTCTAAGTATTTTAATAAGATCGTGAAAGTATAGGCGTTTTAGCCCTTAGGTCTATGGGAATTGATTTGCTCCGTTTCACCCAAAGGGCTCTGTGTTAATAAACCCCGGTCACAACGGATCGTACGAAATGTTGTCGTGGTAAGGCCTGGTCACAACGAACCCACGACGCATTTGTTCCACGACACGACATAAAATTTGGGCAGATCGTGGGTCATCGGGGGTCGTCGCAAGACAGTCCTACGAAATTTCGAGCATCGTGGCATCGATGTACGTACATGTACGTACGGACGGGTAATGACGCCTTGATCAAGGCTAAAGAAAACTATGCATAGAAAGTTCAAAAAATGTAAATATCGTATTATTCTCTATTCCACATCTTGTGAAAGTCCAAGGGTGGCATCGAAATAGATTTAGAAATTACAAGTCGATTTGCAAGCGGGGGTAGGGGGGGGGGGGACTACATTGTACGTTTGCACTTTCACAAACATAGCATTCAAATGTATTGTAACGTCGAGCGACACATCAGAGCCGTTAAAACTGAAGAAAAAAAACACCATCGGACAGGACGAGGACTCGAACCCAGGCGATGAAACGCCGCAAACGAGGAGCCTAACCACTCGGCCATTGGACTACCAGTCGACATTGTTTCAAATCGATGTGACTTATGTTTGAAAACTGGAGTATTAGCTCCAGTATAGAATGAAGAAAAAAAAGTTATGTGGTGTTGACCAAGCATTCAGGGGATCGAACCCATGACTTTACTCATTGAACGACCACCCATATAGGACTTTTTTGGGTTCTAGGATTCCCGGCCCACCACACATCCTTCCCTGTCCATGTTCATGTAACCCGTAGGCCACGCAACCGTAAAGGGAGGACTGACGGAGCGAGGCCCTAGCTCTTGCCGCCTATGCAAGCAAACGAGCTCCGTCCCTATACTAAGGTGCGCACCTGAACTCCGCGGACAGTACCAGCCTGACGAATTAACCGCTGAGCTAACTCCGGTTGGTGATTGAAGACGATCAATTAATTCTTTTATAGATAAGATTGCGAAATCGCGCGCGTTAAAACTGAGGAAAAAATGACGTCGGGCAGAACGGGGACTCGAACCCAGGCGATAGAACCCCGCAGACGAGGAGCCTAATCACTCGGCCATTGGACTACCAGTCGACATTGTTTCAAATCGATGTGACTTAATGTTTGAAAACTGGAGTATTAGCTCCAGTATAGAATGAAGAAAAAAAAGTTATGTGGTGTTGACCAAGCATTCAGGGGATCGAACCCATGACTTTACTCATTGAACGACCACCCATATAGGACTCTTTTGGGTTCTAGGATTCCCGGCCCACCACACATCCTTCCCTGTCCATGTTCATGTAACCCGTAGGCCACGCAACCGTAAAGGGAGGACTGACGGAGCGAGGCCCTAGCTCTTGCCGCCTATGCAAGCAAACGAGCTCCGTCCCTATACTAAGGTGCGCACCTGAACTCCGCGGACAGTACCAGCCTGACGAATTAACCGCTGAGCTAACTCCGGTTGGTGATTGAAGACGATCAATTAATTCTTTTATAGATAAGATTGCGAAATCGCGCGCGTTAAAACTGAGGAAAAAATGACGTCGGGCAGAACGGGGACTCGAACCCAGGCGATGGAACCCCGCAGACGAGGAGCCTAACCACTCGGCCATTGGACTACCAGTCGACATTGTTTCAAATCGATGTGACTTATGTTTGAAAACTGGAGTATTAGCTCCAGTATAGAATGAAGAAAAAAAGTTATGTGGTGTTGACCAAGCATTCAGGGGATCGAAACCATGACTTTACTCATTGAACGACCACCCATATAGGACTCTTTTGGGTTCTAGGATTCCCGGCCCACCACACATCCTTCCCTGTCCATGTTCATGTAACCCGTAGGCCACGCAACCGTAAAGGGAGGACTGACGGAGCGAGGCCCTAGCTCTTGCCGCCTATGCAAGCAAACGAGCTCCGTCCCTATACTAAGGTGCGCACCTGAACTCCGCGGACAGTACCAGCCTGACGAATTAACCGCTGAGCTAACTCCGGTTGGTGATTGAAGACGATCAATTAATTCTTTTATAGATAAGATTGCGAAATCGCGCGCGTTAAAACTGAGGAAAAAATGACGTCGGGCATAACGGGGACTCGAACCCAGGCGATGGATCCCCGCAGACGAGGAGCCTAACCACTCGGCCATTGGACTACCAGTCGACATTGTTTCAAATCGATGTGACTTATGTTTGAAAACTGGAGTATTAGCTCCAGTATAGAATGAAGAAAAAAAAGTTATGTGGTGTTGACCAAGCATTCAGGGGATCGAACCCATGACTTTACTCATTGAACGACTACCCATATAGGACTCTTTTGGGTTCTAGGATTCCCGGCCCACCACACATCCTTCCCTGTCCATGTTCATGTAACCCGTAGGCCACGCAACCGTAAAGGGAGGACTGACGGAGCGAGGCCCTAGCTCTTGCCGCCTATGCAAGCAAACAAGCTCCGTCCCTATACTAAGGTGCGCACCTGAACTCCGCGGACAGTACCAGCCTGACGAATTAACCGCTGAGCTAACTCCGGTCAATTAATTCTTTTATAGATAAGATTGCGAAATCGCGCGCGTTAAAACTGAGGAAAAAATGACGTCGGGCAGAACGGGGACTCGAACCCAGGCGATGGAACCCCGCAGACGAGGAGCCTAACCACCCGGCCATTGGACTACCAGTCGACATTGTTTCAAATCGATGTGACTTATGTTTGAAAACTGGAGTATTAGCTCCAGTATAGAATGAAGAAAAAAAGTTATGTGGTGTTGACCAAGCATTCAGGGGATCGAACCCATGACTTTACTCATTGAACGACCACCCATATAGGACTCTTTTGGGTTCTAGGATTCCCGGCCCACCACACATCCTTCCCTGTCCATGTTCATGTAACCCGTAGGCCACGCAACCGTAAAGGGAGGACTGACGGAGCGAGGCCCTAGCTCTTGCCGCCTATGCAAGCAAACGAGCTCCGTCCCTATACTAAGGTGCGCACCTGAACTCCGCGGACAGTACCAGCCTGACGAATTAACCGCTGAGCTAACTCCGGTTGGTGATTGAAGACGATCAATTAATTCTTTTATAGATAAGATTGCGAAATCGCGCGCGTTAAAACTGAGGAAAAAATGACGTCGGGCAGAACGGGGACTCGAACCCAGGCGATGGAACCCCGCAGACGAGGAGCCTAACCACTCGGCCATTGGACTACCAGTCGACATTGTTTCAAATCGATGTGACTTATGTTTGAAAACTGGAGTATTAGCTCCAGTATAGAATGAAGAAAAAAAAGTTATGTGGTGTTGACCAAGCATTCAGGGGATCGAACCCATGACTTTACTCATTGAACGACCACCCATATAGGACTCTTTTGGGTTCTAGGATTCCCGGCCCACCACACATCCTTCCCTGTCCATGTTCATGTAACCCGTAGGCCACGCAACCGTAAAGGGAGGACTGACGGAGCGAGGCCCTAGCTCTTGCCGCCTATGCAAGCAAACGAGCTCCGTCCCTATACTAAGGTGCGCACCTGAACTCCGCGGACAGTACCAGCCTGACGAATTAACCGCTGAGCTAACTCCGGTTGGTGATTGAAGACGATCAATTAATTCTTTTATAGATAAGATTGCGAAATCGCGCGCGTTAAAACTGAGGCAAAAAATGACGTCGGGCAGAACGGGGACTCGAACCCAGGCGATGGAACCCCGCAGACGAGGAGCCTAACCACTCGGCCATTCGACTACCAGTCAACACTGTTTGAAATCGATGTGACTTAATAGGTTTGGAAGCTGGAGTAATAGCTCTATCCTACATCTGCTCAAAGGAAGAAGGAGAAACTGTGTTTTCAGGGTTAATGAGCCGCCCACGCATTAATTGTCCGAAAATTCGACTTATTTTATGTCGATAGAGGGCGCGCCACACAAATAGAAGTCACCAGCAAAGCGCGCGCTCAAAGAAAACAACACCAAATCAGACAAACGGCGCTGCCTCGCGACACTCGGTAGTAGGGTGGCAATGTATATATATTTCATTGGAAATTTAGAAATTTAAATAAAATTGTCTTGTTTGCATTGGGTAAGAATTTTTCAAAACAAATCTTCGGTCAACCCACCAAAAATTGAAAAGAATATGACATGCTGGTCGTCATGTTTCTGTAGTCCCTGAACACGTGAGAGTTCTAAGTATTTTAATAAGATCGTGAAAGTATAGGAGTTTTAGCCCTTAGGTCTATGGGAATTGATTTGCTCCGTTTCACCCAAAGGGCTCTGTGTTAATAAACCCCGGTCACAACGGATCGTACGAAATGTTGTCGTGGTAAGGCCTGGTCACAACGAACCCACGACGCATTTGTTCCACGACACGACATAACATTTGGGCAGATCGTGGGTCATCGGGGGTCGTCGCTAGACAGTCCTACGAAATTTCGAGCATCGTGGCATCGATGTACGTACATGTACGTACGGACGGGTAATGACGCCTTGATCAAGGCTAAAGAAAACTATGCATAGAAAGTTCAAGAAATGTAAATATCGTATTATTCTCTATTCCACATCTTGTGAAAGTCCAAGGGTGGCATCGAAATAAATTTAGAAATTACAAGTCGATTTGCAAGCGGGGGTGGGGGGGGGGGGGGGGGGGAATATACATTGTACGTTTGCACTTTCACAAACATAGCATTCAAATGTATTGTAACGTCGAGCGACACATCAGAGCCGTTAAAACTGAAGAAAAAAAACACCATCGGCCAGGACGAGGACTCGAACCCAGGCGATAAAACGCCGCAAACGAGGAGCCTAACCACTCGGCCATTGGACTACCAGTCGACATTGTTTCAAATCGATGTGACTTATGTTTGAAAACTGGAGTATTAGCTCCAGTATAGAATGAAGAAAAAAAAGTTATGTGGTGTTGACCAAGCATTCAGGGGATCGAACCCATGACTTTACTCATTGAACGACCACCCATATAGGACTCTTTTGGGTTCTAGGATTCCCGGCCCACCACACATCCTTCCCTGTCCATGTTCATGTAACCCGTAGGCCACGCAACCGTAAAGGGAGGACTGACGGAGCGAGGCCCTAGCTCTTGCCGCCTATGCAAGCAAACGAGCTCCGTCCCTATTAGTCCGGCGGATATGTGAAATAATTGTGGGTTTTGGGGTACAAGCATGAAAGTTGGCACACTTCTAGACATTGGCCTAAAATAATATTTAAGGATTGGACCCACCTGAAAAAAAGGCCTTTGTCAGGATTGGCGGCCATTTAAAAAAATGGCGTCCAAAACACATAAGCAACATAGGGAATGTTGTAATATAATGCACTCAAATGCACGTATTGCTTCTTGTTTAATCTTGTAGTAGCATAACCTTCCATAAACAAATTATACATACTACAAGAATCAGTTCCGAGTCAGTAATATGCAAAATTTGACTCAATTTAATGACAAAAATGTATGTTTTGGCTCCGAAATAGTGCGTGAACGCAAAAGCGACATTGAAATTGTGTTGTTATTTTAGACTTATATGCTCCAACTGATTTTGATGCAACTTTAGAATGCTACAAAAGTACACACACCTTCTATGTACTACCGGACTCACTAGTGAATCGGCGATTTTGTTAGGTTTGGCACATTTTTCAGACTGTCAAGTTATATGCTACTGCATATGAAAGTTTTGCTAGGTGTGAATGTACATGGAAGTGATTAAATAATATTCTTCATCTCAAAGTCTTGTTAAGGTACATAATTAATGTTTTCTACCCCAACTTGTATGACACAATGCCGAGTCAGGATTTTTTGTGAGAACGCCATGACAGTTATGTAATTAGTGTTTCTACAGGTCACAGTCTTGGCCTCCACACTGGCACAAGGCAGTACATCTTAGGGCAGCCTTCCTGCAGGTGCACCTTCCTCTGTAGCCTTTCTTGCAGCCACACCGAATAAGTTCCCTTGATGATATGCTGGCTTCGGGTAGGGTTGTCCACAGTGGTCTCCAATTGGGAGGGTCAGTCCATCCCCAGTCCTCGGGTGATGGCAACTGTGGCATGTCCCCAGCAATGCCCTCCTTGGTATACAGCCCTCTTGATGTGCTGCACCATGGCAGCCTTAGTTGGTGGGATAGCTTCCATGTTGCGCCCTTTCTTTGTGAAAATTTCTTGCCCAGCCTCATCAATGTTCACCATGCTGCTGGTTTGATCATAAAGGAGGATGGTGAACCGCTCAAGGACAACCACATCCTAATCACTGAGTTGTGTTGGTCCTCGTGACAGGGTCACTGTGTCACATCCGGAGAATGCGTGTAACATTGGGAGCGATCTCGTGAGCAGCTATGTACCGAAAATGTTTTCCAGTCCCAAACGCCACCCACAGCTCCTGGATGTCCGTGTTGGTTGCTGCTGCCACGGCCAGGACGACTACATCTGTGTCCACTGTCCGCAGGAGGACTTTCTGGTAGCCTTCATTGACGGCATCTGCCAGGTGCAGTATCATGCGCGTGTCTGCCTCTTCATGATTGCAAGGCGATAGGTGACTGGTGTCTCGAGAGAGGCTGCACTTCTCCGTCTGTAGTGATCACCTGCTTCTCTGTCTCCAAGTGAGTGAGGTGCTCTGCCAAGAATGTGAAGAGTTCCATTTTGTTGGCACTGATCCGCAGAAACTGCTGCCAGTTCCCTGGTAGATTGGTTAGCCCATCTACTCTTTTTCGGATTCCCGTGCCACGCTTTGCTCTGGTTTGGGACTTGAGACTGTTCTCTTTGTACTGGTCCCAGACTATATCAACACGTCTGGCACGCTGTAGCTGACGTTGGACGTATGGCAGGAATACCTTCAGTGCATATTCGTCAAAGGTTTTGGCAGCCACTGGCTTCAGCATGTTGACCACCACAGCCCCATCTATAATGGTGACATCAGTGTCTGGGGCATCACCGTGGACTTCTGTACAGCGCTCCAGGCATTCCATGAGATCAGCCTTCGTTCCAAGTCTTAGTTTGCCAAGCTGCAATAACGACGGAGGGCATGCCTGGTTTTTGTGGTGAAAGAAGTCTTGTAAGTTGCCATCCCTTGACTGACAGGCAATGTAGAGTCTTGAAAAGAGAGAACAGTCACTCTTCAGGGAAGACACTTGAAGACTTGTTTTTGACTTCTCTCTTTGAGGGGGGCGGCTGAAGAGTAGTAGCCTGTTTTTCTTGACTGGTTCTGATATGGCTGATGACCGTTCCAGCAGTCGATCAGCCACGTAAGTCTCGTATTGTTGTTTTCCTATATCCTCAGCCTTCCGAAATGAAGACACCACAGCTGAGTTGACGATGTCCCTTGTGTCCAGTCTCAGGAGGTCAGTGGAGTCTTCTAGGAATGGATTGCCCATTTCCTCCATGACTTCAATAAGTCTTGTGACATGCTGTCCAAACGTCACCTGAGAACTCTTGGTCTGTTCATGGTGCCGTGTTTCCAGAGACCCCTTGTGCTTTCTATCCATGGATGCCTCAAATTTAGTGGTCATCTTCATCAGTTCCGGACCAGCAACCATCCAGCGTCTCAGGGCTTTAGGGGATTGAGTCAGTCCAAAAGCACCACCGTCATTTTAAACAGCAGCATTGTTTTGCTCGTGGGCTTGGTCCAGTGCCATGGACGAGAACACTCTGTAGGTCTTGCGGACTGTAAAGTTGCCCTTGACAAATTCTGCAGCAATCTCAGGGTGAGCCTTCGTCAGATTCACCATGTCCCGAATGTGAACTGGCAGCCACCTCGCATAGTTAGTATGATCCAAGGTGAAGAACCATGGTGCCAGCTGTGTCAAACAGTCCTTGTAGAGAGCAAAGTTTGCCACTCTCAGTGACCTGATGTAGCTTAAAACGAGGAGCTGCAGCTGCAGAGCTGTGTACCAAAAATGGAACTAGGGAATCTCCTGAGTCTTTCCACTACACCAGTCATCGAACGACTCTGCTAGGATTCCTGGTTCCAGTGACTCTTTGTGGTGAATATTTGACTTCTTCAGCAAGATGAACAGACTGTTTGCAGTAACTTGGTGTGCGTGCCTGGTCCTTGTGACATGAGATACCTTCAGGAAGGAATCTGCCGTGCCTGGTGATGACACTTTGGCCTGGACGAGGGCCTCCACCCAGCCAGAGTCCTCTAGCCAGTCTCCTATCATCCTGAGTGCCGCCATCTCAATATGCAGTCCTCCCAAGACGATGACGAACTGGTCTTCTCCATGGCTTGCTGGCCAGTTCCACTGTATTTGTTTTGCGATGGTGTAGAGTGGCTGGTCTAGTGTAATCACTGGGACTTGGTCAGGGTTGAGTTGCTGAACAGCTTGCTTGATAACATCCATTGAATGCCGTATCATGGAAACAGATTTGGAGTCATCGGGAAAGAGGGGCAGCAGTGCTTCAATAGGCTGGGGACACTCTGGTACTGCCTGCTGTCTGGCATGGTAGGCTGCCCAGGATATGTGGCTATCTCTGTCAACGTCATAAAAAATAGGGGCAAGCAAAAGGGGACCCTAATACATCTGCACACAATGAAATATGAAATACAACCGCATATGTTGCCGAGCCAGCAATTATTGCATTGAAAAGGGGGAGGGGGGGGGGGTTGACAGCTGTTTTTTAAGTAATACTATAACATTCTAGTAGTTATTCTTATAGAAAATTAAAAAAAAAAAAAAAGTTTGCATTATATTACAACATTTCCTATGTCACTTATGCGTTTTGGAGGCAATTTTTTTTAAATGGCCGCCAATCCTGACAAAGGCCTTTTTTCAGGTGGGTCCAATCCTTAAATATTCTTTTAGGCCAAGGTCTAGAAGTGTGCAAAATTTCATGCTTGTACCCCAAAACCCACAATTGGGTGTATTTACTGCACATATCCGCCGGACTATATACTAAGGTGCGCACCTGAACTCCGCGGACAGTACCAGCCTGACGAATTAACCGCTGAGCTAACTCCGGTTGGTGATTGAAGACGATCAATTAATTCTTTTATAGATAAGATTGCGAAATTGCGCGCGTTAAAACTGAGGAAAAAATGACGTCGGGCAGAACGGGGACTCGAACCCAGGCGATGGAACCCCGCAGACGAGGAGCCTAACCACTCGGCCATTGGACTACTAGTCGACATTGTTTCAAATCGATGTGACTTATGCTTGAAAACTGGAGTATTAGCTCCAGTATAGAATGAAGACAAAAAAGTTATGTGGGGTTGACCAAGCATTCAGGGGATCGAACCCATAACTTTACTCATTGAACGACCACCCATATAGGACTCTTTTGGGTTCTAGGATTCCCGGCCCACCACACATCCTTCCCTGTCCATGTTCATGTAACCCGTAGGCCACGCAACCGTAAAGGGAGGACTGACGGAGCGAGGCCCTAGCTCTTGCCGCCTATGCAAGCAAACGAGCTCCGTCCCTATACTAAGGTGCGCACCTGAACTCCGCGTACAGTACCAGCCTGACGAATTAACCGCTGAGCTAACTCCGGTTGGTGATTGAAGACGATCAATTAATTCTTTTATAGATAAGATTGCGAAATCGCGCGCGTTAAAACTGAGGAAAAAATGACGTCGGGCAGAACGGGGACTCGAACCCAGGCGATGGAACCCCGCAGACGAGGAGCCTAACCACTCGGCCATTCGACTACCAGTCAACACTGTTTGAAATCGATGTGACTTAATAGGTTTGGAAGCTGGAGTAATAGCTCTATCCTACATCTGCTCAAAGGAAGAAGGAGAAACTGTGTTTTCAGGGTTAATGAGCCGCCCACGCATTAATTGTCCGAAAATTCGACTTATTTTATGTCGATAGAGGGCGCGCCACACAAATAGAAGTCACCAGCAAAGCGCGCGCTCAAAGGAAACAACACAAAATCAGACAAACGGCGCTGCCTCGCGACACTCGGTAGTAGGGTGGCAATGTATATATTTTTCATGGGAAATTTAGAAATTTAAATAAAATTGTCTTGTTTGCATTGGGTAAGAATTTTTCAAAACAAATCTTCGGTCAACCCACCAAAAATTGAAAAGAATATGACATGCTGGTCGTCATGTTTCTGTAGTCCCTGAACACGTGAGAGTTCTAAGTATTTTAATAAGATCGTGAAAGTATAGGCGTTTTAGCCCTTAGGTCTATGGGAATTGATTTGCTCCGTTTCACCCAAAGGGCTCTGTGTTAATAAACCCCGGTCACAACGGATCGTACGAAATGTTGTCGTGGTAAGGCCTGGTCACAACGAACCCACGACGCATTTGTTCCACGACACGACATAAAATTTGGGCAGATCGTGGGTCATCGGGGGTCGTCGCAAGACAGTCCTACGAAATTTCGAGCATCGTGGCATCGATGTACGTACATGTACGTACGGACGGGTAATGACGCCTTGATCAAGGCTAAAGAAAACTATGCATAGAAAGTTCAAAAAATGTAAATATCGTATTATTCTCTATTCCACATCTTGTGAAAGTCCAAGGGTGGCATCGAAATAGATTTAGAAATTACAAGTCGATTTGCAAGCGGGGGTAGGGGGGGGGGGGGACTACATTGTACGTTTGCACTTTCACAAACATAGCATTCAAATGTATTGTAACGTCGAGCGACACATCAGAGCCGTTAAAACTGAAGAAAAAAAACACCATCGGACAGGACGAGGACTCGAACCCAGGCGATGAAACGCCGCAAACGAGGAGCCTAACCACTCGGCCATTGGACTACCAGTCGACATTGTTTCAAATCGATGTGACTTATGTTTGAAAACTGGAGTATTAGCTCCAGTATAGAATGAAGAAAAAAAAGTTATGTGGTGTTGACCAAGCATTCAGGGGATCGAACCCATGACTTTACTCATTGAACGACCACCCATATAGGACTTTTTTGGGTTCTAGGATTCCCGGCCCACCACACATCCTTCCCTGTCCATGTTCATGTAACCCGTAGGCCACGCAACCGTAAAGGGAGGACTGACGGAGCGAGGCCCTAGCTCTTGCCGCCTATGCAAGCAAACGAGCTCCGTCCCTATACTAAGGTGCGCACCTGAACTCCGCGGACAGTACCAGCCTGACGAATTAACCGCTGAGCTAACTCCGGTTGGTGATTGAAGACGATCAATTAATTCTTTTATAGATAAGATTGCGAAATCGCGCGCGTTAAAACTGAGGAAAAAATGACGTCGGGCAGAACGGGGACTCGAACCCAGGCGATGGAACCCCGCAGACGAGGAGCCTAATCACTCGGCCATTGGACTACCAGTCGACATTGTTTCAAATCGATGTGACTTAATGTTTGAAAACTGGAGTATTAGCTCCAGTATAGAATGAAGAAAAAAAAGTTATGTGGTGTTGACCAAGCATTCAGGGGATCGAACCCATGACTTTACTCATTGAACGACCACCCATATAGGACTCTTTTGGGTTCTAGGATTCCCGGCCCACCACACATCCTTCCCTGTCCATGTTCATGTAACCCGTAGGCCACGCAACCGTAAAGGGAGGACTGACGGAGCGAGGCCCTAGCTCTTGCCGCCTATGCAAGCAAACGAGCTCCGTCCCTATACTAAGGTGCGCACCTGAACTCCGCGGACAGTACCAGCCTGACGAATTAACCGCTGAGCTAACTCCGGTTGGTGATTGAAGACGATCAATTAATTCTTTTATAGATAAGATTGCGAAATCGCGCGCGTTAAAACTGAGGAAAAAATGACGTCGGGCAGAACGGGGACTCGAACCCAGGCGATGGAACCCCGCAGACGAGGAGCCTAACCACTCGGCCATTCGACTACCAGTCAACACTGTTTGAAATCGATGTGACTTAATAGGTTTGGAAGCTGGAGTAATAGCTCTATCCTACATCTGCTCAAAGGAAGAAGGAGAAACTGTGTTTTCAGGGTTAATGAGCCGCCCACGCATTAATTGTCCGAAAATTCGACTTATTTTATGTCGATAGAGGGCGCGCCACACAAATAGAAGTCACCAGCAAAGCGCGCGCTCAAAGGAAACAACACAAAATCAGACAAACGGCGCTGCCTCGCGACACTCGGTAGTAGGGTGGCAATGTATATATTTTTCATGGGAAATTTAGAAATTTAAATAAAATTGTCTTGTTTGCATTGGGTAAGAATTTTTCAAAACAAATCTTCGGTCAACCCACCAAAAATTGAAAAGAATATGACATGCTGGTCGTCATGTTTCTGTAGTCCCTGAACACGTGAGAGTTCTAAGTATTTTAATAAGATCGTGAAAGTATAGGCGTTTTAGCCCTTAGGTCTATGGGAATTGATTTGCTCCGTTTCACCCAAAGGGCTCTGTGTTAATAAACCCCGGTCACAACGGATCGTACGAAATGTTGTCGTGGTAAGGCCTGGTCACAACGAACCCACGACGCATTTGTTCCACGACACGACATAAAATTTGGGCAGATCGTGGGTCATCGGGGGTCGTCGCAAGACAGTCCTACGAAATTTCGAGCATCGTGGCATCGATGTACGTACATGTACGTACGGACGGGTAATGACGCCTTGATCAAGGCTAAAGAAAACTATGCATAGAAAGTTCAAAAAATGTAAATATCGTATTATTCTCTATTCCACATCTTGTGAAAGTGCAAGGGTGGCATCGAAATAGATTTAGAAATTACAAGTCGATTTGCAAGCGGGGGTAGGGGGGGGGGGGACTACATTGTACGTTTGCACTTTCACAAACATAGCATTCAAATGTATTGTAACGTCGAGCGACACATCAGAGCCGTTAAAACTGAAGAAAAAAAACACCATCGGACAGGACGAGGACTCGAACCCAGGCGATGAAACGCCGCAAACGAGGAGCCTAACCACTCGGCCATTGGACTACCAGTCGACATTGTTTCAAATCGATGTGACTTATGTTTGAAAACTGGAGTATTAGCTCCAGTATAGAATGAAGAAAAAAAAGTTATGTGGTGTTGACCAAGCATTCAGGGGATCGAACCCATGACTTTACTCATTGAACGACCACCCATATAGGACTCTTTTGGGTTCTAGGATTCCCGGCCCACCACACATCCTTCCCTGTCCATGTTCATGTAACCCGTAGGCCACGCAACCGTAAAGGGAGGACTGACGGAGCGAGGCCCTAGCTCTTGCCGCCTATGCAAGCAAACGAGCTCCGTCCCTATACTAAGGTGCGCACCTGAACTCCGCGGACAGTACCAGCCTGACGAATTAACCGCTGAGCTAACTCCGGTTGGTGATTGAAGACGATCAATTAATTCTTTTATAGATAAGATTGCGAAATCGCGCGCGTTAAAACTGAGGAAAAAATGACGTCGGGCAGAACGGGGACTCGAACCCAGGCGATGGAACCCCGCAGACGAGGAGCCTAACCACTCGGCCATTGGACTACCAGTCGACATTGTTTCAAATCGATGTGACTTATGTTTGAAAACTGGAGTATTAGCTCCAGTATAGAATGAAGAAAAAAAAGTTATGTGGTGTTGACCAAGCATTCAGGGGATCGAACCCATGACTTTACTCATTGAACGACCACCCATATAGGACTCTTTTGGGTTCTAGGATTCCCGGCCCACCACACATCCTTCCCTGTCCATGTTCATGTAACCCGTAGGCCACGCAACCGTAAAGGGAGGACTGACGGAGCGAGGCCCTAGCTCTTGCCGCCTATGCAAGCAAACGAGCTCCGTCCCTATACTAAGGTGCGCACCTGAACTCCGCGGACAGTACCAGCCTGACGAATTAACCGCTGAGCTAACTCCGGTTGGTGATTGAAGACGATCAATTAATTCTTTTATAGATAAGATTGCGAAATCGCGCGCGTTAAAACTGAGGAAAAAATGACGTCGGGCAGAACGGGGACTCGAACCCAGGCGATGGAACCCCGCAGACGAGGAGCCTAACCACTCGGCCATTGGACTACCAGTCGACATTGTTTCAAATCGATGTGACTTATGTTTGAAAACTGGAGTATTAGCTCCAGTATAGAATGAAGAATAAAAAGTTATGTGGTGTTGACCAAGCATTCAGGGGATCGAACCCATGACTTTACTCATTGAACGACCACCCATATAGGACTCTTTTGGGTTCTAGGATTCCCGGCCCACCACACATCCTTCCCTGTCCATGTTCATGTAACCCGTAGGCCACGCAACCGTAAAGGGAGGACTGACGGAGCGAGGCCCTAGCTCTTGCCGCCTATGCAAGCAAACGAGCTCCGTCCCTATACTAAGGTGCGCACCTGAACTCCGCGGACAGTACCAGCCTGACGAATTAACCGCTGAGCTAACTCCGGTTGGTGATTGAAGACGATCAATTAATTCTTTTATAGATAAGATTGCGAAATCGCGCGCGTTAAAACTGAGGAAAAAATGACGTCGGGCATAACGGGGACTCGAACCCAGGCGATGGATCCCCGCAGACGAGGAGCCTAACCACTCGGCCATTGGACTACCAGTCGACATTGTTTCAAATCGATGTGACTTATGTTTGAAAACTGGAGTATTAGCTCCAGTATAGAATGAAGAAAAAAAAGTTATGTGGTGTTGACCAAGCATTCAGGGGATCGAACCCATGACTTTACTCATTGAACGACTACCCATATAGGACTCTTTTGGGTTCTAGGATTCCCGGCCCACCACACATCCTTCCCTGTCCATGTTCATGTAACCCGTAGGCCACGCAACCGTAAAGGGAGGACTGACGGAGCGAGGCCCTAGCTCTTGCCGCCTATGCAAGCAAACAAGCTCCGTCCCTATACTAAGGTGCGCACCTGAACTCCGCGGACAGTACCAGCCTGACGAATTAACCGCTGAGCTAACTCCGGTTGGTGATTGAAGACGATCAATTAATTCTTTTATAGATAAGATTGCGAAATCGCGCGCGTTAAAACTGAGGAAAAAATGACGTCGGGCAGAACGGGGACTCGAACCCAGGCGATGGAACCCCGCAGACGAGGAGCCTAACCACTCGGCCATTGGACTACCAGTCGACATTGTTTCAAATCGATGTGACTTATGTTTGAAAACTGGAGTATTAGCTCCAGTATAGAATGAAGAATAAAAAGTTATGTGGTGTTGACCAAGCATTCAGGGGATCGAACCCATGACTTTACTCATTGAACGACCACCCATATAGGACTCTTTTGGGTTCTAGGATTCCCGGCCCACCACACATCCTTCCCTGTCCATGTTCATGTAACCCGTAGGCCACGCAACCGTAAAGGGAGGACTGACGGAGCGAGGCCCTAGCTCTTGCCGCCTATGCAAGCAAACGAGCTCCGTCCCTATACTAAGGTGCGCACCTGAACTCCGCGGACAGTACCAGCCTGACGAATTAACCGCTGAGCTAACTCCGGTTGGTGATTGAAGACGATCAATTAATTCTTTTATAGATAAGATTGCGAAATCGCGCGCGTTAAAACTGAGGAAAAAATGACGTCGGGCAGAACGGGGACTCGAACCCAGGCGATGGAACCCCGCAGACGAGGAGCCTAACCACTCGGCCATTGGACTACCAGTCGACATTGTTTCAAATCGATGTGACTTATGTTTGAAAACTGGAGTATTAGCTCCAGTATAGAATGAAGAAAAAAAGTTATGTGGTGTTGACCAAGCATTCAGGGGATCGAAACCATGACTTTACTCATTGAACGACCACCCATATAGGACTCTTTTGGGTTCTAGGATTCCCGGCCCACCACACATCCTTCCCTGTCCATGTTCATGTAACCCGTAGGCCACGCAACCGTAAAGGGAGGACTGACGGAGCGAGGCCCTAGCTCTTGCCGCCTATGCAAGCAAACGAGCTCCGTCCCTATACTAAGGTGCGCACCTGAACTCCGCGGACAGTACCAGCCTGACGAATTAACCGCTGAGCTAACTCCGGTTGGTGATTGAAGACGATCAATTAATTCTTTTATAGATAAGATTGCGAAATCGCGCGCGTTAAAACTGAGGAAAAAATGACGTCGGGCATAACGGGGACTCGAACCCAGGCGATGGATCCCCGCAGACGAGGAGCCTAACCACTCGGCCATTGGACTACCAGTCGACATTGTTTCAAATCGATGTGACTTATGTTTGAAAACTGGAGTATTAGCTCCAGTATAGAATGAAGAAAAAAAAGTTATGTGGTGTTGACCAAGCATTCAGGGGATCGAACCCATGACTTTACTCATTGAACGACTACCCATATAGGACTCTTTTGGGTTCTAGGATTCCCGGCCCACCACACATCCTTCCCTGTCCATGTTCATGTAACCCGTAGGCCACGCAACCGTAAAGGGAGGACTGACGGAGCGAGGACCTAGCTCTTGCCGCCTATGCAAGCAAACAAGCTCCGTCCCTATACTAAGGTGCGCACCTGAACTCCGCGGACAGTACCAGCCTGACGAATTAACCGCTGAGCTAACTCCGGTTGGTGATTGAAGACGATCAATTAATTCTTTTATAGATAAGATTGCGAAATCGCGCGCGTTAAAACTGAGGAAAAAATGACGTCGGGCAGAACGGGGACTCGAACCCAGGCGATGGAACCCCGCAGACGAGGAGCCTAACCACTCGGCCATTGGACTACCAGTCGACATTGTTTCAAATCGATGTGACTTATGTTTGAAAACTGGAGTATTAGCTCCAGTATAGAATGAAGAAAAAAAGTTATGTGGTGTTGACCAAGCATTCAGGGGATCGAACCCATGACTTTACTCATTGAACGACCACCCATATAGGACTCTTTTGGGTTCTAGGATTCCCGGCCCACCACACATCCTTCCCTGTCCATGTTCATGTAACCCGTAGGCCACGCAACCGTAAAGGGAGGACTGACGGAGCGAGGCCCTAGCTCTTGCCGCCTATGCAAGCAAACGAGCTCCGTCCCTATACTAAGGTGCGCACCTGAACTCCGCGGACAGTACCAGCCTGACGAATTAACCGCTGAGCTAACTCCGGTTGGTGATTGAAGACGATCAATTAATTCTTTTATAGATAAGATTGCGAAATCGCGCGCGTTAAAACTGAGGAAAAAATGACGTCGGGCAGAACGGGGACTCGAACCCAGGCGATGGAACCCCGCAGACGAGGAGCCTAACCACTCGGCCATTGGACTACCAGTCGACATTGTTTCAAATCGATGTGACTTATGTTTGAAAACTGGAGTATTAGCTCCAGTATAGAATGAAGAAAAAAAAGTTATGTGGTGTTGACCAAGCATTCAGGGGATCGAACCCATGACTTTACTCATTGAACGACCACCCATATAGGACTCTTTTGGGTTCTAGGATTCCCGGCCCACCACACATCCTTCCCTGTCCATGTTCATGTAACCCGTAGGCCACGCAACCGTAAAGGGAGGACTGACGGAGCGAGGCCCTAGCTCTTGCCGCCTATGCAAGCAAACGAGCTCCGTCCCTATACTAAGGTGCGCACCTGAACTCCGCGGACAGTACCAGCCTGACGAATTAACCGCTGAGCTAACTCCGGTTGGTGATTGAAGACGATCAATTAATTCTTTTATAGATAAGATTGCGAAATCGCGCGCGTTAAAACTGAGGAAAAAATGACGTCGGGCAGAACGGGGACTCGAACCCAGGCGATGGAACCCCGCAGACGAGGAGCCTAACCACTCGGCCATTGGACTACCAGTCGACATTGTTTCAAATCGATGTGACTTATGTTTGAAAACTGGAGTATTAGCTCCAGTATAGAATGAAGAAAAAAAAGTTATGTGGTGTTGACCAAGCATTCAGGGGATCGAACCCATGACTTTACTCATTGAACGACCACCCATATAGGACTCTTTTGGGTTCTAGGATTCCCGGCCCACCACACATCCTTCCCTGTCCATGTTCATGTAACCCGTAGGCCACGCAACCGTAAAGGGAGGACTGACGGAGCGAGGCCCTAGCTCTTGCCGCCTATGCAAGCAAACGAGCTCCGTCCCTATACTAAGGTGCGCACCTGAACTCCGCGGACAGTACCAGCCTGACAAATTAACCGCTGAGCTAACTCCGGTTGGTGATTGAAGACGATCAATTAATTCTTTTATAGATAAGATTGCGAAATCGCGCGCGTTAAAACTGAGGAAAAAATGACGTCGGGCAGAACGGGGACTCGAACCCAGGCGATGGAACCCCGCAGACGAGGAGCCTAACCACTCGGCCATTGGACTACCAGTCGACATTGTTTCAAATCGATGTGACTTATGTTTGAAAACTGGAGTATTAGCTCCAGTATAGAATGAAGAATAAAAAGTTATGTGGTGTTGACCAAGCATTCAGGGGATCGAACCCATGACTTTACTCATTGAACGACCACCCATATAGGACTCTTTTGGGTTCTAGGATTCCCGGCCCACCACACATCCTTCCCTGTCCATGTTCATGTAACCCGTAGGCCACGCGACCGTAAAGGGAGGACTGACGGAGCGAGGCCCTAGCTCTTGCCGCCTATGCAAGCAAACGAGCTCCGTCCCTATACTAAGGTGCGCACCTGAACTCCGCGGACAGTACCAGCCTGACGAATTAACCGCTGAGCTAACTCCGGTTGGTGATTGAAGACGATCAATTAATTCTTTTATAGATAAGATTGCGAAATCGCGCGCGTTAAAACTGAGGAAAAAATGACGTCGGGCAGAACGGGGACTCGAACCCAGGCGATGGAACCCCGCAGACGAGGAGCCTAACCACTCGGCCATTGGACTACCAGTCGACATTGTTTCAAATCGATGTGACTTATGTTTGAAAACTGGAGTATTAGCTCCAGTATAGAATGAAGAAAAAAAGTTATGTGGTGTTGACCAAGCATTCAGGGGATCGAAACCATGACTTTACTCATTGAACGACCACCCATATAGGACTCTTTTGGGTTCTAGGATTCCCGGCCCACCACACATCCTTCCCTGTCCATGTTCATGTAACCCGTAGGCCACGCAACCGTAAAGGGAGGACTGACGGAGCGAGGCCCTAGCTCTTGCCGCCTATGCAAGCAAACGAGCTCCGTCCCTATACTAAGGTGCGCACCTGAACTCCGCGGACAGTACCAGCCTGACGAATTAACCGCTGAGCTAACTCCGGTTGGTGATTGAAGACGATCAATTAATTCTTTTATAGATAAGATTGCGAAATCGCGCGCGTTAAAACTGAGGAAAAAATGACGTCGGGCATAACGGGGACTCGAACCCAGGCGATGGATCCCCGCAGACGAGGAGCCTAACCACTCGGCCATTGGACTACCAGTCGACATTGTTTCAAATCGATGTGACTTATGTTTGAAAACTGGAGTATTAGCTCCAGTATAGAATGAAGAAAAAAAAGTTATGTGGTGTTGACCAAGCATTCAGGGGATCGAACCCATGACTTTACTCATTGAACGACTACCCATATAGGACTCTTTTGGGTTCTAGGATTCCCGGCCCACCACACATCCTTCCCTGTCCATGTTCATGTAACCCGTAGGCCACGCAACCGTAAAGGGAGGACTGACGGAGCGAGGCCCTAGCTCTTGCCGCCTATGCAAGCAAACGAGCTCCGTCCCTATACTAAGGTGCGCACCTGAACTCCGCGGACAGTACCAGCCTGACGAATTAACCGCTGAGCTAACTCCGGTTGGTGATTGAAGACGATCAATTAATTCTTTTATAGATAAGATTGCGAAATCGCGCGCGTTAAAACTGAGGAAAAAATGACGTCGGGCAGAACGGGGACTCGAACCCAGGCGATGGAACCCCGCAGACGAGGAGCCTAACCACTCGGCCATTGGACTACCAGTCGACATTGTTTCAAATCGATGTGACTTATGTTTGAAAACTGGAGTATTAGCTCCAGTATAGAATGAAGAATAAAAAGTTATGTGGTGTTGACCAAGCATTCAGGGGATCGAACCCATGACTTTACTCATTGAACGACCACCCATATAGGACTCTTTTGGGTTCTAGGATTCCCGGCCCACCACACATCCTTCCCTGTCCATGTTCATGTAACCCGTAGGCCACGCAACCGTAAAGGGAGGACTGACGGAGCGAGGCCCTAGCTCTTGCCGCCTATGCAAGCAAACGAGCTCCGTCCCTATACTAAGGTGCGCACCTGAACTCCGCGGACAGTACCAGCCTGACGAATTAACCGCTGAGCTAACTCCGGTTGGTGATTGAAGACGATCAATTAATTCTTTTATAGATAAGATTGCGAAATCGCGCGCGTTAAAACTGAGGAAAAAATGACGTCGGGCAGAACGGGGACTCGAACCCAGGCGATGGAACCCCGCAGACGAGGAGCCTAACCACTCGGCCATTGGACTACCAGTCGACATTGTTTCAAATCGATGTGACTTATGTTTGAAAACTGGAGTATTAGCTCCAGTATAGAATGAAGAAAAAAAGTTATGTGGTGTTGACCAAGCATTCAGGGGATCGAAACCATGACTTTACTCATTGAACGACCACCCATATAGGACTCTTTTGGGTTCTAGGATTCCCGGCCCACCACACATCCTTCCCTGTCCATGTTCATGTAACCCGTAGGCCACGCAACCGTAAAGGGAGGACTGACGGAGCGAGGCCCTAGCTCTTGCCGCCTATGCAAGCAAACGAGCTCCGTCCCTATACTAAGGTGCGCACCTGAACTCCGCGGACAGTACCAGCCTGACGAATTAACCGCTGAGCTAACTCCGGTTGGTGATTGAAGACGATCAATTAATTCTTTTATAGATAAGATTGCGAAATCGCGCGCGTTAAAACTGAGGAAAAAATGACGTCGGGCATAACGGGGACTCGAACCCAGGCGATGGATCCCCGCAGACGAGGAGCCTAACCACTCGGCCATTGGACTACCAGTCGACATTGTTTCAAATCGATGTGACTTATGTTTGAAAACTGGAGTATTAGCTCCAGTATAGAATGAAGAAAAAAAAGTTATGTGGTGTTGACCAAGCATTCAGGGGATCGAACCCATGACTTTACTCATTGAACGACTACCCATATAGGACTCTTTTGGGTTCTAGGATTCCCGGCCCACCACACATCCTTCCCTGTCCATGTTCATGTAACCCGTAGGCCACGCAACCGTAAAGGGAGGACTGACGGAGCGAGGACCTAGCTCTTGCCGCCTATGCAAGCAAACGAGCTCCGTCCCTATACTAAGGTGCGCACCTGAACTCCGCGGACAGTACCAGCCTGACGAATTAACCGCTGAGCTAACTCCGGTTGGTGATTGAAGACGATCAATTAATTCTTTTATAGATAAGATTGCGAAATCGCGCGCGTTAAAACTGAGGAAAAAATGACGTCGGGCAGAACGGGGACTCGAACCCAGGCGATGGAACCCCGCAGACGAGGAGCCTAACCACTCGGCCATTGGACTACCAGTCGACATTGTTTCAAATCGATGTGACTTATGTTTGAAAACTGGAGTATTAGCTCCAGTATAGAATGAAGAAAAAAAGTTATGTGGTGTTGACCAAGCATTCAGGGGATCGAACCCATGACTTTACTCATTGAACGACCACCCATATAGGACTCTTTTGGGTTCTAGGATTCCCGGCCCACCACACATCCTTCCCTGTCCATGTTCATGTAACCCGTAGGCCACGCAACCGTAAAGGGAGGACTGACGGAGCGAGGCCCTAGCTCTTGCCGCCTATGCAAGCAAACGAGCTCCGTCCCTATACTAAGGTGCGCACCTGAACTCCGCGGACAGTACCAGCCTGACGAATTAACCGCTGAGCTAACTCCGGTTGGTGATTGAAGACGATCAATTAATTCTTTTATAGATAAGATTGCGAAATCGCGCGCGTTAAAACTGAGGAAAAAATGACGTCGGGCAGAACGGGGACTCGAACCCAGGCGATGGAACCCCGCAGACGAGGAGCCTAACCACTCGGCCATTGGACTACCAGTCGACATTGTTTCAAATCGATGTGACTTATGTTTGAAAACTGGAGTATTAGCTCCAGTATAGAATGAAGAAAAAAAAGTTATGTGGTGTTGACCAAGCATTCAGGGGATCGAACCCATGACTTTACTCATTGAACGACCACCCATATAGGACTCTTTTGGGTTCTAGGATTCCCGGCCCACCACACATCCTTCCCTGTCCATGTTCATGTAACCCGTAGGCCACGCAACCGTAAAGGGAGGACTGACGGAGCGAGGCCCTAGCTCTTGCCGCCTATGCAAGCAAACGAGCTCCGTCCCTATACTAAGGTGCGCACCTGAACTCCGCGGACAGTACCAGCCTGACGAATTAACCGCTGAGCTAACTCCGGTTGGTGATTGAAGACGATCAATTAATTCTTTTATAGATAAGATTGCGAAATCGCGCGCGTTAAAACTGAGGCAAAAAATGACGTCGGGCAGAACGGGGACTCGAACCCAGGCGATGGAACCCCGCAGACGAGGAGCCTAACCACTCGGCCATTCGACTACCAGTCAACACTGTTTGAAATCGATGTGACTTAATAGGTTTGGAAGCTGGAGTAATAGCTCTATCCTACATCTGCTCAAAGGAAGAAGGAGAAACTGTGTTTTCAGGGTTAATGAGCCGCCCACGCATTAATTGTCCGAAAATTCGACTTATTTTATGTCGATAGAGGGCGCGCCACACAAATAGAAGTCACCAGCAAAGCGCGCGCTCAAAGAAAACAACACCAAATCAGACAAACGGCGCTGCCTCGCGACACTCGGTAGTAGGGTGGCAATGTATATATTTTTCATTGGAAATTTAGAAATTTAAATAAAATTGTCTTGTTTGCATTGGGTAAGAATTTTTCAAAACAAATCTTCGGTCAACCCACCAAAAATTGAAAAGAATATGACATGCTGGTCGTCATGTTTCTGTAGTCCCTGAACACGTGAGAGTTCTAAGTATTTTAATAAGATCGTGAAAGTATAGGAGTTTTAGCCCTTAGGTCTATGGGAATTGATTTGCTCCGTTTCACCCAAAGGGCTCTGTGTTAATAAACCCCGGTCACAACGGATCGTACAAAATGTTGTCGTGGTAAGGCCTGGTCACAACGAACCCACGACGCATTTGTTCCACGACACGACATAACATTTGGGCAGATCGTGGGTCATCGGGGGTCGTCGCTAGACAGTCCTACGAAATTTCGAGCATCGTGGCATCGATGTACGTACATGTACGTACGGACGGGTAATGACGCCTTGATCAAGGCTAAAGAAAACTATGCATAGAAAGTTCAAGAAATGTAAATATCGTATTATTCTCTATTCCACATCTTGTGAAAGTCCAAGGGTGGCATCGAAATAAATTTAGAAATTACAAGTCGATTTGCAAGCGGGGGTGGGGGGGGGGGGGGGGGGAATATACATTGTACGTTTGCACTTTCACAAACATAGCATTCAAATGTATTGTAACGTCGAGCGACACATCAGAGCCGTTAAAACTGAAGAAAAAAAACACCATCGGCCAGGACGAGGACTCGAACCCAGGCGATAAAACGCCGCAAACGAGGAGCCTAACCACTCGGCCATTGGACTACCAGTCGACATTGTTTCAAATCGATGTGACTTATGTTTGAAAACTGGAGTATTAGCTCCAGTATAGAATGAAGAAAAAAAAGTTATGTGGTGTTGACCAAGCATTCAGGGGATCGAACCCATGACTTTACTCATTGAACGACCACCCATATAGGACTCTTTTGGGTTCTAGGATTCCCGGCCCACCACACATCCTTCCCTGTCCATGTTCATGTAACCCGTAGGCCACGCAACCGTAAAGGGAGGACTGACGGAGCGAGGCCCTAGCTCTTGCCGCCTATGCAAGCAAACGAGCTCCGTCCCTATTAGTCCGGCGGATATGTGAAATAATTGTGGGTTTTGGGGTACAAGCATGAAAGTTGGCACACTTCTAGACATTGGCCTAAAATAATATTTAAGGATTGGACCCACCTGAAAAAAAGGCCTTTGTCAGGATTGGCGGCCATTTAAAAAAATGGCGTCCAAAACACATAAGCAACATAGGGAATGTTGTAATATAATGCACTCAAATGCACGTATTGCTTCTTGTTTAATCTTGTAGTAGCATAACCTTCCATAAACAAATTATACATACTACAAGAATCAGTTCCGAGTCAGTAATATGCAAAATTTGACTCAATTTAATGACAAAAATGTATGTTTTGGCTCCGAAATAGTGCGTGAACGCAAAAGCGACATTGAAATTGTGTTGTTATTTTAGACTTATATGCTCCAACTGATTTTGATGCAACTTTAGAATGCTACAAAAGTACACACACCTTCTATGTACTACCGGACTCACTAGTGAATCGGCGATTTTGTTAGGTTTGGCACATTTTTCAGACTGTCAAGTTATATGCTACTGCATATGAAAGTTTTGCTAGGTGTGAATGTACATGGAAGTGATTAAATAATATTCTTCATCTCAAAGTCTTGTTAAGGTACATAATTAATGTTTTCTACCCCAACTTGTATGACACAATGCCGAGTCAGGATTTTTTGTGAGAACGCCATGACAGTTATGTAATTAGTGTTTCTACAGGTCACAGTCTTGGCCTCCACACTGGCACAAGGCAGTACATCTTAGGGCAGCCTTCCTGCAGGTGCACCTTCCTCTGTAGCCTTTCTTGCAGCCACACCGAATAAGTTCCCTTGATGATATGCTGGCTTCGGGTAGGGTTGTCCACAGTGGTCTCCAATTGGGAGGGTCAGTCCATCCCCAGTCCTCGGGTGATGGCAACTGTGGCATGTCCCCAGCAATGCCCTCCTTGGTATACAGCCCTCTTGATGTGCTGCACCATGGCAGCCTTAGTTGGTGGGATAGCTTCCATGTTGCGCCCTTTCTTTGTGAAAATTTCTTGCCCAGCCTCATCAATGTTCACCATGCTGCTGGTTTGATCATAAAGGAGGATGGTGAACCGCTCAAGGACAACCACATCCTAATCACTGAGTTGTGTTGGTCCTCGTGACAGGGTCACTGTGTCACATCCGGAGAATGCGTGTAACATTGGGAGCGATCTCGTGAGCAGCTATGTACCGAAAATGTTTTCCAGTCCCAAACGCCACCCACAGCTCCTGGATGTCCGTGTTGGTTGCTGCTGCCACGGCCAGGACGACTACATCTGTGTCCACTGTCCGCAGGAGGACTTTCTGGTAGCCTTCATTGACGGCATCTGCCAGGTGCAGTATCATGCGCGTGTCTGCCTCTTCATGATTGCAAGGCGATAGGTGACTGGTGTCTCGAGAGAGGCTGCACTTCTCCGTCTGTAGTGATCACCTGCTTCTCTGTCTCCAAGTGAGTGAGGTGCTCTGCCAAGAATGTGAAGAGTTCCATTTTGTTGGCACTGATCCGCAGAAACTGCTGCCAGTTCCCTGGTAGATTGGTTAGCCCATCTACTCTTTTTCGGATTCCCGTGCCACGCTTTGCTCTGGTTTGGGACTTGAGACTGTTCTCTTTGTACTGGTCCCAGACTATATCAACACGTCTGGCACGCTGTAGCTGACGTTGGACGTATGGCAGGAATACCTTCAGTGCATATTCGTCAAAGGTTTTGGCAGCCACTGGCTTCAGCATGTTGACCACCACAGCCCCATCTATAATGGTGACATCAGTGTCTGGGGCATCACCGTGGACTTCTGTACAGCGCTCCAGGCATTCCATGAGATCAGCCTTCGTTCCAAGTCTTAGTTTGCCAAGCTGCAATAACGACGGAGGGCATGCCTGGTTTTTGTGGTGAAAGAAGTCTTGTAAGTTGCCATCCCTTGACTGACAGGCAATGTAGAGTCTTGAAAAGAGAGAACAGTCACTCTTCAGGGAAGACACTTGAAGACTTGTTTTTGACTTCTCTCTTTGAGGGGGGCGGCTGAAGAGTAGTAGCCTGTTTTTCTTGACTGGTTCTGATATGGCTGATGACCGTTCCAGCAGTCGATCAGCCACGTAAGTCTCGTATTGTTGTTTTCCTATATCCTCAGCCTTCCGAAATGAAGACACCACAGCTGAGTTGACGATGTCCCTTGTGTCCAGTCTCAGGAGGTCAGTGGAGTCTTCTAGGAATGGATTGCCCATTTCCTCCATGACTTCAATAAGTCTTGTGACATGCTGTCCAAACGTCACCTGAGAACTCTTGGTCTGTTCATGGTGCCGTGTTTCCAGAGACCCCTTGTGCTTTCTATCCATGGATGCCTCAAATTTAGTGGTCATCTTCATCAGTTCCGGACCAGCAACCATCCAGCGTCTCAGGGCTTTAGGGGATTGAGTCAGTCCAAAAGCACCACCGTCATTTTAAACAGCAGCATTGTTTTGCTCGTGGGCTTGGTCCAGTGCCATGGACGAGAACACTCTGTAGGTCTTGCGGACTGTAAAGTTGCCCTTGACAAATTCTGCAGCAATCTCAGGGTGAGCCTTCGTCAGATTCACCATGTCCCGAATGTGAACTGGCAGCCACCTCGCATAGTTAGTATGATCCAAGGTGAAGAACCATGGTGCCAGCTGTGTCAAACAGTCCTTGTAGAGAGCAAAGTTTGCCACTCTCAGTGACCTGATGTAGCTTAAAACGAGGAGCTGCAGCTGCAGAGCTGTGTACCAAAAATGGAACTAGGGAATCTCCTGAGTCTTTCCACTACACCAGTCATCGAACGACTCTGCTAGGATTCCTGGTTCCAGTGACTCTTTGTGGTGAATATTTGACTTCTTCAGCAAGATGAACAGACTGTTTGCAGTAACTTGGTGTGCGTGCCTGGTCCTTGTGACATGAGATACCTTCAGGAAGGAATCTGCCGTGCCTGGTGATGACACTTTGGCCTGGACGAGGGCCTCCACCCAGCCAGAGTCCTCTAGCCAGTCTCCTATCATCCTGAGTGCCGCCATCTCAATATGCAGTCCTCCCAAGACGATGACGAACTGGTCTTCTCCATGGCTTGCTGGCCAGTTCCACTGTATTTGTTTTGCGATGGTGTAGAGTGGCTGGTCTAGTGTAATCACTGGGACTTGGTCAGGGTTGAGTTGCTGAACAGCTTGCTTGATAACATCCATTGAATGCCGTATCATGGAAACAGATTTGGAGTCATCGGGAAAGAGGGGCAGCAGTGCTTCAATAGGCTGGGGACACTCTGGTACTGCCTGCTGTCTGGCATGGTAGGCTGCCCAGGATATGTGGCTATCTCTGTCAACGTCATAAAAAATAGGGGCAAGCAAAAGGGGACCCTAATACATCTGCACACAATGAAATATGAAATACAACCGCATATGTTGCCGAGCCAGCAATTATTGCATTGAAAAGGGGGAGGGGGGGGGGGGGTTGACAGCTGTTTTTTAAGTAATACTATAACATTCTAGTAGTTATTCTTATAGAAAATTAAAAAAAAAAAAAAAGTTTGCATTATATTACAACATTTCCTATGTCACTTATGCGTTTTGGAGGCAATTTTTTTTAAATGGCCGCCAATCCTGACAAAGGCCTTTTTTCAGGTGGGTCCAATCCTTAAATATTCTTTTAGGCCAAGGTCTAGAAGTGTGCAAAATTTCATGCTTGTACCCCAAAACCCACAATTGGGTGTATTTACTGCACATATCCGCCGGACTATATACTAAGGTGCGCACCTGAACTCCGCGGACAGTACCAGCCTGACGAATTAACCGCTGAGCTAACTCCGGTTGGTGATTGAAGACGATCAATTAATTCTTTTATAGATAAGATTGCGAAATCGCGCGCGTTAAAACTGAGGAAAAAATGACGTCGGGCAGAACGGGGACTCGAACCCAGGCGATGGAACCCCGCAGACGAGGAGCCTAACCACTCGGCCATTGGACTACTAGTCGACATTGTTTCAAATCGATGTGACTTATGCTTGAAAACTGGAGTATTAGCTCCAGTATAGAATGAAGACAAAAAAGTTATGTGGGGTTGACCAAGCATTCAGGGGATCGAACCCATAACTTTACTCATTGAACGACCACCCATATAGGACTCTTTTGGGTTCTAGGATTCCCGGCCCACCACACATCCTTCCCTGTCCATGTTCATGTAACCCGTAGGCCACGCAACCGTAAAGGGAGGACTGACGGAGCGAGGCCCTAGCTCTTGCCGCCTATGCAAGCAAACGAGCTCCGTCCCTATACTAAGGTGCGCACCTGAACTCCGCGGACAGTACCAGCCTGACGAATTAACCGCTGAGCTAACTCCGGTTGGTGATTGAAGACGATCAATTAATTCTTTTATAGATAAGATTGCGAAATCGCGCGCGTTAAAACTGAGGAAAAAATGACGTCGGGCAGAACGGGGACACGAACCCAGGCGATGGAACCCCGCAGACGAGGAGCCTAACCACTCGGCCATTCGACTACCAGTCAACACTGTTTGAAATCGATGTGACTTAATAGGTTTGGAAGCTGGAGTAATAGCTCTATCCTACATCTGCTCAAAGGAAGAAGGAGAAACTGTGTTTTCAGGGTTAATGAGCCGCCCACGCATTAATTGTCCGAAAATTCGACTTATTTTATGTCGATAGAGGGCGCGCCACACAAATAGAAGTCACCAGCAAAGCGCGCGCTCAAAGGAAACAACCCAAAATCAGACAAACGGCGCTGCCTCGCGACACTCGGTAGTAGGGTGGCAATGTATATATTTTTCATTGGAAATTTAGAAATTTAAATAAAATTGTCTTGCTTGCATTGGGTAAGAATTTTTCAAAACAAATCTTTGGTCAACCCACCAAAAATTGAAAAGAATATGACATGCTGGTCGTCATGTTTCTGTAGTCCCTGAACACGTGAGAGTTCTAAGTATTTTAATAAGATCGTGAAAGTATAGGCGTTTTAGCCCTTAGGTCTATGGGAATTGATTTGCTCCGTTTCACCAAAAGGGCTCTGTGTTAATAAACCCCGGTCACAACGGATCGTACGAAATGTTGTCGTGGTAAGGCCTGGTCACAACGAACCCACGACGCATTTGTTCCACGACACGACATAAAATTTGGGCAGATCGTGGGTCATCGGGGGTCGTCGCTAGACAGTCCTACGAAATTTCGAGCATCGTGGCATCGATGTACGTACATGTACGTACGGACGGGTAATGACGCCTTGATCAAGGCTAAAGAAAACTATGCATAGAAAGTTCAAGAAATGTAAATATCGTATTATTCTCTATTCCACATCTTGTGAAAGTCCAAGGGTGGCATCGAAATAGATTTAGAAATTACAAGTCGATTTGCAAGTGGGGGTAGGGGGGGGGGGGGGACTATACATTGTACGTTTGCACTTTCACAAACATAGCATTCAAATGTATTGTAACGTCGAGCGACACATCAGAGCCGTTAAAACTGAAAAAAACCAAAAACCATCGGCCAGGACGAGGACTCGAACCCAGGCGATGAAACGCCGCAAACGAGGAGCCTAACCACTCGGCAATTGGACTACCAGTCGACATTGTTTCAAATCGATGTGACTTATGTTTGAAAACTGGAGTATTAGCTCCAGTATAGAATGAAGAAAAAAAAGCTATGTGGTGTTGACCAAGCATTCAGGGGATCGAACCCATGACTTTACTCATTGAACGACCACCCATATAGGACTCTTTTGGGTTCTAGGATTCCCGGCCCACCACACATCCTTCCCTGTCCATGTTCATGTAACCCGTAGGCCACGCAACCGTAAAGGGAGGACTGACGGAGCGAGGCCCTAGCTCTTGCCGCCTATGCAAGCAAACGAGCTCCGTCCCTATGGTGCGCACCTGAACTCCGCGGACAGTACCAGCCTGATGAATTAACCGCTGAGCTAACTCCGGTTGGTGATTGAAGACGATCAATTAATTATTTTATAGATAAGATTGCGAAATCGCGCGCGTTAAAACTAAGGAAAAAATGACGTCGGGCAGAACGGGGACTCGAACCCAGGCGATGGAACCCCGCAGACGAGGAGCCTAACCACTCGGCCATTGGACTACCAGTCGACATTGTGTTTGAAAACTGGAGTATTAGCTCCAGTATAGAATGAAGAAAAAAAAGTTATGTGGTGTTGACCAAGCATTCAGGGGATCGAACCCATGACTTTACTCATTGAACGACCACCCATATAGGACTCTTTTGGGTTCTAGGATTCCCGGCCCACCACACATCCTTCCCTGTCCATGTTCATGTAACCCGTAGGCCACGCAACCGTAAAGGGAGGACTGACGGAGCGAGGCCCTAGCTCTTGCCGCCTATGCAAGCAAACGAGCTCCGTCCCTATACTAAGCCGCGCACCTGAACTCCGCGGACAGTACCAGCCTGACGAATTAACCGCTGAGCTAACTCCGGTTGGTGATTGAAGACGATCAATTAATTCTTTTATAGATAAGATTGCGAAATCGCGCGCGTTAAAACTGAGGAAAAAATGACGTCGGGCAGAACGGGGACTCGAACCCAGGCGATGGAACCCCGCAGACGAGGAGCCTAACCACTCGGCCATTGGACTACTAGTCGACATTGTTTCAAATCGATGTGACTTATGCTTGAAAACTGGAGTATTAGCTCCAGTATAGAATGAAGACAAAAAAGTTATGTGGGGTTGACCAAGCATTCAGGGGATCGAACCCATAACTTTACTCATTGAACGACCACCCATATAGGACTCTTTTGGGTTCTAGGATTCCCGGCCCACCACACATCCTTCCCTGTCCATGTTCATGTAACCCGTAGGCCACGCAACCGTAAAGGGAGGACTGACGGAGCGAGGCCCTAGCTCTTGCCGCCTATGCAAGCAAACGAGCTCCGTCCCTATACTAAGGTGCGCACCTGAACTCCGCGGACAGTACCAGCCTGACGAATTAACCGCTGAGCTAACTCCGGTTGGTGATTGAAGACGATCAATTAATTCTTTTATAGATAAGATTGCGAAATCGCGCGCGTTAAAACTAAGGAAAAAATGACGTCGGGCAGAACGGGGACTCGAACCCAGGCGATGGAACCCCGCAGACGAGGAGCCTAACCACTCGGCCATTGGACTACCAGTCGACATTGTGTTTGAAAACTGGAGTATTAGCTCCAGTATAGAATGAAGAAAAAAAAGTTATGTGGTGTTGACCAAGCATTCAGGGGATCGAACCCATGACTTTACTCATTGAACGACCACCCATATAGGACTCTTTTGGGTTCTAGGATTCCCGGCCCACCACACATCCTTCCCTGTCCATGTTCATGTAACCCGTAGGCCACGCAACCGTAAAGGGAGGACTGACGGAGCGAGGCCCTAGCTCTTGCCGCCTATGCAAGCAAACGAGCTCCGTCCCTATACTAAGCCGCGCACCTGAACTCCGCGGACAGTACCAGCCTGACGAATTAACCGCTGAGCTAACTCCGGTTGGTGATTGAAGACGATCAATTAATTCTTTTATAGATAAGATTGCGAAATCGCGCGCGTTAAAACTGAGGAAAAAATGACGTCGGGCAGAACGGGGACTCGAACCCAGGCGATGGAACCCCGCAGACGAGGAGCCTAACCACTCGGCCATTCGACTACCAGTCAACACTGTTTCAAATCGATGTGACTTAATAGGTTTGGAAACTGGAGTAATTTTACTCGGTAAAATGTTGGTTTCAACAGGGTAATAACGGTTATATTTGAATTGGGAAATGTTGCTGGGATTGCTATAATTTTACTGTTATTACTCAAGTTCCCAATGTTATAACCAATTCAACCTTTTCACCATTACCCACATTACCTGTATTATCCTGTTGTTACTCGGTAAAATGTTGGTTTCAACAGGGTAATAGCGGTTAAATTTGGACTTTGAAATTTGGTAGACCGGTACACCATTTTTCAAGAGTTGTTCTCATCATAAACAAATTCTGTCAGTATCAAGGATCAATTATATCCAATCCTTATATTGAAAAAAACACATTAAGGAATTTATAACAATTTCATTATCACACAGGTAATATCATTTGGGTAATAACACGATAATATCGGTAAAATTTGGACTTAGTCAAATTTTGGGGTGATATTAATGGTAATATCGGTAACCGGTCACAACTTGCCCAGTGGGCAGTAACCGTTCGGCCCTACGACTTAAAAACGTGATACATTATACAAATTTAGTTTTCTTTAAAACATAGGTGATGAAAAACAACAGTACACATTTTATGCCAATATAATCTGTCGTTAATAACGGTAGGGACTATTACTCCCTCCATGGTCAAACTATTCAAGTTGGACCATGGGTCACAAACAGACACAAAAATAACCGACCAAAATAAACCAATATTTGTAATATTTTCTTAACCATGCAAGATTGAGACTAATTTATTTACCTGCCTTGTCAAGTGACACTGCAAACTGGAAAGAAATAATCGTGTTACAATATCGTGAACACACACAGGGCCCTGATTTAATCAATAGAGGAGGTAGATGTGCTGAAAATGGGTAGAATACCGGGGAGAAAACAGAAATATTGGGTTTGAAAGGGAAAAGATACAAGGATATCACAAACGTAAAACTGAATAAATGTTCTGAGAGAAATTAAGCAACAATTGCAACTCCAGAACTAGATCAATTAGTAGATTATATATAATGAAAAATTTTGAGAATACTTAAAAACGATTGCAACTATAGTGAAAAATTCTGAAGAAATTGTAATGCACATAATAAATTAATATATAAAAAATAAAAAATAAAACTATGTTACCTACGGCCCTCATGTACAATACAAAATAAACAGAAAAAACCTAACTGACAAACGATTTTTAAACAAAATGTTACTATTTAGTGATAAATTTATGTTACATGCATTTTATAATTTTGTTATGTACATAAATTGCTACAGAAAATGACTATTGCAGCAGTTACAAATAAAGAGTACTGCATATTTACATTTTTATTTTGGCTTTAGTTTAAATACACTGAAAATTGTAAAACGTATAGGACAATGTAAAATCTGACGCCTATTTTATAAAAACCTGAATTTAAAGGTATGATTCACCATTTGCAGATATCGAACAATTTTACTACCGAATTATTAATAAATATCTTACTTATTTAAAAGTAAATAATGATTCTAGACATTCAGAAAAATGATTAAGCTAGATCGCGAAAAAAACCCCGAATGCCGCTGTTTTTTTTGCTTTTTTTCTCGGCATCTATGATTGTAAAACTTTGGACAGGTCAGTTAATTGATATTTACTATAAAATACAACCCCCCCCCCCCCTCCCCCCTCCCCTAAAAAAAAAAATCACCCATTCCTGATAATTCAAATTACTAATAGATTAAACTCTACCACACTGGCAGTAATTTACATTAATTAGCAATGAATTAAGCATGCCTATATACACACACAAGTAAAAAATACAGACAATTGTTATATTTGGTGCCAACACAGACAAAAAAAGTGTCGGCTTCAAAACAATCAATTTCACAAGATAACCTTATGATTAGGTAAGTGGCTGATTTTAAGGGTAAACCTTTTCCACTTTACTAGTGTAACTGACCGGACACTCATCTCAAACCTTTAAGCAAATGATGCCCAAACCAGGATACATTTATAATGCTGCACACCAACTACCATTCTTTATCGACTTCTTGAAGAGAAAACAGTACCTTCTTGCAACAAGTTGTGCCAAAGAGGAATAAACCACAGTCCTCACAACTTCACAAGTCAATCATACAACATTGGGTCTCCGACCAAACTCCAAGCTAAGCCTTCGTCAGCCAGAACCCTAGAAAGCCTATAGACCCTTCGACCAAATCAGTCTAGAACTTTCTTTTCCTAAGCTTGTCTATTCCTAACCCTTTGACACCATAAAGTGGCTATGGATGCGGCCTGCTAATCCGTCCAGAATGCTATTGTCAGCACTGCCTGTGTGACGGCTGCACGCTCGGGTCCATTGTACAGTGCAGCTACTGATCGAAGGCTGCTGTGCAGTCATGCGTGTTATCCGGTGCAGTGAGGAATTAAAACCAGTGTCAAGGGTTAAAAAAACAACCTTTTTCAAGCATAATTATTGTCTCAAATTTCACGAAGTGACACATCCGTCCAAAATCGAGATTTTAAGCAATCTTAGAGTTGTGGATATTCTAACTTTTTACGATGTCCTCAACATAATTACCAAATATCGAAACACAATTTCAACGTTCATTAATTACGCTAATTACATGAAGTGATGAAAGTGCGACACACTCAGTTTTTCGAAGTGATGGGTCTCTGTGTGTCACTTAATACTTTCATTGGTTTAACATGCGTGCAGCGTGCTATAATTATTTAGAATCATGTAGCCTCCAGGATGTGCGTTTTGACGAAGTGACGTTGTAGTGTTCTAAAATGTACATTTTATACACGCGTGTGCACCGGCTGTGCACAAGCATATGCTACATGTTGGTCAGAATTTTCGTTTTGACGAAGTGACACATATCTTTAGTAATAAATTTTTCCTCATTAAGCACGATTTTATGAAAACAGGAAATTGATTTGGGCTATTTAACTACTGTGCTATCGTATCAGTCTGTTATATATATATTTTTTATTCTGGGGTAGAAATGTATGTGAAAATGCGATTTAAAAAAAAATTGATTAACTTTAAATGCAGTTTTCTTAAAATTTGGTGGGGGAAATGTGTCACTTTGTCAAAACGTTGATGATATGTCTCAAACACCTTTCTAAAATGAAAAACCTTCTTCACTATATTCATTGACACGCCAGAGGCTCTCTCCTATAGTACAGAGCGTCACGCCCTCTGAAAATAAATAAATTAATTAACCACAATATGAATGGTGTGCAGCTTCAAACAGTGGATGTTTTGCTTGTTGTCTGGTACCCCGCAACCGGTGTCACTGGCACAATATCATTCTGTTGAGTACAAGCAGAGGAACGTGTAATCAGGGGCTTGGCAAGGACATTTTCATTGGGGGGGGGGGTGTCGAAGTGAATTTTCCTACTCGGAGCCAAGCGAGCGCGAAGTCATTTATGGCAGATTCTAGAAGCTCTGTGGTGCAATCTGAGGCATTTCCTGACTATTTTCCTCTAAATTTTTCTTCGCATTTTTTATTGCATTATTTATTCTTCTGAGCGAGACTCATAATGGGAGCATTTGGCATTTAGAGCGTCGGTCTGCAAATGGGCCACCAAATTATTAATTTGGTGGCCCTTTTTGTTGACTGAGTTTTTTCGGTCACGTTGCCGATGGAGGCTCTAAATGCCGACTGACACCCCCCACACCCCCAGTCACTACGCGCCTGCGTGTAGAGACATCAGTTTATGATTTCAGCAGATCAGAGCCAATCAGAAAATGTCATAATTATGAAATAAATAATTATCTGATATTTGTTTCTAAAATTGATGGGGGAGAGGGAAGATTGGGGGAGAGGGAAGATCGGAGAGAGGGAAATCGTTACCTCACCTGTGTTTTTCTCCTCTCAATAAAGTCCACTAGCCTGGATGTGTCCAGTTGTAATGTAGGTGTCTGCATCGGGGAATCCCCACTGCTCACTGATCTCAGCCAGTCAATGTACAAACAGTCTTCAGCGCAGGGCCTGTCACTGATGACAACGAGCAACACCATGGAACCAATTATAATGTAGAGTTTATAGGGGAAGTTTTAATTCATTTTCAGGTGAAAAACACAAACAGAATGATCAAGGTGGGACTTGAACGTTTGACCCTCAGAATATTGTAGTAGAGCGACTGAACTGCATATAATCATTCGCACCTTGGACCACTGGAATAAAATACTGGGGTTCTACCAACTGAGCTATCCGTATCATTTGAGAGATGAGGTGGGATTTTAAACAAGCTCGGGTAGTTGTGTAATTGAGTCTTAGAAATGTATGCAACGTGTGTTGCGTGCCTCTCATAATCATAATGCCCTCAGCTAAAAAAGTTCCATGATATTCAAAAAGTGAGTTACACCAGAAGTGAATTCATTAGTGCACTACATTTTATGAGATAATATGTTTGTGTATACATACTACTTCACAGGATGCTTAAAGGTAGGATACACCCTTTGCAGATATCGAAAAATGTTACTACTGAATTATTGAGAAATGTCTTACTTATTTATTTGAAAGCAATTAATGATTGTACGCATCCAGCAAAATGATTGCACTAGATTTTCCTGTAATTAGTTTGAAAAATAAAATTTTATTTAAAAAAAATCACGATCGCTAGATTGCGAAAAAAATTAAAACAACATAATAACCAATGCCGGACGCCATTTGAAAACAAACGCAGTTTTTCTTGCTTTTCTTGGCTTCCAGGATTGTAAAACGTCGGAAAAGTCAGTTAAATGATAATTACTATAAAATGCAACCCCTCCAAACCAACCCATTCCTGATAATTCAAGCAATTACCAATGGTGTATCCTACTTTTAAGGACTGCCATAGACAAGAATGTATCTTTGATACAGGATTGATGATGAAAAAGTGACTATGTGACAATACAACTTTTCTGTGTTTTTTTATAACTGTCACAATTGTTCACAGTTGTTTATTGTCTGTTTCATGAAAACTCTCGCGTTAGGAAAATGTCTCTAAGGATTCCGATGTAAAGATGAGGATGATTTGAAATCACCATGACAACAGTCTAAATGCCTACCTTGGATTCTCCTTGAGAAGGTTAGAGATGAAGACCTTGGCGTGCCTCCCAACTGTCTTGAAGAACTCCTCAGGGAAGGAGAAATCCACCCTAGCGATGTTCCGACACGTCTCTTCAATCGTCTCGTCCAAAAATGGGGAAACTCCACTCAATCTGCAAGTCATTGGAAATAAATCCAGGACGTTTTATCACATCTGGAAAAATAACTCCTGAATGGAAAACATAATGAACAAATCATCATTTATATGTATTCTATCTATTTGCCCAACAACAACACAAACATGATAAAATACTTACAAAACGTAGGTTAACACGCCAACACTCCTGGATAGAACACAAAAAAGAACAATCAAGAACAATAATCAGATCATTCAGCAATATCTATCTATCTATACAGGTCCACCAGGGTTTGCCAACAACTACCCAGAATACCCCACTTGATGCACCAACACTGTGCCAATCCATGTAATTACACCCATATGTACCCAGACAAACCCAGGCAACTACACAACTGAAATCAACCTAGTTCTGACTAGATCCACACAGATACACATTCATGCATCTAGATCTATCCAGACAAAACCTGATTAACTCCTTATGTAACCAGCTTTACCAAAGTGAGCTTTTTATCCTGTAAAAGTGAGTTTGTAATGTGTATCATGTTATATGATTTTATGATTTAATGGTTTATGTACCTGTATTCTTTTAACATTTTAATTGAGGTATGTTTGGGTTTGGGGTTTTATCATGCATGTATATTTTTTAATGTCCGGGTATTTTATAGATAATCCAACCGTTTTGGCGCTTGAGCTGTGGATGTTGTTTGAAATAAAAAAATTACACACACATAAATGCAGCAAAATGCATCACAAACAAGCAGCCATTACAAAAATGCTGACCAGATATCCGATTTGCGGCTGGCAAACGCTCTATTGACAAGCTCTGGCGGTGAGAACTCGGGGCTACCAAGCAGGGTGTGGACGTAGCGTTGATCAACGACGTAGGCCGCATCGCCAAAATCTATCAGCTTGACCATGGGGGGCAGGGAGGTCATATCCACCATGAAATTCTCAGGCTGTTGGTGAGAGACAAAACATAGAGGTGAATTGTTGGTCTATTCAAGGTAAAATTGTGGTGAGAATTCTGGTGAACAAGAACCATGGTTAAATTCGATGAGAAGATTGCTTGTCGATACATAACTTGATAAGATTCACCTGACAATCATAGTCTACAGTCCAAAACATGAAATTTATCATGACATGAAACATGAAGTCTTCTCACAACCAAATATTTTTTACAGACACAACAATTGTTTAATCAGTGGATGTCCCGAAGTTTTCCCTTCTCACCCCAAGTTGGATTTTTCAACATAAAAACTTGCAAATCATGTTTAAATATTAGCCTGAAGAGACGCACCTTGATGTCCAAGTGAGCAATGCCTCGCCCATGCAGGTAGACCAGTATTTCTAGGATCTGAGCGACATAAGCTGCGATGTGCTGCTCAGTGACAATAGGAAGGCTGATGAGGTGCTCCAAGAGACGACCGTTAGGAATCCTGTAGCAAGAAACCAAAATCTAGTTAATGTCTGGTGTTTTGGGGGGTCATCACTAAAGAGTGCCATGGCCTCGTGGTCTGGAGCATTGAATTTGTGGTCTATGGGTAATTCTGCATACGTTGTGGGTTCGAGTCCAGCCTGGGGTTGTGGTACGTGTGTCCTTGGGCAAGGCACTTTGTCACTCATTGCTTCTCCCAACCCAGGAGTAAATGGGGGTAGGCATACACCGAGTTATGGGGACATTATGTGGGGACATTTTTGTGTCCCCATAACATTTTGGGTCTCCATTAAAAGAGTCTAGGGGTAGAATTGGGTTAGGGTAAAATAAAAGAAAATGGAGAAGACGACAAATTAGGGTGATGTTGACAAAAGCACATGAACCCTATAGAATGTCCCCATAACGTAATGTACTAAAAGAATGTGTGCACCTGTGAGGGCATTGATGGTTCTTGTGGTTGATTTTAGGATATCTGTAAGATCTGTAAAGATCTGAAGAACGCCCCCAGAATCTTCCAAAACAATGCAAATAACGTAATTGTGGGAATTTTCACAGAAAGTTTCAAATCCGACAACTGAATACCTGATACACAATGGACAAACTAAGGGAGAAACAAAATTGTCTGTAAGTCTGCACAATTTTTCACAAGATTGTATCTAAACATTAACACCAACTGTAAAAAAGAAGAAGATGGAACTCACAGATCAAGAATCAGAACAAGATGCTGATGCCTCTGGTAACAGCCCAGTAAGTTGTACACAGAGGGGTGACTGAGGGATCTAAGAATAGCCACTTCATTCTCAACCAGCTCCACATTCCTCAGTTTTTTGCTGATACACTTAGCGGCAACCTCCCTTTTGGTCTGCTTGTCATAACACATTTTCACGACTGAAAATCTTCCACTGTAAACAAACAAAATAATAAATAGAGCGGAGATTGTTGTTAATTCTTTTTTAGTTTTGTCAGAAAGAACTTCTTGTTAATAACATAAACTGAAATGTCCACGAAAATGGCATAATCATGCTAATATAACGTCTGGCTTTTCAACCACAAAAGGTATTTTATTTTAGCTAATATGTGAGGTGTTCAGGCAAAATGAGACGGAACTGGGCAGTACAGGGCATAGCAGAGAAAACTGCAAAATGGGTGGTCTGTTATCTCTGTTATGCCTGCTAACTATATTTTGTTAAGAAATACATGTAGTATGTAAGTAGTGGAATATGAGAGTTTTTAAGGAAAAACAATTGGCAACTTTCCATATCACATGTACTAATCTCAACATTTTACTTTTGCCACATCTTTATAAATGCGAACTTCAAACAGCCATAACTTGTTTATGGAATGCCTGATTGAAGCGCAACAAACAGCATTGTATAATTGGATAATTGTATCCTCTTTCGTAACACATGAAAAATCTCATTTCAACCTCTGTCCAGTTCCGTCTCATTTTGCCAGAACCCCTCACAATTATGTGGGTTCATTATTTATTATGATATACAGCATTTCAGTTTTAAAAAAATCAGGTGCAGCCATTAGATCTAGAATAATCATCAAGTCTATGAAAAAAGCATAATTTGCCAGCATTTTTCTCCCCGTCTCTATGAACAAATAAAATACTTAGATTTGATTACGTACCGTCCGAATTCTCCAATAGTGTTGAATGCATTTTGGAAACCACACTGCCAGAGTGGTGCTGATCCACAGTCCGAATCAGTTTCTTTGAAAAAAATAAAAATAGTTCCCCCCCCCAAAATGTAAACAGAAAAGAAACATATAGGATACACCATTGGTAATTGCTTGAATTATCATAAATGCATTCTGTGTTTGTTTAACCCCAGCTATAAATTACACTAATGGGCTTACCCTAATTGCAGTCACTGATCACCACATCTATATTGTTATGCCAAGAAAGCATTGTTTCCTGAGAAGCTACAGTTAATGCATTGGACGAACCTCATTAGATTGGGCTCGGTTCTGTAATGTGGGTGGATTTGGGGGGTTGTATTTTATAGTAAATATCGTTCAACTAATCATAGATGCTGAGAAAAGCAAGAAAAACAGCGTTTGTTTTCAACCGGCGTCGGGCAGTGATTCTAGGTATTTCTAGGTTCTAGGTGGAACAATTACAGGATATCTAGCGCAATCATTTTGCTGGATGCCTAGAATCTTCATTTACTTTCAAATAAGTAAGATATTTCTTAATAATTCAGTAGTAACATTTTTCGATATCTGCAAATGGTGTATCCTACCATTAGAAATCAACATTCAAAAAGAAAGGAAACATGAAGCCATGTATTATACACATTCTCATGATTTCCTTGCAGTTGACGTTTTTCAATAACTATTGGGCAACGCACCAAAAGTTGTATGCAAAAGTGAAAAACTAGAAAACATAGATGAAGGCTGAATGGATAATTGCCAAATAAAACACCAAATTTGCCACTTGTGTTTAACCTTATGGATTTATGAAATCTAAATAAGGCCGTGTTCCAAATGACAGCGGTGTGCGGTATAGCCGAATGTTCAGTATAGCGATGTTTGGTATAGCAGTGTTCGGTATAGCCGTGTTCGGTATAGCCGTGTTCGGTATAGCCGTGTTCGGTATAGCCGTGTTCGGTATAGCCGTGTTCGGTATAGCCGTGTTCGGTACAGCCGTGTTCGGTACAGCCGTGTTCGGTATAGCCGTGTTCGGTATAGCCGTGTTCGGTATAGCCGTGTTCGGTATAGCCGTGTTCGGTATAGCCGTGTTCGGTATAGCCGTGTTCGGTATAGCCGTGTTCGGTATAGCCGTGTTCGGTATAGCCGTGTTCGGTATAGCCGTGTTCGGTATAGCCGTGTTCGGTATAGCCGTGTTCGGTATAGCCGTGTTCGGTATAGCCGTGTTCGGTATAGCTGAATGTTCAGTATAGCGGTGTTCGGTATAGCGGTGTTCAGTATAGCGGTGTTCGGTATAACGGTGTTGGTATAGCTGAATGTTCAGTATAGCGGTGTTCGGTATAGCGGTGTTCGGTATAGCGGTGTTCGGTATAGCGGTTTTCGGTATAGCGGTGTTCGGTATAGCAGTGTCGGTATAGCAGTGTCGGTATAGCAGTGTCGGTATAGCGGTGTTGGTATAGCTGAATGTTCAGTATAGCGGTGTTTGGTATAGCGGTGTTGGTATAGCTGAATGTTCGGTATAGCGGTGTTCGGTATCGTGGTGTTCGGTATCGTGGTGTTCGGTATCGCGGTGTTCGGTATTCAGTATAGTAGTGTTCGGTGTTCGGTATAGTAGTGTTCGGTATAGCGGTGTTGGTATAGCCGAATGTTTGTTATAGCCGAATGTTCGATATAGCCGAATGTTTGGTACAAGCCGACTATTTGGTACAGCGGTGTTCGGTATTCGCTATAGCAGTGTTTAAAATAGCGCTGTTGGTATAGCGGTGTTCGGTATAGTGGCGTTCCACTGTAAGTGATTTAGGATTAGCTTCAACATCAACTCTTTCATTACCCAAGTCAGACGTCAGTGTGGTGACGTCGCACACCTCACTGGGCAAGCTGATCCCCACATCATTGTTGGCACTGACCCGGAAGTAATAGCTTGACCCCGGAATGAGGTCATCCACCCTGAAAAACAGGTCGGTGACGTAGGCAGCTGCAATTTCCCATTTTAACGTCTTTATTCCTGCAATGCAATATTTCAGTGTTTTTTAATGCTCTATTTCAAGCCATTTAATAGTACATGTATAGTGTAATGGCTGGTAGATACTTCAAGCAAAATTACAATTGCCGATTGAGGAGTAGACATAAAGAGACATTGCAGCACAATTTGTAGACTTGAAATGTGGTCAACTTTTGCAGTGGGAAAACCTGCCCTAACATAAAAGATACGTGTCCATTTTCACTTTCAAGCCGGGCCACCATCTTTATTGACTCAAAAAGCAGTTTCTAGTGCATTCTTGTTTTGCAGAAGTCATTAGCCAGAGAGAGAGGCTTAATGTTAATCAATTATGTGGTTTATCTCTGTATCGATCGTGTTGCTCAACAAAATAGATATGAACAGCTGCAACCAACAGTTCAACGAATCACCATTTGCATCCAACCTTGCAACGCATACTCCACTGTGTATGCCAGGATCGGGCTGTGCCTTGCCTGTTGAGGTACGTCCATAGAGCTATATAATAACTCTATGGGTACGTCCCATTTGATGAAGGTGGAGGTAGCTCGGACATCGTGTACGGTCAGGCTACTTGGCGGCTGGGGTTTGCCTGCAAAGTGAGAATGACAGAGGTTAAAAAGATTTTTTATCTGTCAGACCAGAAGCTGGTGTATTTGAGTGATGCTGCACATAAGTCTTAAAATTACTGGTGGGGGTTTTCAAGCAGATGCAGATGCAGATGAAGATGAAAAAGTAGGGGCAAAGTAGGGGCAAAGTAGGGGAAAAGTAGAGGAAAAGTAGGGGGAAAAGTAGGGGGAAAAGTAGGGGGAAAAGTAGGGGAAAAGTAGGGGAAAAGTAGAGGAAAAGTAGGGGAAAAGTAGAGGAAAGTAGGAGAAAAGCAAAAACAAAGTAGGAGAAAAGTAGAAGAAAAGTAGCAGAAAAGCAAAAACAAAGTAGGAAAAAAGTAAAAGAAAAGTAAAAGAAAAGCAAGAGAAAAGCAAAAGAATAGTAGCAGGAAAGTAGCAGGAAAGTAAGATTAACATTTCAAGAAAAGCAGGACACAATCCGCATAAAAGTAGGACTTTTACGGGCTTTCAGGTGTTGTTTTTGGTGACACTCACCCATGTCTATAAGCCCATTTGGCATGCTACATCTGCATCTAAGCTCTTGGAAGGATAGATACGGTACTCCTGTGCTCAAAGCCCTTTTATTGTGTTTACATATGACAGTGTGCAACACCGTTTTGAAAAATATTCAGTGAGATTTCATATTTTGGAGTAGGAAAACATAGGAATAGTAGGAATTTTAAGAAAAAAAATACAAAATATTAGGAATATTAAGTAAAAGGTAGTAAAAATAGGAGCAAGGTGAAAAAACTAGGAAAAAGTATTTAAAATAGTAATACTTTAGATTAACTAGAGCATGTATTGGTGTTAAAGCCTATTTCTGTAGCAGTGTAATTTTACCTTTGAGATAGGTTCTGACAGGATCCAAAATATTAGGCCTTCTCATTTTTTTTTCTACTTATTTATAATTTATGATAATGTACCTCTAACAGAGACCAGTGCACTGCACGTCTGCAAGCCCACTGTGTTGGAAGCGATGCACGTATACTCCCCTTTTTCCTCGCTTCGGATGTCAACAATCTCCAGTCGTGCCATTCCGTTCTCTCTCTCCGTTATCCTCACGCGATGGTCGGCTCTGAGGGGAGCGCGGGTGGGCGGGGCCTCCCAGGTGATGATAGGCGTTGGCTTGCCGCACACCTGACAAGCCAGGATGAGGTCATCGCCCTCATTGACCGTCTGATTGGTCAGAGGGCTGGTGAACTCTGGAGCATCTGTGAAACAGAAGAACAAAAAAACATTAATTGTGATAAAACAATCTTAATTGTTTGTATATTGATGACCATATAAACAGATGAGAAATGAGTAGAAACGAAGACAGCTTAACATTTTTTAATTGATAACCTTATTAAAATTATACTTACATTCGTACAAAAAATGTGGGTACAGCAGCTGCAGAAAAAAAAGTCACAAAAAGGAAAAGAATTAGACAGGTTTTCATGCGTGGAAACACTAAATCTTAAACACCAAATCTGAAATTGAACCACCCATCCCCCAAAGAGTGAAACCTTAGGAAGTCTAGATTTCGAAAACTGATCCTGGCTCTTATGCAGACCTACGTGAAAAATATGTAATTTATGTATGGCAGTGTGTAACAATGTTAGGAAAAATATTCAGTGAGACTTCATTTTTCGTGGGACAACAAAACAGTACCAGGTGGAAAAAGTAGGAATTTCATGAAAAAAAGTAGGACTACTTAAAAGTCTGTAGCTCTTTAATATCCTGAAAAAAAAAAAAAAATTATCAAAAAATCCTGAAATTTGAAAAAATCCTGACAAATCCTAAAACTAGGAAGACTACTGACAAAACAATCCCCGACTATTCTCGGCCCTTAAAGTAGGGAATGAACTGTCAATCCCGATAAAGACTTGGGTGGAATTTGAACATAGTACCACACCGACTACCGAGTCTGCTCTGCCTACCGCACCTTGGTGGCTATTTTAGCCTCCTTCTCTTGACCCCCTTGGTTGCTGTCCACACTGCCTTCTGACACCATTTTTGACCTCGTCTTAGTGGTCAAATGTTTCTCCTTCCGATCTGACCGGCGGATTCGGAATGCCTCGTGCCATGAGGATGTTTTCCTGAGAAAAGCAACAAAGAGATTCTCATTCATGCGATGAAATCTACCTCACATTGATGTTAATTATTGATATTAATTATGTTAACTGATGTAGGTATGGAAGGTTAGGGTTAGGACTTTTTAAGATGGTGTTTCATTTCCTTCAAGTCCTGTACAAAAATGTTCTCTGAAAAAGTTCACTATCACTGTACACTAGCAGTGGCAGTTGCTTTTGACACAATGCTTCCGCCATGGAAAGGGGCAACGGCTAGTATACAGTGATAGCACACACGGATTAGCCCGCGAATAGCCCTATGTATTGATGACGTCGCCAAATATTTACTGCATGATATGGCAGTTTTCAGGTGGGTCACTCCCTCGGTGCTTGTTATACTTTTATGTGCAGAATGCCAATATACGAGTGGTTTTCGATCAAAAGATGTTGAAATGTGCAGTTTTACTTACGTCCCTTTTGGAAGATAGCAGGTTAGACTGAAAATTATGATTACTGTGCAAGGGATTTTCTATTGGAGCCACAGAGTATAAAATTGAGCACGGAAATTCTGGTATACACAAAACTTGTATACACGCCTCAGTACGTGGTGACCCTCTTTTTTTCTGCAATGAGCTGGTAATAAACAGTGTGTGGCATCATCAGTAAGTAGGGCTATTAATTCTGTATCATTCACAAACAAAAACATACATGTAGTGGATCCAAGACTTTTGAAGTTTTTAGGTTAGGTGATACAATTCTAATCGGCTGTTACAGTTTACCAAATGTCTATCATCATCTGTCATCAATTCCTGCACAAAATCTGATTTCTTTTTTTAATGGATTAATTGTTTTTAAATGCTTAGCATGCATGAAATGAAATGACAGATGGAATGTTTTCTAATGTGTAATGGATCAGACAAATGGAAATAAAATCAGAAGTTGAATTATTGAAATTGGGTCATCCTTGATAACACATAACAATGAGGTTCAAGTTGTGGTTTCAATTACTTACTACCCTGCCCAGTATCTTAAATCCAGTCTTCAATTATGAGCAATGGTTCACTAGTGATTGGTCTGTGACGTCACTAGCGCATGCGCCATGAAGTTGCATGAACTTTTCTTGCACCGAAAACATCGTACTCACACCGGCAAAACAATATTTCAACACAATATTTCTGTTTATTTAAACCTTAATAGTATTTGCGCAGTTTAGGATAACTTAAAGGTAGCTAGATACACCATTTGCAGATATCGAAAATATTTACTACCGAATAAATAAGAAATATCTTACTTATTTGAAAGTAAATAATGATTTTAGGCACCCTGCAAAATGCACTAGGTATCCAGTAATTGTTTTCGAAAAATCGAATTAAAAAGAAAAAAGTCCATGGTCGCCGGACAGCGATTGCGAAAAAAACAAGAACATAAGAACCACTGCCCAGGTTTTTCTTGCTTTTCTCTGCATCCATGATTGTAAAACTTCAGACAGGTCAGTTAACCGATATTTACTATAAAATACAACCCCCAAGTCCTCCCATTAGTGATAATTCAAACAATTACCAATGGTGTATCCAACCTTTAATACATAACGCCCGTTCTTGTCGTACAATGGTGACAAAAATGACAGAATTACACACTGATGTGAAACAAAATATGCCAGTTTGCACGGCGATTAAGTTTGGTTGTCTGCCATTTTTGTTGATAGTTGTTCCCCGATGCATTTGCAATTTTGCTATTGTAACCAGTGCGACTAACCAGCTCGACCAAACGCGGCAGGTTGGCCGCAAGAAGTCGATTAGACTAGTCCAACCATCGTCAACTGGGGTAAATTCGATCAGAGTTAGTCGAACTATGGTTAACTATAGTTGTTGATTAAACTTGCTCAAAGCTGAACTTTCCAGATACTGAAAAAGGTAGTCATTTTACATGCGTGTTTTTGATTGGTCAGTAAGCAAATTTACAAAGTTAACGCAAGTTATCACCAAACTCCAATCTTTCACTTTCCTCTCCAGAAAAACAGTGCTTTAGTCAACAAACGCATACTTTTTTTTCCCCAAAATAAAAAAAATATTTGGACACAAATAAAATAACATGCAGGATATTCAATACACAATTATCAACCACCTATGCTTAACATTTTATACAATTTCCCCACAACCTGCCTTTTACTATTACAGAATAAAATTTAAAAAAAACTAAAAAAAACCACAAAATGAAAAAAAGAAAAAAAGAAAGGTTTAAAGTTAATAAGGTGCAACTAAAAACAGCAAAAACACAAGCACTTCTACCATCTTCAACATACAGGCAGGCATTTAAATACAACAGTCAGCAAGCAGTTAATGGTTAATGCACAAAAACAATATACTACCACATACAACAAAACCTAACGAGTGCAAAAGCTACAGTGGCTAATTTCTACTAGAGCATGAAGTATGTGCTACATGAAAAAAATAAAAAGGTGACGATCTTACCAATATATAGAAATCTCTCGATGGCACAAAATCAATGTTTTAACCAGTTTGCGCCGGGATTATTTTAACATCACCGAGCCGAGGCGCGGGATTATTTTTAACGAAACTCGATCCAAGGCGGGTTTAGGACGATGGTACTGGGAAGCACAACCATGCATATATAAATATCTGGCCTTGCTCGCTGCTGACAGACATTTCCGGGCCTTGCTTGTGACGTGTTTATACGTCATCCGTTTTGAATTTGGAAAAAACTTTGCGTGTACAGTACATACATCATCCAGCGCGAACTGGTTGAGAGCATATACCCAAAAATGGCAAACAATAACCACGACATATTTAATTATGTTCGTCACAGTGTTTTATCATACTTTTATCAATCCTGGCCAGCTGTTTATTATGTGGATTGCTTGTTGTATGTTTGCAATTTGGGATAATAAATAATAATAATGATATACTTAACTCCTTGCAATGATGGTGGATCAAATATTAATTTTTTTGGGGGAAGATTTACAGCATCGGTGACTACTCTCGTTAGCTGATCTTGCTGGTTGCGAAGACGAGGACTTTCTTGTTGCTATATACACCTCAAGTACACTGCGATGGTGTCATTCAACTGGTTCCCATACATGGTGGCTACCAGAGAAAGAGTGCATCTCTGTGCACGGAGTGAATGCCTTTTTGTTTAAATGGAGGGTTGTACCCGGAGCAGATACTGAACATCGTCTAACATTTTAAATCCATGAGTGGAGCCTGGTTACCATACTAGAAAGGCTTGATTTGTTCAATGGTACAGAAAATCTACATTTGTGTCCTCGAGAAAGACACTTTACTACAAGATAAGACCAGGAGCTACAGGTACCTATAATTCGAGGCATTTGAAATAGGCAATATATTTGATCGTAATTTTGTTTAATTTAAAAATCAAAATTTGACGGATTAAAACAAGTACATGTGAAGCTTATTGGTATGTTGTTTAATACCTTTATAAACATTGTATTTCTGGATACTATTGTATTGTGCATGTGGGCAAGATCTTGATCTCAATTATTCCTGATCTCAATTCTTCCTGGTCCCCTACAGCAAGAGCTGGTAACAAGCAGGCTCCCACCACGTTTGTGCTGCTACAATGACCGTCTATATCGTCCTATCTAGAAATAATAGGATTCTTAAGAAACTTTTTTTCCTCAGTTTTGACATTGTGTTTCTACAAGGTCCACTAAATGTTTTTTTGCAAACAGAAAAATAAACCAACCAGAGTCATGATTCAGTGTCATAAAGACTATTTATTTTTTTCCTTGCCACTTAGCATTGGGCAAAAAAATGTTCACCTTATTACATGCTCTAGTTTAACCCTCTGTAGAAGTAATAAGCATTTACACAGACGTCAATAGTATTTTGTTTATAATAATATTAATAATAATAGTAATAGTTACATAATAGATTACACTTCAATAAGTTAGAGATAGTTGAATATTCTCGATCACGTCTCTCAACATCTTTATTTTGTTTTTACACTTCATCACCTCACATCTGGATGCTAACTGAACATACATCAAGATCAATTTATCGTAGTAAAGTTTATTTGTACTTAGTTTATCATTTTCTAAGTTTTGTACAAATACAAATTTCACAAATGTTTTTCAGTTGCCTTTCTTTGAGCAGCTAGACTAAGTCTCTTTCTTAAAAAGGACAAAGTAAATTACAACAATTGTTTATGTGTGGGAAAACCATCTTGAAGATCAAGAGAGAAAAGACATCAATTCAAATTTAGATGTTTTCCAAAATGCGTAGATTGTTTTTTTTTCTGTTTGTTTTAACTTTCCCACCACTACATAGAAATAAAAAGTGCAATTTCAATAATATTACAATCAATCTTGTTTTTGTCCTTTTTTTATACCCACATTTGCATATCTACACCTAAGAGCCACAGATTTGCATATAAATAATGCAAAGTTGTTGATGCCACGCTAGTAAAAAAAAGGAAACAACTGACTTGCCAAGGAAACTTGCCTGAAATTGGCAAGAATGGACACACAGGTACACAGTCACTCACATCAACGTTTTCAACAAAAGATTGTTGCACAGCACCTCGTTGCTAAGTATTTACAGATAATAAAACAAAGTAACCAAAAAATCACCCTTTTTCTCCTTTCATTCTAGCAAAACATACCACAAAATACAAGTTACTTTTAAATGACCTTTTATTACCAAAAAAAGTGACAATTTCTTTTTCTAATCTTTGCCGATATATATCTAAATAATTCTTCATACAGAGGTTTGGCCTACAAAATGAAGAAAGACACTAGTTTTCTGTGTTTCTGTTTTCTTTATACACATATTTAACAAATGTATTTCACCTTGAATTCTAACGAGCTAAATGTTGACATACACATCCACCTTTTACAAGTGTTAATAAATAGAAAAAAGACGCCTTTCTCACATATTATGCTACATCAAACAGTTCCAGTTCTTGGCACTCGTTTCCGCTACTCAATGATACTAAATACTTAAAGAAATCTTGCGCTTAAGAGAAGCAATTGAAGTGCAGTGTTGCAATAATTCTATCAGAACATACGAGCTGATCTTCATCTAGCCATTACACGCATTACTGATGAGAGTCAAGTTAACTGCACTACAGTACAGTTCAAATGTTAGAAGACACAGATCCCTGTGCCTACAAACTTCATGCAACTCTGACTGCAGAATAAACAAGAGCAGTAAAATCCTACTGTGCCATTGTTCTGCCTCCACACCTCTAAGAAATCAAATCTATGTGAGAAAGGCCATCTAGCCTTGTTTTAAGTCAATATATTTTTACATCTTAAAAACAGTTTGTAATTATTAACAAATTCGCACACTCCCCATCATATCTTTACCACCATCTGTCACTCCCTCTGTCTCAATGTTTTGTCTCACAACAAACATCTTCCTTCAATTGACTAGCATCTTAGAGAAGAAAACAAGCACAGGATGAAAGTATGATGCAAAAATCTACCAGTGTGCTTACTTAGTTGTTACATCGAAGACCTGTGTCTCGTAACGCCGCAAAACATTCAGATTATTAAAAAAATCTGTTTATTAGTTTTAACAGTTCATTTACATGACCATTGCAAAAAACAAAAGGTTCATGTATGGTGATATACATTGACAGGTGGCCACATCACTTACATCAAAGATTACAGATTTGGTTTTGTTTAAATAGGAAACCAGTACACACATTGTAAAAATACACAGTTCCAAGCATACATGTTGGTACTATCAGATGTGTACTGCTTATTAAAACATCAACAATGCTCACTGGTGTTTAAAAAAACCTCCGATATTCACTGGGTTCACAACTAATTACACCACTGTCCTAAACACCAACAATCACCATCGTTTATTTATGAGATGTACAGTACATGATAATTATTTCTTTATAGTTTTTATCATAAAATGCTTCCTGATATCGTCTTTTTTCGTTTGGCCAAAATTGCACGTCAGCCGTGATGTAATTTGTTTATGAAAGACTACTTTTACATTATTTAGTTGTTTTCTTATTAATATAACTACATGTACAGTGACTTTTTAAATATTTTACACATGTGGTACTGATAATTATGGATTCTCATTTCAATACAGATTAAAGTCCTGTATCGCTTTCAAATCAAAGAAACAATATAAATGTGTTTACAAAACACTCAGTGTCAAGGAGAGAACAGTTCATTTCAATACTTACAAACGGAAACAAAATTTACCAATTACAAAAATTGAAACACAAACGTTGTGAATAACTTTCCTGCAAAATGTGGGGGAAAAATAGGTGGAATTTTTATTTTTTAATTAATAAAAAACACAAATAAACAAATTACAATTGGACGATCGTGATATTTTCGGATTACACATTTGAAGTTATCTTGCATAAAATTACTTGTATCAAAAGAAAATAGCCTAGGGTGTGTTTAATACATGAAGTCACCAACATTTGGTTCGTTTTATAAGCAAAGCACAAACATAATCATTTCAGTAAACTAAGCTGCCTTGGTGTTTTTGTATACCCTGTATTAACATCATACAACGTTTTGCTTCCAGCAACCAACAAATCTTTAGAGTTTAGTCTGTCTCATTTGGCACCAAGACGATGGTTTCCAAATTATGAGTAAATATTCTCCCCCCCCCCCTCACAAATTTGACTGGCTCCACAAAAAGGGTATTAAGTCGCGTTGTGCATTATCACGTATAATTGCCCGCTCAACGTTGAGAGGGTGAACATTTGTATAACTATGATTTTCATTTTTTTTCATGACATAATATGATATCTATTGATATGATATCTATTGATATCTATTAATATGTCATGATATCTACAGTTTCAGGTTCCAATCACTGAAATGTTGATTTGGATGAATAAAGTGGAAACAAATACAATTGTTTAGTGCAAAGCCTGTTTTCTCAGTTGTGTATTTTGAACTCCAAGGAAGTTATCAATGTGCAAACATGTCATACATATATCTCCAACCAACGGAAAGGGCTATGGAGCTCTATTATATACCAAATGAAAACTGACATTGTGAGCTTTCCACTAATGTATGTAATTCAATTGTTGTGACATAATACCCTTTTTCGTCACAAATGCAAATGTGTCTCAAAAGTCATTTTGGATGCCGATTTTGTTCCCTACATTTCGTAAAGTGCATCGCTACTTTTTGGTCCCTCATAATTTGCCATGGTTATGAATCTTTCTCTTAGGAATTCTTAATATTTTCACCTCTGCAGCCTAACAGCAAATAAACAAACAAATCTAAAACCCAAATACAAGTTTTAAAGATCTGTTACCCCTTACAAAGCACCCCCCCCCCCAAAAAAAAAGTCTGTAAAATCATGAAAACAAATCCTTGGTGGTTCCGATGAAAGTATCACTTTTGAGCTACCCATTAAGTCTATGATGAGAATGAGGCCATTTCTTGGGCATTTTTGTTGAAAGTGGGATGGGAATGATTCAAATGGACAGAATCTGCACTTCATTTATTTTCATGGTGGAATTTCGGTGGATGGAAGAACATGATTTTGCTGCAAAGCTTATGATCTGATAAAAATGGGACACAACAGAACAATGAGTTTGGCCTTAAATAATCTTGTTTCTACGAAAGGCGATAAGTTTTAGAGATCCGTAACTGTGAGAGAAGAAATAACGAGGCCCCTGTAAAAATTATTTACTCGAAGCCAGGCTACACAACTGTAGAATTGTCCTAAAAAAATCCATGGAAATAGAAACCTGTGGAACTTGCCCACAACAGTCGTGCTCAAATTCTCTGAAGCTCACTTGCGAAGTCATTCTTTCGATTATTGACGTATTTTTCATGGGATAAATCCTAACCATTATGTTCTTATTCTTTGATCTGTGTCTCTGAGGACAATAGACAACTGTGAAGCCGGACACAAGTCAACAAAGTAAAATACAGTTACACAGGAAAAAATACCCTCAGAAGTTTGAGATTTGTTAACATTCACCCCCTCGGCTCTCGTGCGCACTATAAAGCATACCAAACCCAACAAACTTCAACAGCTCACGCAGGTTCAGTAATTATTGGTACACTGTACTAAACCTAACAGTACTAAACCTGCCAAACAGTTAAAGTTTGATTGACTTGGTACAGATGGGTCAAATCATTGTTCAGTATCAGTGCAGTGATGACTGGCCATTGGTGGAGACACACACGGTGTACATGTACTGGTACATACAGTTACAGTTGACCGGGAACTGTGCCATGACCAGCCGTGGGTCACCCGCAAATAAATGCCTGTGCATTCTCCCAAACTCTAACATTTGTACAAGTCTCATGCCTTTTTGCCCTAAACCTCACATAATTCAACAGGGTACGTCCCCCTGGCCCCTTTTGTACTGAGTCAAAAAAAGTCAAAAAACAAGCTGCTACGGTTTGTTTACCAAACCTGCCAAAACCTAGCAAAACCTGCAGTTGGAGTTTGATGGGTTTGGGGTAGTTAGGGTTAATAATTAGTTCTAAGATTTAGTCGTAGGAGTTTCAAGGAAGCCAGATGCTACAATTTACAGACAGGCGGGTAATTTGTTTGTTTCTTATTTTGTGTCAAAAAGCGTAAGTCACAAAGGACAACTAAAGAGCTTGCTACAGTGTGTCAGCAGCTAAACTAATCGATTGTATTCCACTAATATATTTCATTCCTTTAAATGTAAAAGAATTGGTGTTTTTTACAAATTAAAGATTTCCCACTTGCTATTGCAACATTTGATTTTGGCTTTAGCAATTCATTTTTGGTATGAGTTGTAGTAATAAGAGTACTTCATTTTTTATATTTTTTGGCAAAGTACTAATTTATAATTTAGTCAATTAAGTTAACAAAAATCTGAGAAGATGAAAAACGAATACAAATGGACAAATAAGACAATATATTGCAACAGCTAAGAAAAATTGCCATTTCTTTTTCGAAAATAAAATCAAAGACATTAACAGGTTTGCTTCTTCCAAATTGCAAAAACCCCTGCCACTTTAATTTTCTGATAATATGGAGGAATGACCAAAGCAACCTCAAGAATGAAACAGTTTGTTCTGCCTGACATTGCAGGTTAAGGATTAGCCAACCTGACAAGCCCATGTCCATTAAACATCACACTCCAAACCATCAACGATATTAGTACTACATCCGGATCGCAGTAAAAAAGATCCAACAGCACTTCCAAACAACGAAGCTACCAGTCTCCGACAAGCAAGCTCAGTGTTTAAACAAACCAATCTTAAAAGTCCACAAAACCCATAGATTTTTTCTCATTGTTGCTGGGTTTTTTTTAATCCGAAAAGTTTGAGTGAGTTCAAGATGGTTGTGAACTTGGTGGTTGTGGTTGGGGTGAAATTTGAAAAGATGTCAAAAAGGAAAAACTGGGGGAAGGTGGAGAAGGTAGGTTTCTCAAACACAAACAGGTGGGTTTGCCTTACTTCGGGGTGGTTTCACTGTTGGTGGCAGAAGTGGGATTAGCCTGTGTTGAAGGGCTTCCTTGGTCTGCTAGGAGCTCCTTGGTGTTGCCCAGGACGTGGCCAGGTAGCCAGCCCTCAGCGGCTGGGCAGTGCTGGGAGGAGGCTCGATGCACCAGGTACATGTTGTGCTGATTGGCTGCCAGGATCTGAACCATATCGCCCTTGGCAACCGTGATCTCATCTTCCTTGACCGCCGTGTAGTTAGAGACGATCGGAGACATGCATGTTGACTCAACCTGGTGGGCGTGATGTGAGAATAATGGCACTTACATTTACATTTTTAAAAAAGTCAAAGAGTGGCCACATTTTGTTGGAACAAATTTTAACTGCGGGTGAATTCAAACCTTTAAACTATGGCGTACAGTACAAGTGCTCTCCCAAGTGAACTATTAACTCTTCGATGATGTTCTCGATATATTTAGAATTGAAAAACAAACCACAGAAAGAAAGTAGTATCCAGACGCCACTTCTATGGTCAAGTATTTCCTTACAACATTGGACATGGTTTTTAATCTTAGACTCATGTTTTTGTAATGACTGAACTTTATGAAGATAACATATAATGAGAAAAGTGGTGTCATGTTCTTTCCAAAACCTAGATTTCGATCTAAATAGATCTGGATGGAAGCACTTACAAATGTATCATCTCCCTCTGCACTGGACATAGACGTATAGCTGAGTCGATTCTGCGTTACTCCAGAGGCCTCCATAGCCCTGTTTTCCACTGCATTCCTACTTTGGTAGGGTGACGAGTCTAACGACACTTTCCTGTTCCCGCTGGAGCCTAGCTCTTGGTCTTTTTGGATGGATCCTGTGGAGGCTCTTTTGGATCTAGGAGACACCCCTTCCTTGTTTGGTGGTGGGGGAGCCGTTAGCCCAACGGGGCTCGGCGGCGTATCCAGGGGTGGCGTTGGCGAACCACTCTTGGGTAAGGTTAAAGATCCTGTGGATCCAACTTGGCTGATTTTTGATGGTATTGAATCCCGTGCACTCTGAGTTCGTTTCAGCGGACTCTTAGAGTTCCTCTGTGCATCAGATTCCTGGTCCAGCGGCGATGTGCCCGCCAGATCCGTGTTGCTGGACAGCGGTGATGATTTGTTACTATTCTTATCAATGCTCTCCTTGGATGACCCTGTTTCTTTGCCCCCTTTTAGGCTCTCCTTTGACCCCATTGGGGACGTGTCCCTAGACTTGCTCGGCCGGAACGAGTGGAACAACCCGTCAAAGAACTTCTTGCGCAGCGAGGGGGAGCCGGTTTGCTGGTTCTCCTTCTCGCACGAGTTCTTGTGATTGGAGGTTTTGAGACCGTCCTTTTCCGTCTTGTCTTCGGGCTGTGGGGCCAGGGCAGGGGGAGGGGGAGACGTGGGTTCCTCCGGCTGGCCTGTCAGTGGTTTCTTTTTGGCAGCCTTCTCTTTATCTTTAAATTCGGCCAAGGAGATGGCAGCTGGTGCTGTCTGATTCTTTCGATGGCTCTTCAGGCTGCTGAACAGGGCGTGCTGCTTTTGCAGGGAGGACGACGGCTGGTCGCTCGTCTGGGAGTTGGACTTACGTAGCTTGGAGAACATACTGCTCGCTGTCGAGGTCTTAGCTGGAGGGGCTTGCTCAGGTCTGTTGGTCATAGTCACAGAAAGGTTTCAACTGAGGCAAAAGTTCCATTGATATAATCATGCAAAATATCTAAACATAGAGAATTTGACTAGGTACGTACATATCAAGTATTTTTCCAATATGAATAACATCAGTCAAATAATTAAAGAGTAAAGAAATCAACCAGCAGGTATAAATGTTTTCAGGACATGTCTGTCACTATACGCTTAAGCAGCTATCAAAGTCAAGCTCTTTCATTTTATGTAACATCTACAAACAGGGGCGGACTGGTACACATATTCGGTCCGGGAAGTTTAGCTCAGACACACCGGCCCACACAAGCACCGGCCCACACAAGCACCGGACCACACAAGCACCGGGCCACACAAGCACCGGCCCACACAAGCACCGGACCACACAAGCACCGGGCCACACAAGCACCGGGCTACGGATGCAAACTGCCTTTGTAGCCTACAGATAAACTGTACACAAGCACGGACACTCACTAGGAAGAGAAAGGGCCAACCCATGCTTGGCCGTGGACAGCATCACAAGTACATTTACTATTACACAAAAAACACGCTCACAGCCACGCCGGCCCACTGCAAGATTAAGTGGACTGGCCCATCGGGATTTGTTCCTAACCTCCCAATGGCCAGGCCGCCCCTGTCTACCAACCTAACAATGTTTTATAAGTTCAGTTTGAAGACAAGAGACTTCTAGACTTACCCCTTCTTATCAGTAGTATCTAAGCCTTTCTGGTATTGGATCGGAGACTGCAGTGCTGCAGAGAACATGAACGAGAAATAGGAATAAACAGATGGTAAAACAGGGTGCTTCAAACAAGGCAATATGTTAAAAGGTGAACCGAACAGAATTGAGATCGCTCATGGTTATTTAGCATACAAGTCGAAAAAAACCATTGCATATTGAGATATCCGGATATATTCGGTCGATGATTAAAAGTTTTATTATTTTATATATTCAGCACACCCTTACTTGTGCTCACTCATCCACATGACTGCAAGGATGTATGGATGGTAGCAGTGGATAAACTACCGTAATTTCCTGCGGACAAGACGCGGCTTATCTGACTTTCTAGACCACAAAAACATCGCCGCGCCTTATCTTTCGGTGCGCCTTATCTGATGTCGCTTGAGTTCAAAGTGACGGTCTTTGTGTGAAGAATTCTTTGAACGCCGCAATCTTACTCAATAATGCGGTCAACCAATTAGCTCAACTCTCCGGACATTGTGGCCATGTTTTCATTCTAACAATGCCGCGATGTGTTGATCCCCTACAACCGTGCTTCCCTTCCAACAATGCCGCGATGTGTCGATCCCCTACAACCGTGAAAAGATCGTTATCCAACCCTGAAGTCCAGTTAAAAAAATCTTCATTGCCATTGGGTACGTGTGTAAAATCAGCCCTGATACTTCACGACGGCAACGACGGCAATTGCCGTCGATGCCCCTACCGATTGCCGCAATGCCATTCAAAAATCCCACTTTCCACGGCAATTGTTGCCGTGCCCTTTTTTGTTATTGCCGCCGTGTCCTTTCTCCTGAAAAAATATATTAAACGATATTCTGCATGCGACATAAATCTTAAAAAATGACACAGAAAATGAGCTGAAATATAGCGACTGTCAAAACTTGCGATGTCTGTGTGATCTATCTGCAGATCCCACAAAAAAAAAATTAACGCAACAAACAACTTACCTCTCACACACATTACACACGCACATTCGCTCGCAGTTAACACTGGCCCAGACGCGCAGTAGGATGTGAAAATATTATACCGAATGCAGCGCGGTTCCCTGCAATATGTATCCTAATACTACACGTGAACCAGCGACGCGGTCATTGATGATATTATTTTCCCACCGCGTGTCCGGTCGATCGAGTGTTGTGTAGAATGGCGCGACTGTGACCACGTGCAGTACGTGTGCTCGGTATAGGCCTACTATTAATTACGCACGGCAGGCCTATAACTTGACGTGTGTCGGAAGAATAACCAGTAACCCTCCATCTAAGACAGACATCGAGTAAACAGAACGGCCACAAAAGACAACTTTAGCAAAAAAATAAGATGAACTGAAAAACACTTTAGACTTTAGAATTATAGACATTTATTTTTTTGATTTTATATAAATGTAGGTTTTTAAATTGGGCCTGTGCCTACTCTAAAATATTCTAATAATTATAGCTTGTGCAGAATTATATTAAGTTAACTCTATGTTGTCTGATTACGTTGTCTGGAAAGAAACTATATCACTGACTGAATTATTTTACAATCCCACAGACCAAAACATTAAACGTGGTTTTGAAACCCGATATCTGCGGGAGAGGCACATGTATCGGTTTCCATTGTATAAACTCTGCGCGGTCAGGAACATCTGGGGTTTGCGATTGTTGATACATTTCGTGAGTCGGCTCACTCAAAGGGTTAGTTCATTGAACCTTATTTCTTTTGGGAAAAAGACGCACCATTGTAGGGTCAAAAACCGCAATCATGCACAGCGTTGGCTTGATAGATGAAGGTTGGTATCAATTTACTTTGGACTAGTGTGATCGTTCTAAGGCAACAAAAATACCCCTTTCTGGCGATGTACCTACACCGGGTGGCGCCTGGTGTTATTTTGGGTGCGTTCAAGCATGCGCCTTATTCGGCGGTGCGCCTTATCTGTTGACGTTTGAATTTTTGGGGGTGATTTTAGGGACCTGCGCCTTATCCGCCGAGCGCCTTATACGCAGGAAATTACGGTACCTTTAAGATTCAAGTTTGTAAGCTTTTTCAGAATAATTTCTAAATACTTTACAAACACTTTTAGAAGACCAGTTCCTCTCTCAAACCCTTAACCAGATCGCACCGGAGGACGTGTTTACACGCACAACAATTCTGAAAATTTAAAACGGATGACTGACAAACACGTCACGAGCAGCTCCAAGCGAGGCCTGGAAATGGCTGTCAACAACCGGCTCACAGCCTGAGTCCGGTAAATAAAAAATAAAAACACAGCGCAAACTGGTTAAGGAAGTCCTTACCCCTAAGGAAGTCCTGTTGTTGGTTCAATAGATCTCGGATCTCCTGGAACCAAGTACTCTTCTCTTCAGGCGTCAGCGTCTGAATCAAGAACTTCTCCCCGCCTCGTTCAATCAGCTTGAACTGTAATTGGTCACCTTCGATGTCTTGTATGGACAGGGTGTTTACCTATGGAATAATAATGAAACAAATATATTGCCTAAAATAAAGATTTTTTTTAAGTACAAGTTTTTACTCGCATATGAACAAAAAAAATCTTTTCACTGAAATTCTAGAATATTTAGTGAAATGTTAGATTTGTGATCTCTCTTATTATTAACACTCATGTCTTGCCTTGTGTTTACCTTGATGTGACTAGACTTGTGATGTGGCTTGTGTCTTGTGACTGAACTTGTGATGTGGCTTGTGACTAGACTGGTGATGTGGCTTCTGACTAGATTTGTGACGTGGCGTGTGTTTTTGTGATGTAGCTTGTGACTTGTTATTAGGCTTGTGGTGTTGCTTGTGATCTGACCTGTTATGTGGCTTGTGACTAGACTTGTAATGTGGCTTGTGACTAGACTTGTAATGTGACTTGTGGCTAGACTTGTGATGTGGCTTGTGTCTTGTGATGTGGCTTGTGTCTTGTGATGTAGCTAGGACTTGTAATTAGGCTTGTGATGTAGCTTGTGACTTGTAATCTGACCCTGCAACTACCCCTTCAAGACCCACCTTCATACTCTTCTTGAAGATGTAGCCGGGATTGTTGAAGCTTCCTTTCTTCTTCTCCAGCGGTTCACTGAAGATGATAATCTGCTCAAACATGAAGACCCTGCGCTCCTTAAACTTCAAGTTACTGACGTTCTCAGTGATGCTGAGGGTCCCTTGACGAAGCAGCTTGCCTTGTGCTGTGATCTTCCCCTGTCAACGATAGAAAAAACATCCTTCAGGGCTCTCAGCAATTTATTTAATGTCTGGAGGTGTGTGTCATATTCACTCCCTTCAAACAATATTGTAGTTGTATACTGCTCATGAGAGAGGTACTTACATCAAAGCCTTGTAGTCTACTGATGGCCATCATGTCATTGGCTCTCTTGGGAACGATGCACATTATCTGCACTGCCGCCTGTAAATCAGCGAAACATTCGATAGTTTGTTGAAGGCATATACGATCATTTGCTTTATCCCAAAAGGTAACATACCAATTGATTACAACAAAAAACTCACTTGGATTGAAATTTGTACTGGTACTAAACACCCTGGGAAATGATTCCCTCTGGCTTGTTGTCAGTTAGAAAAAATCAAGAAATGTAGGTGATTGCCAACGATCAGTCAGTTGACTGATTTTTGGAAATTAAGAGTACCATAATAGGCGTGAATTCATGATCAAAAGGTTGTGCACAAGTTACCACTATTTTCTCTAAAAGTGTAATATCCACTGAGCTGAAACGTCAACAGGTTAGGTTTTTAACTTTTTTTGTTGCCTTTAAAAGAATCGTAAACGTTTGGTAAAAACTTTATGGCAATAAAAACTTACCTTTTAAGAAGTACAGCAGCTTTGGATAGTATAATGCATTTTTAGAAACTGTTAACTTCGAAGTACTGCGGTTATGAAAAAATATATCACTTTTTATCCCCAAAAAAATTAAATCTGAGAAACGTTACTGCAGTGACGTTTCTCAGATTGTGTATTCCATTGCAAATTATTCTTCCTGCGTGAACATAACCGCTCCAGATTTTCGGCAATATCTCAAAATCGCTACCACCTTTTGAAATGAAATTTTTACAGGTTAGTTTTATGGTATATATCTATAACTATATATCTGTAGAAGATCTTGTTAAGATCGAAATATTAGGCCCTCTTAACTTATTTGATTTATAACTATAGGATTGTAACAAACAGTGGGTTCCAATTACCAAACGTATGCGATCCCTTTAAGAGTGGAGTTACTATAAAAAGAAAAAACTAAAATCAAGACTTACAAAAAAAAGAAAAACAATCTGAAAAAAAAAAAAAAAAAAAAAAAGCAAAGGGAGAAAGAAAAGAACCACTTCTTTTAGACTTACTTCCAATGTTTCTGTGTCTAAACTTGCTTTCTTTGTTTGTTTTAGGAAGTCCTGTAGGAAAACAAACGAAACAGTTCTTGTTACAGTCTTCTTTGTAATAATGAGGGCAACAAGAAAGTGTGAGAGGAGGAAGAAGATTCAAGATTCATTGTATTATTCACGTAAAGAAGAAATTACATGAGATATGATCTCATGATCTCCTATGTGCAAACAGTACAAATTACATGTAGTATTTATAAAAGCCCTAAGAATTTATATTTAAAATAGCATAACAAGATTCGGTTAAATTTCCTGTCAATAATATATGAGCCCTAAAACATTTAAATAAAAAAACCAAAACAGAATTAAATTAAAACAGTGACAAAAATACAACAATACACACCTAAAATAATTACAAGATGGCAATGTCTTATTTACGGGCTTATTTTCACTTGGACTGACCACACCCCCTCCTCCTACCAGAAATTAATCGAGACTGAAATCTCATCTTACGTGCCTTTCCATTAAAAAAAGTGGATTGCACAAGGTAAGAATGGGAATCTATAACGATTCGTTCGTTTTAGTGATGGCACAATTCTACCTGATCTGCTGAGAATGACCTGGGGCCAATTTCATAAAACGTGTAAACACACAAATTTTATTAGCACAAAAACGTATTGCTCAGTAGAAACAGGTTATCCGCCAACATTCCATGTGCTTTTCATGCTAAGCAAAAACCAGCTAAATACCACTCACAAACAATATACATCACCTGAAAATTTGGTTTGTAACACTGTTTTTGCCAAGGATGAATTTTCATGCCAAGCAATTTGTGTGCTTACGCGTTTTATGAAATTGGCCTTTCATAGTTCAACGAATGGGCCTTGTCTGCTCAGATCATCTCAAATTTGCGACGGGTGGGACGGGTGCGTACGCACCCCCCAAATTACCAATAAATAATGTAAATAATGGTATTTGGATGTAGAAATAACGGTACTGGCACACACAAATGTTTGGTCCCACAAATTCGCACCCCCCCCCCCCCCCCCCCCCCCCCCCCATAACAAAAATCCTGTGTACGGGCCTGCTCACCTTCAGAAGGAGTTGATATTTCATGATTCGTTGGACTGGTTTAATCAGCAGATCGGCCAGGGATAACTTGTGACCTAGCTTGACTCTCATCTCCTGCAAGAGACAAACATAAAAAACAAACATATTAACAGAATCCAGGCAAATGAATAGGAAAATTTGACCGTTTTCAATGTGTAGTCGGCGATAATAGTGCGTCTGCAGTTGCAGCATGTCGAAGAATTTCCCATTGGGCGACTTTGCGAGGTTCTGAGAAGAGCAAGTAGAAACTGTCAACGTTTTGGAAGGGCATCTCTGTCTGCTGCCAGTAAACTAAGGGATTCAAACGGGCATGGGGTCATGTGGTAGACCAGCAACAGTGAGGCAAAATCCTGATCAATACAAAAATACAACAGATATCTCCCAATTTGTTTTTTACACTTTCTTCTAGTTAATTTTTTTTCTCTGAATCAAAAACTAATTTCAAAAAGGACATTGCAGTTTAAGTTACTGTTAACAAATTACCTACCTCAAAAAATGCTTCGTACTCAGAGACGATGAATTCTGATTTGGGTTTATTTTGGCAATAAACCACATACATTTGTAACCTCCTCTCCTAAAACAAAAACAAAACACACAAATGTTTTTGATTCAGAAGTGTTTTATTTTGATATTGCAACCAATAATAATGAAAACTGCATTGGCATTATAAAACCTAACCCTCCAGGGTATTTTGGCTAAAAAACTCTGCCAAACGCATCAGATTGCATCGTTTGTCGAAGTGACTTCAGAGTGCGGCGAAATCTATCAGGTCAGAAATCTCAAAGTCAAACTGCTTCAGAGTCTGTGGTCACAAAACACAGCAGGATCCATCTCTGTCATTGTTCAATGGGGATTATATCTCACAGTCTTAGACGTGGTTGTCAATACACTGTTGTTGGAAGCTAACCCACTTGTTTACCTGATGCACTGCGCTGTATCTGGCAGGGTTAGGGTCAATACAATTAGCCTTTTAGATATATGGTGGACATGGTAAGAAGGCGATGTTTGGTTTGGGAAAATAGCGTCCTCACATTGTGCCCACTATTATCATAAAGAGACCGATTGATCAATACTGGTTACATGAGAAACTTTTAGAATTATACTCACATATTTCTTAAACAATCCGCCTAGGAGTTCCGGGATTTCTAAGCACTTGGCAATTTCCACAGAAAACGTTCTGCAGACAAATTAAACACAAAGGAGTTGCACAGTGTTATTTATTAGACAGTTTCTCCAACTCCTATGTTCTTTAACCCTTCCTCTATGAGGGCAGATCACTGCATAGCAGTAGTACGTGCCAATTCACTCCAGCTGTGTGCACTGAAGAATTATACACAAGTTTTTTTTGGGGTGCATGTTGAAGTACGTTGGATAAACAAGAGCAATGGTTAACTAGTTCGCGCCGGAGGACGTATATACACGCAACGTTTTCCACAGATGCATAAACACGTAACGAGCACGGCCCAAAATGTCTGTCAGTAGCGAGCAGGGCCAGAAATGCGTGGGTGTGCTTCCAGGTACCATCGGCCTGAACCCGCTTCGGATCGAGTTTTGTTAAAAATAATCCTGCGCCTCGGCTCGGTGATGTTAAAATAATCCCGGCGCGAACCGGTTAAGAAACTTCTGCCTTTATTGGGAGTCAAGAAAATCACGACCCACCAAAAATGTATGCTCTAAATCTATGTATTTTTGTATTACAATTATGAATTACCAAATTATTGTAAGGCTAAGTAACAAAAATAACATGTTGATTGTCTGGACTTTTTTTAAAGTTTGTGAGAGAGGCCCTTATTATTTGTTATTTTCAAATGTTTTGTTATTTTTTAGAAGATGGCCGGCATGTCTAAGATGGCCGTCATAACATATTTAAAGATGGTTTTATGGTGCCATTTAAGTTATTAAGGTGCAATTTAGATCAGCAAATGTTCACTTGTCAAGCAAGTTGCCAATATCACAAACAGTATTTTACAGCTTGAATGACAAGTGAATAGCAAGTGACGCAAAATATACACATACAAAAGTGATGCGGATGTGTATGCAGTAGTGCATATAATAACATTATGCAGTGATTGCGATGTGTGTTTGCGTGTCCATTTTGATACATACTGTATTGTTATTCTTTTCAAGAGTTAATATCTTGCTTTTGCTCCAAAGTTATTTTAATGGAGTCTAGCTGCATAAACGTGGGATAAAACAGTCATCTGATTTATATTTTTTGTTCAACACGATAGTCGTAATGAGGATTTTCTGCGTTGTGGAAATAATAGGCCTACATTTACATGCCAAAAATATTATAAAATTGCTCAATAAAAATAAGGATACACTTGAAAATAGGTATGAGAGTTAGGGTTCCTATATTATAAATTTAGATTAAAAAAAAAAAAAAAATATTGGATTTTTGTTGATTATTATGATTAAAATAAATAAATAAAATAACTAAAAACGAAAAACATTTATACAATCAACCAACGCAATGTCACCTCGGTCAAAATTTCCTACCGAAGTTGCCTAATTAGCCTATACAGGGTGGCCCATAACAAACGGACAAGCATACTTCCAGTACCCTGGGGCCAAAACATCCTAGATACCAATGGATGGAGAATCCTTCTAGAAGAAAAATAATACCAAGATATCTCGAATTGGGCAAGTAGTTTTAGCTCTAGACCCTATTTTGTGAAGCACAGTTAGAGGTCCTTTTGCACCGAGAAACCTCACATGGCACAGTTTAGTTATTTCTTGGTGCGAAAGAACCACTGAGTTAACTTCACAAAATAGGGTCTGGAGCTTAAACTACAAGCCCAAATCAAGACATCTTGGTATCATATTTCTCCTAGAAAGATTCTACATCCATTGGTATAGGTAGTTTTGGCCTCAGGGTAGTGGAAGTATGCTTGTCTGTTGAGATAATATATGCATACATCCGTTGTTTTATTTAGGGGGCCACCCTGTATATTGTGTATGTGACCGATGACCTTTGTCACTTGTTGTAACCTTCCCAATGAATTACTTACTCTTTGTGCCAATCATATATTTGATGGATGTTGCCAAACACAATCTTGATCTTGCCTTCTTCAAGACCCTCAGGTTTTTGAGTATTCTCATCTTTAAGATGCACGATGTATTCCTAAGGAAGAAACAAATAACCAGTAGCACTAATAATACAAAAGTGTAATTTTTGCGATATCGTGAGAGACTGAATTTACATTTGCAAAAAATTGAGCTGTTTGGGCGGTACTCATGATTCCAGTCGCACATGTTCCAGAAGTGCATCGCATTCTGTGGATGTGTGAGAAACAACATTTGTGTATCGGTGCTATTGGTACCATACACTAAATCTTCTGCTTGAAGGAGACTTTTGGCTAGAAATACGCATGTATATGCTACAAAATGTCCGCCACGTCAAATGTAAACAACCGTTTGTTTTTTCTAAGAACAGTACTTAACATTAGGTTAGTTTCCTTTCAATCAGACCTTTAAATTAGAATAAGTAAACAATACAAAACATGAAATATTCGGCGATTTCAGGAGGAATGCCCCTTTATTACAGATATTTCCAGTCTCTTACCGCTACACATTTTCCCAGATCCTTCACGTAATCCTTTTCTGTCTCTTGTATTTCAGCCATGATGTATCTAAAACGAAAAATACGCAAGGCAAAAATAGGTCATCACGAGAACGTGGCTTAAAAGCACAGGCCCGCAAAAGTGAAAAGAATACAAAACTTTTTCTCCACCTCCTACGGCAAATCTGTGCTGAACTTTTCTGAGTCCTCAAACAAACCGACACTTGGAAACAACCCAATATCACATGTCCCTCAGAGGCCTGGGATCCCAAGTCCATAGCACATCTGGTCACAGGTAATTCACAAGGCAATTTACACAGCGCAGCGAGAAAGAAAACCCACAAGAAATGTACAATAGCAAAGGGATGTCTCACAATGTCTTGTGAGATGAAACGGATGGACATGGACTTCAAATCTGAGACTTACGATCTTTTGTGGAGCGCTGCCTCTTTCTTAGCTTCCACCTGCTGTGCCTCCGTGTCCTCTTCATCGTCAGACACCGGGGATGTGATCTGCTCTAGATCTCCAAGACTCAAGTCTCCCTTGCCGACCTCTTCTTCTTCCTCCGCCGGGCCTGGCTGGCCCTCCTTGTCTGCCTCCGAAGCCTCGCCGTTTGTCTTGGCAAGCTCCTTTGTGGTGTCAACTTCTTTTTCATCCTCCTTTGTGATAAAAGTCATAAAAAATGAAGAAAACAAAATCTGTTTATTTTGGCTAGTTGAAAAGAAAATTGAAATGGATTTTAGAATACCAAAATCTCAGAGTTTCCTTGAGATTGTTTGAAGTCATTTAATGACACATGAATTGCCAACTACACATTTTAAAGGTAACCAGAAAAAATAAATTGTCACACATTGAACTGTAGATTTATGGAATGACGAACACGCAACACTCAAATTACAATACCTTTATTTCATTCCTACTCTTCAGCAACAAGAAGAGAATTTCTCTAAATTGCTCACAGGATCCAACTCTATTCCGGTATTTTTTTTTACAAAAGCAAAATATATTTAAAAAGCAATCAACACGTTACAGTTTTGACTTGCATATACAAAACAATCTAATCAGCACACAAATAATAACTTGCATCAACTGTTTACTAGACTTCAAACTTAAAACAAGTATAAACAAGTGTACATAACAGAAACCAAGTTAAAATAAAATGAAAGTCTGTCCATGTCAGTGACGTATCATGAATATTTTGGCAACGTTAGCAGTGCATTTCTTTAAACCACACACAAAAAGCTTGCAATTAAAGAAACTTTCTTTTCAACAGAACAATTGTTATTTTTAAACCATCGAACAGAACAACAAAAGCAATCAAATTAACCTTTTTTAACTCACACCAGAAAGAAAAACAAAAAAATTAACAAATACCAGGAGAACATTTGTCTCGCAATCAGCCAAAGAGACGTACCCTTTTCTGGTCAACCATTTGCTCAATTTCGGAGACAGGGTCTGGCCCCATGCCAGCCACATCGGGTGTGGGGCCAAGGGACAGAAGTGACTAAGGTATGGGTGGAGGATGAGAGAGGAGATGACAGAGAGACGGGGTATCAGACTGAGAATAGAGTACAAATAGCCTGTTGAAGAAGATTAGAAACAGAAGTTCCATGGCCTAGTGGTGTTGAGAAATGAATTCCTGGTCTGCGGGTAGTTCTGCAAGTTGTAGGTTTGAACCCAGCCTGGTTATGGCACTTCTACGCATAATGTGGGTAGAGGCATTATTAACCAGTTTGGCAGGGTTTATTTTTTGTTTACCGGACCCAGGCACGGGAATATTTTTTCATTGAAAAAAAATGTGTTTGTTTATTCAGTAAAATATTTCTGTTTTTATACTGCAACTACTACTACAAGATGCCAACACTTTTGTATATATGTTTTTGCTGACATTCTGTCGCCTGGGCATTTTTTTTCTCTCTGCAGTCAGGGCGTGATATCAAGTCATCCGCTACCCGCCATAAAATCTGACACGTTTGTAGACATTAGCTGTGGAACTACACACAGGGCTGGGGACAATTGTACGCATTAAAACCTATATACAAATATTTGCAAGGAAATTTGAATGTCAAGAAATTACTTGATGCAGCTGATAATTCTTGGCTGTATGAATTCAATGGATTTAATGGAACTGCTGACAAATTAAAACAATTTGTTTTTGTTTTACCTCTCGACCGTCTTCCTTCTCCGAGGAGGTGGTGCGAGTGATCAGAGTGGAGTGGTTCTGTAGCTCCATGGGTGGTGGTAACGGCACCGCCTCAATCGGTTCCAGATTGTCCTCGTCATCGACTGGCGATTCGGGAGGGACCGTGGTCGGGCAGGAGCGGGGTGCTAAGAGATCCTCTTGACAGACGGCTGATACACGCTCCTGCAACGAGTGGTGCAGAAAAAAGAAAGAAGAAAAAACAAAAAAAGGACAACTTTGAGTGAGAGAGCTTAGGGCTCATAACCATTTACATCTAGTTTGAAAAGGGCCCCCGTTAACTAAACCGGTAGCAACAAGTCCTTTCATGAGGGGGCTGGTCTGGTGCTTGATCAGGAACTGTTCTATTCTAGGGTCTATTGTTGACACAAGAAATCTATTCCAGAAACTACCTACTTGTGGTTTTCATTCCTCAGCGGAAAACAATAATTATAACCCCTTCGCCGGTACTGATACAAACCCATGCCATGAGATTTGGCGCACAATTTGACTTTCCGGTAATCTCTAGCCAGAAGTCTTTAATCCAGTACCGGTAAGTCTTCTTTTGTTCTGCTCTCAGTGTTCAGTAAAGGGGAAATAAATTGATGCACCTGACTGACTTCTTAGGGTTTATACCAGACGGGCTCGTGTCGGACGGGCTCGTACCGGACGGGCTCGTACCGGACGGGCTCGTACCGGACGAGCTCGTACCGGACGGGCTCGTACCGGACGGGCTCGTACCGGACGGGCTTGTACCGGACGGGCTCGTACCGTATTCTAATTGTAATCTGATATACGTATGCATATTTACATAAACGTTAATTATCAAAATGCATGTGAAAATTCAGCAGCTTTCAACACATTCATGCATGGATTGCACGTTCAAGATGAATATAAGCTATTATCTATAAGATAAAAATGGTTATCGGGCAATGATGTAAACGAACCGTAAAATGCACTCAGAGAAAGGCAGCCTTAGGATGCATAAAATCAGGCTATTTAAATGGTTGCTCACAATCAGAACAGAGTGTGCCAAAAATCTAATGCTAAAAGTTTATTCATGTCCATTTTGGCCTGGCATCTGGTCAAGATGTCCAGCAAAAATTACTCCTAATTTTTTGGCTACACTGGAAGTTTACATCTGCACAAATTCCTAACAGGCACATGCTTGAAACAACGAGTGTGGGTGTTTGGGTTGAATGTGATCATGCATAAAACAGGAAGCATATATACATACATGTATGATTGCCTTAAGAACACAAAACTCAACTCTGACATTTAACTATGACGACAGCCCACTTAAAGGTCGTATACACCATTTGCAGACATCAAAGAATTTTACTACCGAATTATTATTATTATTATTATCTTACTTTTTTGAAAGTAAATAGCGATTCAAGGCTTTCATGAAAATGATTGCACTAGGTATTCTGTCACTGTTACGAAAATTAGAATTTTATAACAAAAATATAACGATTGCTGGACGGCAATCACAAAAAATAAAAAGAACAACTGCCTTACGATTGATACCGAATGCATTTTTTCTTGCTTTTTTTCCTTGGCATCTATGATTGTAAAACTTTAGGCAGGTCAGGTAAACCCCATAAATCCATCCATTCCTGATAATTCAAGCACTTTATACAAATGGTGTATACTACCTTTAAACTTAAGAAGATGAAACAGCCATGATCTTTTTAGGGATGCAATCTACAATTACAGGGTGTCTAAAAATAATGCAACAAAATGTAACGAAATACCACACGTAGAATGTATAACTAACATCGATAATATAGATATGGTTGCAAAGATACTGGTTTCCACTTTAAAATGAGACATCAAACTACCAAAATTGACAATGTTGAGTCATGAATAATTTTCCAAGAGTGGTCAAATTGACCATGGGACCAATTTTTTTAATTTTGTCTGGACACTGTGCAAGTGTAGTCTTGAAATCAAGTCGTTACACACTTTTGTCTTTATCCGTGCAGGTGGCTGAGCACCGGTTCATTTCGTTGGCGCCTGCACAGACAAAGACGACAAAGTCTAACAACTTGATTTCAAGTCTACGCTTGCACAGTATCCAAACAAAATCGAAAAACTTGGTCCCATGGTCAATTTGACCCCTCTTTGAAAATTATTCATAACTCTGTCAAACATTGTCAGATTTAGACGTTTGATGTCTCATTTTAAAGTGGAAACTATAGTATCTTTGTAACTATATCTATATTATCGATGTTAGTTGTATAAATCATAAATCTTCTAAAACGTAGGAGATAAATCTTTCCGAAACTTCTGAGATAACGATGAGCTGGTACCATCCAAAATCAAGTACAAATGTTCTTGATGTGATGAGGTGTGTTCCCAACAAAAGGGGTCAAGATATTAGCCAAAGTTTTTGCTGCATTGTATGTAATATTACTACACCTCATAAATATTCATGAGCAAATTGGAGCACATCTTTGGCCAATTCCTCCGCACATTCAGGAAGTAAAAATGATACGATGCCATGTGACGTCATCCCAGTGAGTATCTAGTGAGTATCTATTCTTTCTGGTAGCACCAACAAATTCCCTCTGGAACCTGCCTCGTAGTAGTCTGTGGCATGTTATCTTTATGGAACCAGTCTCAGTAACGTTACTAGATTTCCGTCATTGACTGACGAAGAACTTCAATATCTTGTGCTTAATAAAGATGCAAAATCTACGAAGGCCGTTATCGTCTAACGCAGTGAACATTTACGAGGTGTAGTCAAACAAATACAGCATGGTTTATTTCTGGAAAATGGTGAGAATTACTAGTCCCTCGTTGTAGGTCAGCTTCGTGTCGGGATGTAGTCGAGCTGACCTACACCTCGGGACCAGTAATTTCCACTACTTCCCCTCAAACCATGCTGTATTTGTATACTGCCAATACACGACACTATTGGGCGGAGAGGGGCACCATTCTTGTGGATCTCAGGCAAACCGTATAGTTTGGGTACCTCTTCTGTTGTAGGGTAGATTGTGTGGTACAAAGTCGCAGGTATCTTGATTGATTGATCCCTTTTTATTCCTGAATAGCATTGAATTCAGCCCCAGGAATGTTCTGTTTTTGGTAATTTAGCATTGGATATCTTTTTGACCAAGGCGGCTCTGAGACTCTGTGCAGTCCTAGTTTTTTTTATATCATGGCATACCTTTTCCGTGTTGACTATCAACTCTTCTATTGAATCCTATGGTATACCTGTTCCGTGTTGACTATCAACTCTTCTATTGGATCCTATGGTATACCTGTTCCGTGTTGACTATTAACTCTTCTATTTGGGTCCTATGGTATACCTGTTCCGTGTTGACTATCAACTCTTCTATTGAATCCTATGGTATACTTGTTCCGCGTTGACTATCAACTCTTCTATTGGGTCCTATGGTGTACTTTTCTCCGTGTTGACTATCAACTCTTCTATTTGGGTCCTATGGTATACCTGTTTCGTGTTGACCATCAACTCTTCTATTGGATCCTATGGTACACGTGTTCCGTTTTGACTATCAACTCTTCTATTGGGAGTTTACATGGTGTCACTGCAAAGTTCATACCTTTCCCTAGAATAGATTGTTCTTCTGGTTTGAGCATCCGGAAAGAAATATCAACCACCAATCTGTCTGTGTTAATGCCGAGACAGTGTGGCCAAACAAAAATGGCATCATGTTTTTGCTGCAATAGGCCGTAAACTCAGCTGGTGTCGATCCTGTGATGTCCCCTGTTGGTCCCGATCCCGTGACTTCATCTGCCTGAAGGGCCTTATGGACTCGATAATCTTTCGTTGATTTTGAAGGCGTTTAAACGTGAAAATGCACTGGTTGATTCGTTCATTTAGGAGTTTTCTCTCTGCTGTGGACCCTGAAACGTTAGATGTCAGTTTAATGCTTCGTTGAATGATGTCACACCGAAGCACTGAATGTTAAAGAGCCAGTGATTTTTCCAACTTGCGCATTTTCGATCGATGTTTTCAGTGCAACAAAAAGCTTTAAGGGCATCTCGGTCCTGTTGTCGGTGAAATCGAGCATGAAAGTTTGTCTCCAGTCCCATTATTGAATCAAATATGTGCAAGGTAGATGTACCTTTTTAGGACTTGAAATTACAGAGCTTGTTCCAGGAGCTTGCGACACCATTGTAGTGTTTTTTCATGCTTGAACATTTGTAAGAGGTTCTGGCAAAATGAGACAAAACTGGAGGTTCTCAGGTATTAAAAAAAAAGGATAAAATTGTCCTTTCAAGGCTGTTTCTCGCACTTCCACAGGACATTCTGTTAATAAGTTATGGCTATTTAAAGTTCGGATTTATCAACATGTTGCAAAAGTAAAATGTGATATGGAAAAATTACAACTGTTTTTCCATAAAAACACTTTCAATACACTACTTCCATACTATTTCTTAACAAAATATAGTTAGTAGGCAAACCAAAGATTACAAATATCAATTAATCTAAAATATTACAAAAAATCACCCATTATTCATTATTTTGCAGTTTTCTCCACTATGCCCTGTGCCCAGTTCCGTCTCATTTTGCCAGACACCTCACATTTATGGTTTACAAATCACTTAATTTGATATATAATGGAATCTCACTCATACATTACATACATTCACAATGGACGAAAACCACACTTGACTGAAATTACATACAGAACATGCAGGTAGACACATGATGCTGCTGGGGTGGGGAGGTGTGGATCTTGCATGGGTGTCAAAATGGTGAATAAAAATGTGCATATGTACATGTGAATGACGGCTGGGTCCACTCACGTCTTCCAACAAATCTTCTCCGGCAGCTAGGGGCGGGTCCTCTTTCATAGGCTCCTCCTCATTGGCTTCATCACCAATGTGTTGCTATATATGGGAGAAGCATAATATGCAAATAATTTCATACACCGGAACTTTCACAATTTTGATCCATGCTTGTCATTCGTCAATGACTGCTTGTGTGGGTTGGGCAGGATGAGTAAATTGCTTTGCTTTCGTGGGCGGGCTTACTCTGCAAATGTATCACTCGTCCAATAATCAAAACTGACTTACTGAAACATGAGGTCCATAATATAGAAATGAGTAATGAATTGCAACCAAAGTGTTCTTGCAGCACACATTTATAAGAGAAAATATATTAAAAACACAAGTAGAAAAAAATTAAGACTGAAATTTGAAATCTATACATGTACCTCAAAGTGCAAAAATATTCAGAGGAAAGCGAGTTTGAACAGCTATTGACAATGACAAAATAAATGGGAGCCTTTTCACACTATGCATGTCCAATCCGTGACGTTTTTTTCTTTCTTTTTTCGGGCTCAAATATTTTTGTGTGAAATTTGACTTTGTAGCACAATAAAAAAATACGAAGAACTCTCTAAAAAACTAGCATGGTCGGTCAAAAGTTATTTGTTTGTCTGTTGCTAACAACTACAGTGTTTGATTGTGTGCACACACAATCATCACATATTCAAAAGATCCAAAGATCACATATTGTGCGGCGCTATGGGATCTTTGCTTCAATCCGCAGGTCCTGTTGGTAAAACTTAACCCGGGGACTCCATGTTCAGACTATGGCTTTCATCGCGTGTCAAACTTCTCTACACGGGTCGAGAGCTCTCAACCCATCTCCCGAGCAGGGTTAGTTTCGACACGGATTGAGCGCTCTACACGGGTCAGTGCTCGTGTTGAAATGTTGTAGCGTGAAAAGGTCAGTCTAGTTTCACAAGATTTTTAATTTTTCATCAAGAAGTTCTTTAGGCAGAAGTTAACATGCTTGAAGTATTTTTCAACATGGAGCATGTAAATAGAGACCTCAAAGTAAACGTGGTGGTTACATGTAAAGTATATTACGTATCATTCAGCAAATATTTATACTTTTAAAACACTAAAAGACGTAAACTGTAGGAAGAAACGCTATTGCTGAAAAAAAGGAAAGCAATTTGAACATAGGCTCTGAGCATGGCCGTATGAGGGCAGTATCTGTAGCCCGGGGATATGAGCTGGTTCCCGACTCCTTCATTTCATTGCAGACATTAAAATAAAAAAGGGTGGGGCCAGGCCAAAAGATAAAACATCACTGGTTCGTGTGCCAACAAATAAATAATTACATCCAAAAGAAGATCCATACATTTTCCATAAAGGAATTATATGCGCATTTCCGTAAGGGAAAACAATCTGAACACAGAAAGTTTCGCAACTGCTTTCAGATGAATGAGCAGATACCGTAACTCATTTCTTCGTGGATCAAAATCCTACCATCAGATAAACATTTTTTGTTGGGCCTTGGACGTCAACCGGAGACACAGCATGTAATTTGTGCGGAATCAAAATTGAAAACTAGATATTCACGGTGCTGTCAGGAGTATATTCATGATAATCTGTTGACAGCTTGGGTAACTAATGCTTCAATTATAAAAGCGTCCGTGTTGATGGGGGACAGGTTTGGGTTTGCCCTGGCTTTTTCAGCTGGATGTGATCCCTTGACTTCAAAATATGAACTCTGTCAATGCCGTCTCGTGAAGATGGAGGAAAAACAATCCCTTGGCTGTATGGGAGATATGGTAGAATGTTGTATCGTAGTTGATGACAAGCTGAAGTATGTGAGCAATGCAGCGTCGGTCAGGGCAGTAAAAGAAACAGATACTAAGAATAGACCCCCATCGGGAATACATTATCCAACGGGCGTTGCAAAGCTTTCCTGAGGGGAATTTCTACTGTCAAACTCCACGACAAAGCGTGAGGTTGCAGGAAAACAGAAAGTCAGGTACCCTGACTTACTAGCATGTCTTACAAGCAGACTCACAACACCAGATCATTTCATAATCATGCTGTTTTACAACAGTTAGAAATACTGTGATAACCCCCCTCCCCCACCTCCCCTCCAACCAATCTCATTTGTTTTCCTCATTTCAAGCCTTTCTTCTGTCTCTGGTGATAATCTTTCATCAACTGAATGCAGGCAAAACATCTACGTGGAACAACTTCCTAGATCATGTGAGCCACTCTGATTATTACTCCAGAGGCCAATTAGAAACGGGATGGTCGCTACGACAACTAATGATGTCACGCTCTTTTTTTTATGTTCAGCGTTTAATCTACACTAACCAGCAAAGAGGGGGGGGGGGGGGGGTAGACCTGGTACAGATCAGAACGGTCGTTCTGTATTGTAAACAAGCTACCTTAGGAAAAAAAGAGAAAAAGAGGGGGAAAACTTGTTGATTCCCTTATTACAAAAACAAATTAATTCATCAATACAAAAAACGTATAGTTCGGTATAAATTGATGATGACCCTGACATTCTCGTAAAAATGTTAGTGGCATTGTGTTTATTGAGTCCCTGGCTACATTGTACCTACCATAATAATTCAACCAAAATCAACCTTTGGGAAATATGAAATTAATAAAAAGAAAAGAAAAAGGATGTAGAATTTATATTAAAAGGCACGTGTTTCTGAAACCTAACCTAAATTGTATCCTTTGGAAATTTGGGAAAGAATTCTCACAAATGTTCACCTTTAATAAATCATAAAATGGCAAAGGTGCAAACGTAATGAAAAATCTGACCCCAAAATAAGCATGTAAAGCATTTTGAGGACGTTGTATTCTTCATTGTCATAATCATTGTCGTCCTCGTCAAAATCCAAATGGCGTCTGCCCTCAAAATTTGTCAAAATTTGGAGAAGAGATGAACCTAATATATACCGAACAAATTGATTTCAATTTTTCTGCCGAATATCGATTTAAAGTGGCACAATTGGGGGGTTCGTTACACCCCCACCTTTTGTGGTCTATTTCCCTTCCCCTGATGCTCCCTGAAACCCATCCTTCCTCCAACTCAATTATGATTTTGCCAGAAAGAAATGTCTCCGATTGTTAACTCTCATTGAGTGCTCCTACCGGTACTGCAAAATAGGTCACCCTATAAAGTCCTTCCATTGCAAGACTCTAAGAATCACATTTATTCTGCAACAAAATATTTTTTTATTTAATAGTAAATATCGCAAACTGACCTGTTAAAAATCGAGGATGCCGAATAAAAAAAACCAAAAAAAAAAACATCAGTTTTTCTGTTTTTTGTTGTTTTTTCGACGATCTTGTAAATTTTATTTATAAAATACAATTGTTCGTAACAATTACAGCATATCTAGCGCAATCATTTTGCTGGTTGCCTAGAACTATTATTTACTTTCAAATAAGTAAGATACTTCTTAATAATTCAGTAGTAACAATTTTAGATATCTGCAAATGGTGTATCCTACCTTTGAACAGGTCAGTATAAACAAATTGTTATAAAATAATTATGCCACAAAAAAAATCCATCTATTTCAAAAAATTACAGCCAAAACCAATGTTGTATATTCCCTTTAAGATATTTGGACCAGATTGAAATCATTCTGCTAAAATGTTCCCTACAAGTCTTGCAAGCTGAATAGCCTAAAAATAAGCATTTCTATTTCTATAGATATAGAATTTCTATTGATATAAGCTGCCAATTAGAAAAGCTGTATATTGCCCCCACTCCCTGATATATACTTCCAGATGACAAGACTCTAACCATAAGCCAACGACTTGGCTGTAATTACATTGACGGCCTAAATTCCCTGCACGCAAGCATACTCCTACAGAGCCTAGAGAGTCGGTCGGGAAGGACAGAAAAAAAACCAGTAAAAAAGAATCCCCTTGAAGAATAATTATGCGGCGCGTGGCTACATATTCCACCAGGGTACAACCTACAGCCGCCTAGACTGTTCCTGTCCCCCCCCCCCCCCCCGGTTGCCATGACGTCATTTATGCTCCGGGACTATACTCTGCATCCAAGGCACGGGAAAGGCATTACGAGGTGTGCAATTGAACAACACTTTAAACAAATCTTAACCAAGAGAGGAAAAAAAACAAAAAACAGATTACACACCAATGACAAGCTAGTGTTAGACCAGCAATAAATAAATTCCATACTATACATGTCTACTTTGAGATTTTTTGAGGGTTAGTTTTAATCACAGCTGGCAAAAAAGAAATGGACTTTGATCGTCAAACAATATTTTCATATTTTCTTTTTTTAAACAAATGTGTAAGGTTTTTAAAGGAAGATTTGGGAAAAAAGTGTAAGAGCTACAGATCTTTGACAAACCGCAGACAAAACTTAATGTGTCTTTTTTTAACTCTAAAATTAAGAGAGAAAATTATACTTCCTCATCTTGCACACAGATACATGTACTGTGATTACATTATTTGAGCATTTGCTTGCTGTGAGTATAGTACGTTTTGGCTGTGCACGGGAAGATAGCAACCAAAAATTGCAAAATGCCACTGATTGGCCACTGCATCACAAGGTGGAGGGTGGGAAATAAAAAGAAAGGAGGTTGGAAGGGGGAGGGGTGGGAAGGAAGATAGAAGGGGGGGGGGGGGACCTAAAGGGCATTACAGACAAACCCAATTTCATGTTACTAAAAAGCACAAATATTTCTTCCGAGATCCATCTACTAGAAAGTACAGAGATTTCAAAGTAAACAAAGAAATTGGTAAGGTGGGGTTAGAACCTGCGACCTGCGAAATACCGGACTGGCACTGAGCTATCTTGCCCTATGTATCTTTGTTTAGGGGGAGCTAGTCAGAAGTCATCTACACCATAATTCGGTGTGGCCAGGGATCGACACGCCCAATTTCATGATACAACCCAGAAAGCAACATTGTGGGGGTTATAATACACAAATAAACCACAAGGGAAACTGACTGGGTACATTTGCATACATTTCAAAGTGAACAACGACATTGGCAAGACAGGAAAATACAGAGTGCGGCATCTTGACGGGGCTTTTGGCCAACCTTAACAGTGTCGGATATATCAAGCTGTTCATATTTCTAGAAGCAAGCAAAGAGATAATTATATGAAACAAATATTCCCGACAGATGATTTTGTCATCAAAATATGAACCACTCCAGCTTGATGACAGGTTTGTATCACTGGGAAAAAAACATGAAGAAGAGAACAATAACACCTGGATTGCCAAGCAATCTGAAGTGAATAAACCCAGGGATTTAGCATCCATTCAGGGCCAGTGATTTTTAAAAGAAACCTGGTTGTTATCACAGCAAGTGTTGATGGAGATTGTGGATATTCTGAGTAATACTTATTTGAAAGGGTCTATGCAATGTTCTTCCATAAAAAAATGCACATTTGTGCCATGTTCAGCCTTTTTGTGAATGTTTATTTTGCCATTTTAACATTTTTGGTGTGTGCTTTTTTTAAATGTTAATACAAATTGTCCTATTCATCAGCAACACTGTGGACATTTTGCTGTCGTCAATCTTCTTTTCTAATGGCAATTTATTGCAGTGTATGTGCATAGCAGTATAAGCCCAGCAACAGTGCCCTCAGTTGTTCAGAAAAGCATGAAACAGTTTTAATGTTTTAAAGAAGTGCACTTAAGAAAATTAACCAAAAGAGATTTCAAATACTTTAAAAGAAAATGCCATATGGCCCAGTGGTTACGATGTTAAACTCATGTACGATGGTATGTGGCTTCAAGTCCTGCCACGAGCATAGTGTTTGTGCCCTTTAGGGCAAGACACTTAACTAAAATTGCCTTTCTCCACCCAGGAGTCGAGTATAAACGGGTATCTGTGAGGGTTGAGGCCAATTCTACACTAGAGTTCAGCATGAACAAATAAAAGGTCATTGTTTCTTAATTGCAAACTCCATGCAGTGGTTCTAAATAAAAAAATAATATAGCTGCATGGTTATACCATCATAACATTTCTCTTCTCAGAAAGATAGGCACTTTGTGTTGTTGTTGCTGCTACTACACTATGCCAATGGGGTATGCAATTTGTCCGAATGCGTGCGACAACGGGGATTGGGGTAGGAATCATTTCAGCGTCATTGCATTTCCAGGGCTGCAGGTTTCTGTCTCATCAATAACAATGACGCACGGCATCTGAGAGATGACATGAATAGCGAACAGAAGTACATGTAGGTACTACTCTCGTCTCCTAAGATATTCCTTTCTTTTGGGGATGCTAACACAAGAAACCTAACCTCAACATTTTAATCATGTGAATATGTGTATGAAATTGATGGATTCGGCACTGTTAAGGCCAGTTCATACTTCATGCGAAGCAAATTTTACAACATCATCCCGTTCGCAACTGCTTCACTGGTACTTTTCAGCAAAACTACGCCCGGATGTGAAAAATATTTGATTCGCAGGCAATTTCGCAAGAGTTGAGCAATGCTTAAATCTAGCGAACCTTCGCAAAGCCGAAAACCAATAAAATCGCAGTATTAACATTCATCTACCTTACCACGTGAGGGCGCACTTTTAGGGCCTTTCGTCTTAGGATTAAGTGGTTTTTTTAGGCTACTGCGAGAACTCCAGCCACATTCTGGTGCCTGTTGTGCTTCAGAAACATTCAATAAGTTATGAATCTATAAACTGTTTGGATATTTCTATTTCCTTCATTTCTATTTACTTCTCAGTGATTCCGAAGTCGCAGGCAAACTGAAGCCGAAGACGCGAAGCAAAGGTTTAAGTGCGCGTAGCAGGCGACAAAATATGCTCGGCGCAATAGATCTTTGGACAAACATTTCATGCATTTAATAGTGGTTGTTTATTCATTTTACCATCACTGAACATTTTATTCCTCACTTTCATCACACTGAAACAATAACATTTAAATTTGTGGACATTTCTTATCAACATTTTTTGTAAACACTGAAACATGGTGGACTTCGCCTTAAAACGATTCGCAATAAGTACGAACGTTATTTTTGCAACAAATTAATTCGTCACATGAGCCAAGTGTACGAATTCGCACGATTAAAATTCGCATTGCATTCGCATTCGCATGAAGTATGAACTGGCCTTTAGTGTTAATACTACCACACTGGGGTCAATACAGCAAGATACAAGTTTGTACAGTGAGCCCTATAGCTTTATTACGGTGGAAATTGCTAGGCTAAGGAAAAATCACATCAATTATGCATTGGGATCAGTATGACGGGTTCTGTAGATTGACCTCTGTTGACGATCACTCAGTGTGAGGCTGAAATCAAGACTATCAATTTGTAATGGATTCATTCGTTAATAACGCTGCGTGTTGATTGGCACGATACACGTTGGTAGACTACATTCTGAAATGTAAGCCACACAACTGGCTACTATAACTGCCATAGTTACCCTCCACTGCCAGTGGATAATCAAGTTAACCAGTTCGCGCCAGGATTATTTTTACAGACCGAGCCCAGGTGCAGCATTGTTTTTCATGAACCTCAATCCGAGACGGGTTCCGGCCATCATCTGTGGGTAGCACACCCTGATATTTTTGGCCTCGCTCATTGCAAACCAGTTGCTGACAAATATTTTGCCTTGCTCGTGACGTGTTTATCCGTCATTCGTTTTGAACAAACTGGTTAATCACTTTTCCACTAAAAGTGAAAGTTCAATCAAGGACCACAGTTAACCATAGTTTGACTAAACTCTAGATGACTTGTCAGTGTGCTATTTTCTCATGGTTGTTGACATATTTTGACCATGTTAACTAGAGTTGTTAGCACTTGAACTTCAGTGCCCATGTGCTAGGTAAGCCACAAACCAACCACTAGTTTATAACCAATGGTTCTTGATCGAACATACCGCAGTTTGACCATTATTTACCAGGTAACTCCCGTTTTCCCCCCAGTTTGTACACTTATCCATGTTGTTCACTGTAATGCAAAATTTGGAGGCAATGGATTTTACTACTTACAATTATTCAGTTATTTTGCCTTAACTCCTATCAACACAAAAACAATATAACCCTAGATTATTCATCAGAAACCTCATGTGTTAACCACAACTGCCAATTTGCACTGACTGATATCCTGATTTACTGACAACAAACCCGACAAGTTTTCTAGTTAGATCCTTACCGTGACTGCCAATTCGTCGTTGGGTTTCCTCCCTTTTGTGCCGTCGATTCTCTCCAACTGTTTAGTGCTCAGTTTTCTGACGGGGCTTGTTAACCACTTCCTAAACATGACGAGAAGACAAACAAGCTTAAAAATATATGACAAAATGGCGGTCCCTGATGACAAGCTATGATAGAAGGCTTGTCCGGTCTGTGGCCGTATCCAAAAAATAGAGATGTGTATTTCCTCAATGCATCTGGCATGTGCAACCCCCCCCCCCCCCCCCCCCCCCCCCACGTGTTATATCCCAGTACTATGTCGTCAATGGACGCAACAAGACTCATGAATATATCATCTGTTGAATCCCGCTAATACGAGAACGGTTTTTGGTAACTGACTACCGGATTTCTGTCCTAAAGAGTAGAGGGCTGCAGTAACTTATATCTCCATGCTTGAGCGTGTTAACCTGCGCACATTCGGAATCACTTCCTATTTGTATGTTTTTTTTGTACAGCTTTACTGTTTAGGAAGTCGATTCTGCCAATGTCGTGGGATAGAAGGTCACGGTCGACCAAATTTTCTCAGGAAGCCAATGTTCAGAGAATCCCTGATTTGGTCGCTAATCTCCCTGAGTTGAATAACAATGCTGCCTACTGCTTTCCTTGAATAAAAATGAGGCAGCAACGAAGAAAAAACTAAATTCTCAGAGCAATGGATATTTTTAGAAGCCCTGGAGTCGGTCATGCAAATTAGAAAAAATTGATGGCAAAACTACGATGGCGTGGGTTCCTTTTTAACATTGAACGGTAGATTTTGTGTAAAGCTTTGTATTAATGCCAATGCATGACGCACCAACTCCAGCAAATGCCAATCACTCGGGGTAATCAAGATGGCACTGTATTACGATTAGCTACATCGTTGCTGTCGCCATGCTCTCCACAAGGGTTTGACATCTCATAAGAGCAAAACTAACCCCCCCTATTCTATATAACATGCATTCATGTAGGAAAATGTGTTGGTGACTCGGTGGGTAAATGTTATTGCTTCGCAAGGTCTGCATTCACGTGTCTGGTTTTTTTCCCACGTAAAAAATCTGCAGTCGGTTCTTGAAGTGGAAATATCAAGGAGAGAGGTTGAGGCAATCTAGAGGTGCTTCGCAGAAAACATGTCATACTCATACGTCATTTAGAGAGATTCAAGCTTTAGAATTCAAGGAAGATTTTTGTCTAAAGACCATGTACAGTCGCGATTAAAGGACATATAACGAGTACTCACTTTATGCTGCCTTTCCGCTTGGGTATAGGGTGGTCGTTGTTGTTGATTGGCAAGGTATTGTTAGCTGGTCCCGCCTCTAGATCTGGGGGTAACCAAAAGAAAAATGGGTAGTAAAGCTTTCGTCATCAAACAAGACACCTGCACTACAATCCAAGAACCAAAGCTGCATTGCTTTTATCATCAATTGGTTGTTGACATAATTAAAATTGATTTTGTTAGATTCATTTCGTACCCTTCGGTGAGTAAATCTTCATTCTTAGAGCCACTGGCCATGCTTGCCCCAAAAGTCCTTGGCGCACTTGTCACAAATAGATTGGCCCAAAACTTGGCATCCTTGCAAGAGCCATTGGGTACGCATTGATTGATTCATGTTTTAGCAATCGTCATACATGTATATCGTAACTACCAGTGAAGCAGGAACTATCGTCATCATAAACTCAAAATTTGCATCACCACAATAAGTCACCATCAAGATCGTCATCTTCGTCATCTTCGTCATCTTCGTCATCACTGTTCTGTCTTGCCATTTTCATCACCCAGCCTCTGATCATTCCCCTGTTAATACTCCCCATACTTTCTTCACTGTCCCTGTCTCATTTGTTCACTCCTCTCCTCTGCATAGTATTTCTCCTCTCTGACTTTATAACTCTTTGACTCAAACTTTTTCTCCACTTGTCTCCATCCACTAACTGTTGTCCTAATTTCTACTTCAATGTCATGTACCCTCCCGTCATTAGTTCTTTTATTTTTCTCCTTCTATATTTCATCAATCTCACTCACTGCATCTCTTCTCATTTCCCTTTCCATTTCACAGTAGTAACTTCCTCATGTGGTCTAAAATATGCCGGTTTGGTATCTCGAGGAAGTAGGTCAGGTCAGAGGTTATTCGGAATAAAATCACTTCTACACAGACACCCATTCTTATTCGTAACGTGCGAGCATCACGCGACTGTCTCCTTGCTTGTTTGTTATGTGTTTGATTATCCCTAATGACCTGTGACCCATATCGCTGTGCACATGAGCAGTTGAAATACCAAACTAGCATATTCTGAAAGATCACAAAAGATTCCTAGAGAGACTCGTTTTGAGTATTGTCTCCATGTTACAATGAAACAGCAGTGATAAAGAAACATGTATGCCCAATCAGAATCTTAAAGTTGTGCATGTTGGTCATGGTATCACCACGTTCGTTAGCACCCAGTTTGGAGTGACATTAGTGAATTAAACAAAAGTACTGTCCAACTCCAGATACAAATTATACAATCATCTCAAGCTTTCTATCCTATCCTATCCTGCTCTTAAAATTTACTACGTTAATCGGCACTCGACGGAGTAATACTTGCGCCTGGTTTCCTGAATTTCCTGAACCAAAGTATCTGGAATCGTCATTAAACATTCTAATTCTGGCACTGGTCTGCGGTCATTGATGGATTTAATGTCCTTGTTGTTGTGCATTGTGAACTGGATGTGTCCCAACCCAAGTCCAGACTAAACAAGTACACAAATAATCACATCATCTGTGGTGCACAGGAAGTTTTTATTTTATTTTATAATCTCACCTTGGAATCTCACTTTAGAAACCTTGCATTTACACAAAGGTCTGAAAATTAGGAGACTTAATTCGGGCCACAAATCCAAAACTACATTCTAACACTCTTGAAGGAAGACATCTAAACAGATCTGACAAATATATACATGTATTAAAAAAGGGGAGTTCAGCTGGAAGAGCTCACGGAATTACCAATGGTAGTGCTGCCATCCTGTTAGTAATAGTCACATGATGTCTTGGCTGGGTGACTTATTGATTGGACACAAGAGGGTGTAGTCATTGGGCCCAACTTGAAAAACAATTGGGAAAAGTTGTTCTTCTGAGAATTGGTTGCTTCTATTAACAACTACAAATGACCAGAACAAAACCTAGCTTTTGCGTGGGTGACTGCTCTATGTTCCGACACCTCTAAGTTTCAAATACTCAATCTATGTTCAGACACACCTACCGGTATGTTCAGACACACCTACCGGTATGTTCAGACACACCTATGTTGTTCCGACACACCTATGTTCCTCTGACACAACTATGTCCCGACACACTTTTTTTTCGAGACCTCTATGTTCCAACTACTCAATACATCTTCCGACACCACTATATTCCGACAACCCGCATGTAAGATTATGCTAGCCTGTTGCATTGGTGACTTAATCCCATATGGTAACATACATTATTTTGTAGGGATGTTGGAACATAGGGGTGTCAGGGCATAGGGGTGTCGGAACATAGGGGTGTCTGGGCATAGGGGTGTCGGGGCATAGGGGTGTCGGAACATACTTGTAGGGGTGTCGGAACATAGGGGTGTCGGAACATAGGGGTGTCGAAACATACTTGTAGGGGTGCCAAACATAGGGGTGCCAAACATAGGGGTATCGTAACATAGGGGTATCGTAACAGAGGGGTGTCGTAACAGAGGGGTGTCGTAACAGAGGGGTGTCATAACAGAGGGGTGTCGTAACAGAGGGGTGTCGTAACAGAGGGGTGTCGTAACATAGGGGTGTCAAAACATAAGTTGAGCAGTAGAACTTAGGAGTGTCGGAACACAGGGGTGCCAGAACATAGGCTGAGTAGTCTGAACATAAAGGTGCTGGAACATAGGTGTGTAACCTTTGGATGATGGTCAGGCAAACTTTGATGTTATTGTTAACCTTTAAAAAAAAGTAGGGTCTACCTACATAGAAAGCTTAACATTTTAAACACCGACTGCTGCAGTCATTTCAAAAGACTCTAGAATTGAGCATCCATACCAAGTATTACCAAGAAACCAGTGAACAGTTGGGAAAGACCAACAAATGTTATCAGGAAACAAAGGCCGGGTCAAGATCCTTAATGATTTTGGCCAGAAAGACTCATGCTCTGAAATGATGCTCTCAAATCACAACTGACGAAAAACACCCCAAGTTCTGATCATCGTAATTAAGACTGGCTATATTGCATCATTTTGCACTGGCTTATGAGTTTAATATATAATTCATTATCATTAAAACTGAAAAAAAACACAAACAAACTGCAAAACTTGACACGCAAATATCGTCAACCGAAGAAACAAATAGGTTAAGTACAGTGACATTTACAATTCCACAAGACTCGCTAACTGCCCGGGAAACACTGAATAAATACAACTCCGTCAGGACGGAGAAATTATGAAGTAGAGGAATCAATAATAGTCATCTCCTTAATAAAGCTGAACCGTAAGACATGGCGTTTCGTGGGGCCAATCCTGTATACAACTGTGGCTGAGGCTACAGTCATGTAGAGTCTCTCCACTTTCCCCTACAGTGATTTGGATTCCAGCGTCTGTCTGCGAACAGACGTCACAGGGGCTGGCCGATGACGCAGTTCATGATGTATACGATCCACTTGATCATGACATAATCGTGTCTACCTTGTGTCCGATTTCTGTTTACTGTACGCTTGCTTGCTTGCTTGATCACCCACCTGTCCCCTCGCCTAAATTAGGGCCAAGACTGGCGATATTTCACTTTGGGGCAGAACAGAATAGTTACAAATTAGTTACCATCCATCACAATCCAGCTCATTGGAGTTTCAACAAAATTAATAATAGTAATATATTTTTTTCCTTTTTCTTTTTTCCTGAAAATAATAGGCAACAATGAACAGTGTGATTGAGGCAAGCAGGTGTGGTAACACTACAGAGATACATGTACATAACAAGTTATTTTTGAAGCTATATTTTCTTATGTCTGCAAAATGTGGTGTATAAACTTTAAACACTTCTATTAACTCTATTAAACCTAAAGTGGATTGCACTGGCCTCGTGGTCTGGAGCATTGAATTTGCTGTCTGTGGGTAAAGCTGCAGGTTGTGGGTTCGAATCTTGCCTGGGACGACAGTGCGTGTGCCCTTGGGCAAGGCACTTTGTCACCCGTTGCTTCTCTCCACCCAGGAGTAAATGGGTACCTGTGAGGGCAGAGATGGTTAGTGTGGTTTATTGTGCGACTTAGCTGCTTAGCACCGAAATGGCAGCATTGAGATGTATACTCCCAAGGGAGCTTAGATGGTATTTGGAATGTTTCATGGGCCTACTGAGCAGGGATAATAATGACAGCGCCTTGAGTTCCAGTCTTGGTATATACGTGCGCTATGTAAGAACTGCCTATTATTATTATAATTATAACCACCCGCAATCCGCCAAAATCCATCTCCCTAAATTGTTAGATTTTGGCGGACTTGGTCCAGAAGCCAGAGGTGAAAAAAAATATGATGAATTTTGATGGACTTGGTCCAGGAGGTCTGAAGCAGTGCCAGTGCAATTGATGAACGTTGCCTAAGATCCAGTAGTGTTGTTGCCATATAAGGCATGTGTATTAAGTCCATCAACATTTAATAACCAACACTTCAGTGGTGGTTCCATTAAGCCTATGTATAAAAAGAAAATCGACTGATGGATTTTGGCAGACCCAGTAGGGAGTTAGGGTTAAGAAAACATTAGATACTAACAAACAATAAATGTACAACATTTTTTACTTGACTTGATGTGCATCTCGAGTAGCCAATACAATTTGTTAAGATAAATTATAATCCTTAAAAACAATTATTAATAATAAAGACTAATAATAGCCTCATTCAACATCAAATTTAACATCAAATAATAAAAAGAAAATCATTTTATTGGTCAATAAATAAGCCTTCCCTCTGACTATCAAAAAAATTGATACCTTTCACGGATAAATCAAATTTCAAACAGTTTATTACAATATGAAATATCATTACGATCACACTCGTAGAAATTATTAGACAAATGAATATTGGTCTTAAATATAAAACAAATTTGTTTTGGACCAAAAATACACGATCGCCGGACTGCGATCGCGAACAAAACCAAGAATAACATAAGAACCACTGCCCAACGCCGGTTGAAAACGAATGCTGTTTTTTTGCTTTTGTTTGGCATCCATGATTGTAAAACTTTAAACAGGTCAATTAAAACAAATTTACAATAAAATACAACCCCCAAAATCCACCCATTCATAATATTCAAGCAATTGTCAATGTTGTATCCTACCTTTAAAATGCAACTGTGGCCAACTATGGGAGTTATATAACTCTGTTGGAATTCTAACAATTCCCCATACACCATGTACATCTATACTTGTACATCTATACTTGTACATCCACTGTGAGGCTATGGGTGTACATGTATGTGTGTAGAAATGATGAAATGCTTTACCTAGTGATCCACAGGGAGCTCTTCCATCATATAGGCTCGCTCCCTCAGTTTCAAGCTCACCTATCTATCTCCCATCTCACATGACCCACAGTAATAAAACTGTAATGAACACATGCCAAACTTGCTACCAAAAAGACAAAAAGAGGACATATTTGACCAAGGTCAAATGTCAAAGAACCATGACATTATTAGTCAGTGTCCAGAACGTCCTATCAAGTTACCACCAAAGTGACCTCTCTGCATCAGGCAAGATGTACAGATGCCCTAATGAGGGGTCAAGGAACAATAGAAGAGGGCCCAAGGAGTGCAATACAGCAAGGAGGGGAGAGGGGAAGGGAGAGGGGGCAGGGGAAGGGGGCAGGTTGAGGGGTGAGCTGAATACACAGAGATCTATCTGGGCGGGTATTCAGTAGAAATCTGAGCGAATATTCATCAGTAGAGCAGATCTGAGCGGGTATTCAGTAGAGATCTGAGCGGGTATTCAGTAGAGATCTGAGCGGGTATTCAGTAGAGATCTGAGCGGGTATTCATCAGTAGAGATCTGAGCGGGTATTCATCAGTAGAGCAGATCTGAGCGGGTATTCAGTAGAGATCTGAGTGGGTATTCATCAGTAGAGCAGATCTGAGCGGGTATTCAGTAGAGATCTGAGCGGGTATTCAGTAGAGATCTGAGCGGGTATTCATCAGTAGAGATCCGAGCGAGTATTCATCAGTAGAGATCCGAGTGAGTATTCAGTAGAGATCTGAGTGGGTATTCAGTAGAGATCTGAGTGGGTATTCAGTAGAGATCTGAGTGGGTATTCAGTAGAGATCTGAGCGGGTATTCAGTAGAGATCTGAGCGGGTATTCAGTAGAGATCTGAGCCAAACTGAAGACTTTCCGGATCTAGATCAATTCTAACCACCTTTGGCAGAGAGAACTGGGCTGTTTCAGCCAAGCAGACTATTGTGAATTCCTGTGCCAAACACATCTGTGAACTATAAGTGCATGGTCCCGTTAAAGGTAGGATACACCATTGGTAATTGCTTGAATTATCATGAATGGGTAGATTTGGGGGGTTGTATTTTATAGTAAATACTGTTTAACTGACCTGTCCGAAGTTTTACAGTCATTGATGCCGAGGAAAGGACGAAAAACAGCGTTTGTTTTCAACCAGCTTCGAGCAGTCATCCTTATGTTATTATTGTTTTTTCCCGATTGCCATCACCGGAAGGACGGCGACCGCAAATTTTTCTTTCAAAATAATTACAAGATATCTAGCGCAATCATTTTGCTGGATGCCTAGAATCATTATTTACTTTCAAATGAGTAAGATATTTCCTAATAATTCAGTAGTAAATATTTTTCGATATCTGCAAATGGTGTATCCTACCTTTAAGTTAATAATAATAAAGTCTCTCCGGAGTCAATATGGCTCAACAGGCTGGTGTTGGGATGCTAGTCGTCTGTCCCAGGTTACTCCCAGCTAACGCCTGTACCCATTGGTACTCCTGGGTGGAGAGAGGCAAGTGGGGTGAAGTGGCTTGCCCAAGGACACAACATATGGCCAGCCGCTGGATTTGAACCTTGACCCTCTTATCATGAGTCACAAACCCTAACCACTAGCCCACACTCCCTTAAACTCGTCTCAGTTTTATGCTTTCAGAAATTAGAATAAATTACTCTCGTTTTAGGGGTAATATGCTTGATGAATGATGTGACTGACCTGACAAACCTGAGACCTGTTTAAAATACAATCAGCTTAATTTCAGATTCATTCTCCGGTAACAACATTTAAGTAAGTTTTAATCTTATTGATATTTAACATTTAAGTAATCAGGAGATAGGACATTTTAAAGTGACCTAATTTTAACCACCGTCAGTTATGGTGATCATTTACTGTTAGCCATCTCCCTCCTCAGAAAAAAATAAAAAATAATAAATCTAAAAGGATTCCACATCAAAATGTAATAAATAAAAAACCGTCCTCTCTCTGATAAGTCCATTCCTCTCTTTCCCCGAGGTTCTTGAACCACACTTACATGTAGATAAATTCATCAACCAACACGTGAAATTCCCAGGCATTTGAGAGTCTATGCAGGCCCCCTAAACGCGATGACAACTGATAATTGTATTATCTCTAGATGCATTTACAGGGGGAAAAAAACTCAAAGGAAAAAAAAACCCACAAAAACTGAGATACAAAAGCTTGCTGAGGGGCACTTTACGGGTGCTTTATCACAACAATTATCGCTCGAGCAGTTTTAATATCTGCACAGGACCATCAAGCATTTTGTGCTGGCTTGAAGGGTCTGTGGAGATTGGTTATGGTATGACCACCGAATCGGGCAAGATCGGGCTGGGGTATAAATTTCGTGGAATTTTACCGAGCTGTGCAGGGAGACAGAAAGTAAAACCAGACAAGCATGAGACTGAACACTATATAATTATTATTCTTCTTTTTTTAGTTTTTTTTTAATTGTGAGGTGACTAAGTTGTGAAAGGAAATTTATGGTATTGAAAACAAATAATTTGTGGTGATTTTTTTTTTTTTAGATATCACAAAATATTCAGATCATCATCTCAAAAATGCATTTAAGTAGGACTTAAAATGTGATAGTGGTTGAGAAAAAAAAAACCTGGGAAATGAGAGGGAATTTGAATATTAGTTTGCAATCCAATTTTGGTTTAGCTTTAACAAACAAGTATTGTTTTACACACAAAGTATTCTATGCCTTGAAAATGCATGATAATTACTCATGCATACAACATGGACATGTATTCATTACACATGAATTTTTTAAGTAGAAATATTCATGTGCAGGAAACAATGAATTATGTATGATTGTGTGTACATACATGTATATTAGGCATGTTTAATGAACTCCATGTCAATAAATTTCCTAAAAACTGCTCATGTTGTAGGAGAAATAAAACAATTATTTTGTTGAATTCTCCACGGTTTCGTCCAAGCTTAACTGTAGATGTAGATTTACCTAATATGCATGATTTGTTCACGACTCCGAAGGCTAGCATAACAATGCAACCTGGACACTACAGTGACCATTGTTTAATCTCTATCCTGTGAAAATCAATAGAATTCAAGTTAATAGCAGCATGTTTAAATGTTAATATATCTGACATTTGGATCTAACCCCTCCCCTCCCCTCCAAATAAAAAACTCCTTCTGTCAAACAAAAGGCATACTACATACATGTACGTTGCAAGAAAACTCAAAAATATGAACTGATGTTGCCCTGTAGATGAACAATTATGAAATAACGTTGTGGTAGTTATTGGGTAAAAACTGTAACTTAAATAGGAGAATAACATGTTTATTGGCACACACACTTAAAGGTAGTATACACAATTGGCCATTGCTTGAATTATCATGAATGAGTAGATTTTGGGGGTTGTATTTTATAGTAAATATCGTTTAACTGAGCTTTCCGAAGTTTTAAAATCATGGATGCCGAGAAAAGCACAAAAAACAGTGTTTTTTTTCAACCGGACGGCGATCGCGAATTTTTCATTATAAAATTCTATTTTTCGGAATAATTACATGATATCTAGCTCAATAATTTTAATGGATGCCCAGAATCAACATCTACTTTCAGATGGGTAGGATATTTCTTAATAATTCGGTAGTAAATATTTTCGATATCTGCAAATGGTGTATACTACCTTTAATACAGGACTTATTTTAATTTACAGACAAATCTAAAATGACAGATGATAAGAATTGTTGAAAGAGTGATCCAAACAAGCCTGTATACAATTTATAATCCGTCGGATGTACGTAGGGAAATCGTCATGTCGGTTTTATTTTAGTTCTTACGCAAGTACGCGATGTGAAAACAAACGTGATTAAACAAGGAGACCTACAATGTAGGAACAAAAATCCTGATGTGAAGGCTGTAAGTAAAAAAAAATTCAACCCGTTTCTAACAGAATTTAAAAAAAAAATTCTTGTAGAATGCCAAGAATTTTATTTTACATGAATGTTTTTCAGGGGAGAGCCCACTTGGTAAATCTTCAGTCAAATATTACAGCAAGACTAAGGGCATCCCTGTGTAAAATGCCCACAAAGGGGTCCGGACGCGCAAAGACAAAATGGCATCCTTCGAGGCTCTATAGCTGAAAAGTCTCTTGAAAAGCAAAAACACCCAATCCTCTGACAAAGCCACAACAAATATGTCTGAATAAGATTTTTGTTAAAGGCACCCTATCACCAAGACAAGTGACAGTAACTGGAATGCACCCAAAAAAAGACCCCCCCAAAAACAAAAAAAACACCCCAAAACAACACACAGAGTATGTATGCACAGGTTTTTGGCCTAAATGTTAAAGGATGCACCATTTGCAGATATCAAAATATTATACTACCGAATTATTAAAATACAACCGCCCAAATCCACCAATTCCTGATGATTCAAGCAATTACCAATGGTGTATCATCCTACCTTTAATACAACCAGAGTACATTTTCTAATTGTCTACAGCACTTGTGGCCATTATTGGCCTCCTTTCTTAACCCCCTCCGATTTTCCAGGTTGATTCTTTTCTGCCGGTTGCAAGATTTGTTAATTTACAAATACACCAAAGCCACTGTTTTGATCATTCCATTCAGGTAATTCTTTTCCAGGAATATAGGATTAACATGAGTTACCTTTCCTATCCACCGTGCCCCCCCCCCAAAAAAAATAATAAAAAAAAAATTAAAAACAAATAAAAATAAAAATAGATGAAGTTGCAATAAATCAAGTTCTCAAACCGAATCACCATTATTTTATTTCACTGGAAGATCTCATCTAACTCACAATTATGCCAACAAAAAGTGATGAGTGAGGTGCCGCATGAAATGAAATGGCCTCTCAATGACTGGATATAGTTTGCAGGCTTCAGTGACCACCGACACAAATTATTTTACTTTTGATGAAAATGACAGCACACCAGGTGCTATGATTTCACAGGATGCTTGAGACTATTATTAACTTACAGCCAAGTAAGGTACATTTTGTATTTTATAATAATTCAGTAGTTTTGATTTGTTTGATGTTTGCAAATGTTGTATGCTACCTTTAACCAGTTTCGCGCCGGAGGACGTATATATACACGCAAAGCTTTTCCCAGATTCAAAATGGATGATGCAATAAACACGTCACGAGCAAGGCCGGAAATGTCTGTCAGCAGCGAGCAAGGCCGGAAATGCGTGGATGTGCTTCCCGGTACCATCGACCTCAACCCGCCTCGGATCGAGTTTCGTTAAAAAATAATCCCGGCGCGAACTGGTTAACATGATGTACATATGTGACCTGCTCCCACAAAATTAGAATGAAGTTGACCTTTTGATATTTTGAGATATTGGTATTTCCCGATTCCTTGAATTCTTAGCTTTAAAATGATATATATTTTAATAGGTAGGGTATTTTAAAAATATCTAATATTGAGCAAAACCAGCGGTCATTACACACATCAAATTAAGAATAGTTAAGAATTTTACTTCTTGGGTACGCTCAGTAAAATTAAATTTAGATTTTGTCCGCTAATCTTTTGCAAAAAATACTTGGTATAGTTCGAAGAAAAACATGTGTGGGAATTGTATCATGCCAAAACAGCTATTTTCAATTATAACTCAATATAGCATATAGCACGACTTTACACCGTTTTCGTGGGAGCAGGTCACATATACATAGAGACTTTCCTTCACCTTTTCACAAATATATCTTTTCACAATATATCTGTCCCACAATTCCCAACAATGTGCCATTCAAGAAGGCCCCCCATACTGGGAATTTCCTTTTAATATCCTTCCTACTGACAGTAAACTGCCTTTGTTCAGTACTAAACAAAAACTGTTCTATAGAACATTTGGCTTGCCTGGACCCTGGGACTGCTTTTCAATTTGTAATTCTATTGATTACATGACCTCAAAAAAATGAAGAAAATTCACAACAAAACCACTTGGCAACTTAACAAATATTAACATCTGTGTGAATGTTTGAATTCAGCAATCAAATTTGAACTATTTTGCTGACATTTAACCCTAACTATTTCAAACCCTCTCTGCAAATTGCAGAATTTTGCAGGATTTGCAGTCACTAGGAAGTTGATGCATAGGAAGAATTGCAGGATTGAGGGCATTTGGGGTTTTGCCACTGGAGGATAATGCAGTTGAAGTTGATGGTTTCAGGATTTCCCCAGAATGTATACTGGTGGATTCTGATGTACCGAAATTGATGGACGTTTGCATATTTAGGACACTTTCTTGACAAGAAAGTGTTAGGGTAATTCTCACCTCAATGATGAGGTCCAAAGTTTTCAAAGGTTTCACTTTTTAAAACAACCCTCATGTCCCATTTTTGTTTTTCTTCTTTTTTTGCCTATTGAAGCAGATGTGATGCTCACACATTGCTTTTCTTTTGAGGGGACCTCTTATTATCAACACAAGTTTGTTTGCAGCCCTAAAATCACGAATTTCAAAGTGGGCGCAATGGGGCAGAAAATCTCACAAAAGAATCAAACGAGAAAGCTTTCAGTGCATTTACAGTATAAAAAAACAAGATGGAGGGATTTTTACTTGGTTGTACATGGCCCCTACATGTACCGGTACATGCCACCACCTGCATAGATTAAAGTCACTTTAAAATCCATGCGGAGTTGGATTTAATCCTGGCTATATTTGTTATGTGGTTTTCTGTTCAATGAAGTGGTAGAACAAGCTTTGGTGCTTTAATCAAGGGTGAAATGCTTAAAGAGGGTCTGGGTATCTCCGGGTTGATAAAAAGGCAAGGGTCGGTGATCATAATCTGACTCCAATCCTGTCAGACGGAAGCTAATTCCAAGTAGTTATTGAGCGCTGAGAATAAAGAATAGCCCGCTATCCAAAATGTCTGTAAACGTAAAGGGTTTGTAAAGTTTATTTCATTGCCGAGTTTACAATGTATTGTAGAAGTAATAACAAACATTTGCGAACACCAAAAGTTACACAAGACTATTATGAAATACCTCACTTGACTGTGAGTGAATAATATTGACTGTAAGTGCTAAGTATCCTGTGAAATCATGGCACGTGTGTATGTGCTCTCATTTTGGAGAAAAGTGGAATTTCAATTTCCAAAAATGGTTGGCCGACCATCAAAAGCTACCCTCGAATGGGTGCAAGCCTTAGTCAATGGTGGCGCTAAGGGGCCCATTGGGGCTTTCTCTACGACTGAACAATAACATGTTCCAAATGCTGATTTCAGGCACAATTCAAATATGACTGGGCAACTTTTAAATTAAAATCAAGATCTTAGAATTATTATTATTATTTTTTTAATTTACGATATTCACCGAAATAAAACTTTATTAGGTTATTAGATTTCAAGCACCTGACATTTAGTTTTTGAGCACTTTTGCTGATCCATGCACATACAGTACATGTAGGGCAAATGGTTTACTATTCCTTTAATATTTATTCACTAATGCAGTTATATAATGTATTGCAAAGCAACTTGATGGAAACAAATGAAACAATAAATATAAAAACACTAGATATTACGCTCAATTTGTATTTTACTACAGCAATAAAATAATTGGTTTATCTGCCCTAAATTTGATCTGAATGTAAGGCAATAGTCCCATCAGTCGGTGATACCACTGATAATCGTCTTGGGTTGCGTTGTCAACAGGAAGAGATTAGACCGACCGCGGTGGGAAATATTCTAGTAGTCTATGATAGTGCCCCGTCATCAGGGATCCCAGCTATGCATTGGCTAGGAACACTGCCAGTATAATATCCTGGTTCACGCATCATAATTACGTTACTTGACATACAAAACACAACCAGTTCATTCCACTTTAGAAGCATATATAGATGTTGGTTGTTATTTGAACAATTCTGAACGGCAGCCAAATTTATGATTCGAATCGCTGTATTCACTACAAAACCTCTGGTGCTCTTAGATGGTATTACGACCGAGGATCGAAATGCAGAAAAGAGAACAAAGGTCTCCTGAGAATCATAAAACACCAGTTTCTTTGTTCAAATTTGTCCAACAAAATCGAAAAACTTGGTCCCATGGTCAATTTGACCCATCTTGGACAATTTGTGTTGCATTTGTTTTTATACACCCTGTGTATGCAGTCTACTTCAAAACTTACTGGAAAACTTACAGAATATCTGTAACATACTTACTGTATGTGAATATTTTAGAATCGAAAAACACAGACAAGTAATGAGGCTGATATTTGTTTCTCACTATCATATCACCTGGATATTACAGCAAGAACAAATAAAGGCAGCAATCAATCATGCCACATAGTAAAGTCGATTAAAGGTAGGATACACCATTTGCAGATATCGAAAAAATTACTACCGAATTATTAGGAAATATCTTACTTATTTGAAAGTAAATAAAGATTGTAGGCATCCGGCAAAAGGATTGCGCTAGATATCCTGTAATTGTTCCGAAAAATTGAATTTTTTTAAAACAAATTTGCAATCACCGGATGGCGATTGCGAAAAAAACAACCAAAAAACATAAGAACCACTGCTATAACGCCGGTTGAAAACGAACGCCGTTTTTCTTGATTTTTCCAGCATCCATGATTGTGAAACAGGTCAGTTAAACGATATTTACTATAAAATACCGGTACAACCCCCCAAATCCACCCATTCATGATAATTTAAGCAATTACCAAAGGTGTATTCTACCTTTGAGTATCAAAATATTTCAAAAGTGACTTGTAAAAACTGAAAACAACTCAAGTTTACGATTCATTTTAAAATCGGGAAAGAATTAAAACATTGATTAATAATAAGTGTGGGGAGTGAAGATTGTATGAGATTGTACAAATTACGAGGAAAAATAGCTATCAACAACTTGTCGCGTGATTGCGCCTCAAGACCTCCCCCCCCCCCCCTTATTTTTCTCTTTGCTGCACAGTCTGAAGAGGGTACTAGTCTAACAAATGACGTAGGTTGTACGTAAAATGGACGTGCCTTGTATGCTAAAAAAAGCTCTCCCTAGCCAGCACGGCTGCGCTAGTGTTTGTCTATTCGCTCGATCTTTCCACAGTGCCCCCGTGCCATTCCAGACACGACTCACTGATGATTTCGATATTTTGGTCAACAATTTGCATAGATTTTATTTGAAGGAATTCAGAGAAAAGGGCTGTTATATCTAACATCTGTTTCCTTTTTTTTAGGCAGATGTCAATCTTGCGTGAATCAATTCTGGAATTAAGTGAATTAAACAAAAAAAATCATATTTGCTCCTTTTCATCAACAAGTGTTTCCTCTTTTTTTACTGCAAGCAATTATCCACTTTCCGAGACCCAACCATCTCAAAGACCGACAGATTGTTGTCAGTGTACCTGCGGGCTCATAATCACAGTAATTCTACAAAAATAGTATCTCTGGAATTGCAATTAACAATATAAATTTGTTGCTTGTGAGCCTCGGGGACCTGTTTTAAAGTGTTATTCTGCTTAACACCGATTCACACTAAAAAATTGACAGCTAGGCTAAGCAGTTAGCACAGCAAAAGCACGCTTAACTACGAAGGAAAAAAGGTTGCTTAATATAATCGGTGATGACATAACAATAAACATTTCCATGCATGTGCAACCAATAGCACCTTCACGTCACAAAACAGGGGCCAATTTCATAAAACATGTAAGCCAAAAATGTGCTTAGCATGAACATTCTTCTTTGGCAAAAAAACAGGGCAACAAACCACATGTTCAGGTGATGTTTATTGTTTGTGACTGGTATTCAGCTTTTTTTTGTTGCTTATCATGAAAAGAGCATGGAGTTTCAGCTTGTAACCTGTTTTTACTGAGCAAGACTTTTTTGTGCTAAGCTATTTTTTGTGCTTACATGTTTTATGAAATTGGCCAGAGTACTTAAAGGTAGTATACACCATTTGCAGATATCGAAAAAATTTACTACCGAATTATTAAGAAATATCTTACTTATTTAAAAGTAAATAAGGATTGTAGGCATCCAGCAAAATAAGGGCCCTAGATATCCTGTAATTGTTCCAAAAAATTGAATTGTATAAACCAAAATTCATTCTCGCCGTCCGGCGAGCGCGAAAAAACAAAGATAACATAAGAATAACTGCTCGACTCCGGTGGAAAACAAACGCTGTTTTTCATGCTTTTCTCGGCATCCATGAATGTAAAAATTCGGACAGGTCAGTTAAACGATATTTACTATAAAATACAACCCCCCAAATCCACCCATTCCTGATAATTCAACAAATTACCAATGGTGTATACTACCTTTAAGCAGCAGCATAGTTTTCTGCTACAGTAAGCACAACTTTTCTGCTAACTGTATAAGCAAAGATGGAGCCATACTGTGATTTGCTGGGTTATTAATTATATACAAAATATAAGAAATGTAGAGACATGAAATTTGACACCCTCCCTCTCCTTCTCCCAAGCTGACCACAAATTTGACTTGAAGAGAATTCATTCTGTACATCATTTGCTATTTCTGTAATGTTCAGAAATTGATGGATTTGGGGGTTAGTATGTTATAGCAAATATTGTTACATTGACTTATTTGGGTTTGTAGATGCTGGAAAAATCAAGAAAACCAATCATGTTCTTGTAGTCAGGTACCCTGACCCTATTTTTAAAGATAAAACAGAGCAAATTGTAGACGTTGGAGAATTGTAAGATCAGATAATCAGTTGAACCCCTTCAAAGTCGGTAATCAATGAAAATGAAAATTTTGAGCCAGTATTTGAAAAAAAAATTAAAAAAATTTAAATGCTGGTTAGCCGACCAGCGTTGGAAATTGGTACGAAAATAAGAACTTTACTTGAGAATGTCAGCACACCGGAATCCATTATTTTACAGGATGCTTCAAACTGCCAATCCCTAACAGTTCTGTATTTAAGTATTTTGTGATGATTTGGTCATTTAGTTTGTTGATGTTTGCAAATGGTGTATATTTACATCTGCCCATCATCACAGATTAAATTCAAAGGGTGGAACTAACTTTGTTTAGGAAAAACTTACTGCTTGAAGCGCATGGTTTCCATCAAATTGTGATCACTTGTCTAGGTTGTTTAGAATCTTCCAACTGAGCTTCAGTGGACTATTAAATGTCCATAAATTATATCCTACAGCAGAATTAAATCTAAGCTTAAAATATTTAAATATAAAACAACTGGGCTTTTTGAGACCAACAAAATTATCTACCTGATGTCCTGCACATGAATACCAAGTCACAACTCCTAGAAACAGAGAAAATAGTGACTAAAAAAAAGCAATTACATCAAATTATGTAAAAAATAATTACTAGGATGGATTTTAGCAAATTAGCTGCAACATGCTGCAACCAGCCCCCTGGCAAAATACATCACCATTAGCATTCCAACATTATAACCTCAAAGCCACACCTGTCATAATTTCAAGGACATGAATTAATTTATCAGAAAAAGAAAAAAATAGTTCAGTCCATTGATTTTAGTATTTTTAATCAGGGTCTGTTTGAGCATGGCCCTCCAAAGTATTGACTTGTGTAAATGACATGGAAATCCAGTACCATAAAAGTGTATATTTATACAAACTCTGGAATTCAAAATAAACGAACAGGGCACCTATGCACTGTGCCATACTTATGTGAGTCTTCTTACAGACAGAAAAAACCAGTGCTGTCGTTGTAATTATACAATTTCAAGCAAAAAAAAAAAGACAAAAAGAGATGTGGGGTTACCGGCCATTAAGAGAATATACATCAGAGAGTCGATAGCTTATGATTGGTCGAGACTCGATCACATGGAGGGGTGTTATTTTGTAGAAACAGCCCCGGGCTTAAAGAATAAATGGCCCCTGAATCAGTATTAATCAAGCATCCTGTAAGGCAATGATTCGCCAAATACAACAGTCCTACAGTAATGTGAAACAAGTACATGTCAAATCTTGATACTGCGCGCGCTATAAATGTACGCGTAGAACGTTTGTATCTAGCGCGCTGCATTTTTCATAAAGCGCGTTAGCTAATCTTGTCACATAGTTTGGATAATAACAACAGATACCGGTACATGTATTGAAGAGACGGGGTACCATACATAATCTAAAATATGGCCCCTGAACACGAACACAAAAGTCTTGAAATATCAGCAAAAGAAAAGTCACAAAATTTGGAGCAAATTCACTGTAAATTTTTGTAAAAATTGTATATATTAAAGGGAATAACAGTGTGAGGACCCGGTCCTTCACTGTGTGATAACGTACCAGGTTGGGGATGACAAATGATAACCGTCCCTTACCATTGGTCATCCCCCAACCCGGTTCGCAGTGATTAATTATTAAATTAAATATTGTCAGTATGATACTTGTGACCCGGCAAATTATTACTGAGCAGCCATATTTACTGAGCAGCCATTTACTGAGCCACATGCCGCATCAGGATTAATTGCCTATCATGGCTTGAAATCAACCAATTAATTTGGATGTAAGATTAGGCCCTAAGACACATTCCAAGAACACAATTTTATAATTTCTTTTTTAAAACACGATATTGTCCTTTAAACAGCAAGCCCCATCTAAGAATTGTTGAGATTGTTTATTTTATTTGTGTTTATAGTTATACCTCGCTCACACCCCCCCTTCCTCAAAAAATAATATCGAACAATTTATATTTGTTTCTGTTTAAACGTAGGATACACCATTTGCAGATATCGAAAAAAATTTACTACTGAATTATTAAGAAATATCTTACTCATTTGAAAGTAAATGTTGATTCTAGGCATCCAGCAAAATGATTGCGCTAGATATCCTTTAATTATTCTGAAAAATATAATTTTATAAAGAAAAATTCGCGATCGCCCTCCGGCGATCGCGAAAAAACACAAATAACATAAGAGTAACTGCTCGACGCCGGTTGAAAACAAACGCTGTTTTTCGTGCTTTTCTCGGCATTCATGATTGTAAAACTTCAGACAGGTTAGTTAAACGATATTTACTATAAAATACAACCCCCCAAATCAACCCATTCATGATAATTCAAGCAATTACCAATGGTGTATACTACCTTTAAACATCAATCTCGTCTCCTATATGTAAACATAACCAATGGCCCCCTCCTAGACCCTAGCTCCCCCCTTTCACACACATGCAACCTTTCTTTCTTTTCAATGACACTCAGAAGAATCTATTGATTCCTCATCAGAGGAAACAATCACAGCGACATTACATCTTTAATCAAGCCTGTACCCTTTTAATGTATTTACTTTTACCAAGTGACACTAGATCCACTCTTGTTGAGAGATAAGGATGCACAAATGTGGGCCTGACATTCCAAAATTGCAAATGTTTTGTGTTCTTTAAAATATTTCTGAACATTATTTTCATGATAATTAAATTGGAACAGGTAGATGCTACCGTATGTATGGCAAAAGTCTGCGTGTGAAATATTACAGTTGGGTAAAATTGGGCCCGAGGTACACACAAGAAAAATATTGCGCTAATTATCTGCGTACAGATATCTAATACTGTTTACTACCGAATTATTAAGGAATGTCTTATTAGTTGAAAGTAAATAATGAGTCTAGGCATCCAGCAAAATGATTGCACTAGATATCCTGTACAAATTCATAATTGCCATATGTTGATCTCGAAAAAACCCAAGAACAATGAGAACAACTGCCTGACGGACCCCGGTTACAAACGAATGCATTTTTTTTTTTTTTTTTTTTCGGCATACATGATTATTAAACCTTCAGAGAGGTCAGTTAAATGATATTTACTATAAAATACAACCCCCCAAATTCACTCGATGAAATCCTAGAATTGCAGGACAGCTTACATGCCGTCCTAGAGCCACTTTAACTGGTCATATAATTATAACATTTTAAGGGAAAACTATTTATCACCCACAAAAAAAAAAATGGTTTCAAAATATATATACATGTATACAATAATATACCATCAAATTTTAGTAAAGTGACACAGCGGGACCATTTGTTATTTTTTTTATACAATTCTTAAGTTTGGGTATTTGCAATCCTAACCCTCAGATCATAAAATTAAGGTTCGACTATAAATTTATTACGATAACAAAAAAATCATCCAACAGGGCATATTTTACATGAGAGCATGAATGAAGACTACATACATAACGATATTTAGCACTTTCAATCCTAGACGTGCAACAATTTCCAAAATTAAATTACACTGATTGCTAATTGCATTAATATGACAATCGCACTCCCACATCCATTAACACAATATTATGTGCATTACTGGAACACAATACAAGCTAGTAACATTCACAAGTGGCTCGACAGATAGTAACCAAAATAAAAAACACGTTTAAAACCAATGTCTAAACCCCAAATCCGCTACTATATGTCGCAGATGCTAAAAAAAGAAGAGCTTCTCTCAAGGAACCGAGAGCATCATCTGCAAAGATCTTGACAAATCAGGGGAAGATGTCATACCTTTTTTTCCAAGAATTCTGCGGAAAGAGCGTCGAAGTCGTGTCCCACGATTGCCGGGAGTATTTCCATCCATTTTAGACTTGTTTTCAACGTGGGGGGAACAAGTGACGAGGCAAGGTTATTGACTAGATCCATGCATCAGCCAACGGTGGCGAGAAAAACGCTTTCTTTTTAAAAATTCTTTTTTCAATTATTATTATTATTGCTGGATATGGCTCTACTGTGCTGGTGCGTAAAATGATGCCCGTGTATGTTTTATTTTGTCTTTGGTTTATACTGCACTGCCTGTATTGTGCATGCACAGACTGTGTGTGGGTGCATATACTGTGTGTCATATAGATGCAGGCAATCTCTCAACCAATGTACATGCTGCATTATAATTCCACCATCTGTCCTCAGTTGTTCCCTTGACTATGCGGCCGATCCAGTCTGCGGTGTTACCCCCTCTGGTGTGAGGGTGCTGCATGTTAATCAGGTTATGGATGATGTGAGGCTATGATGAGCATTTGATCGTCAGATAGCTCAATGCTGTGGTTTGCGATAATAGCGTAATGTCGACAAGTTGTTTTTTAACCCAGTTGCTTTAAGAAAGGGCTCATCCTACACTAACTCAAATCCTTTTTACAAAAATCTATTGTAAAATCCTTTTACAATAGATTTTTGTTGTTTTCTGATAAACAGTTACCCTGCCGCCGTTTAATTTCTTAATACGTACAGTTTAACTCAAACTAATAAATCTTTGAGAAGTTGTCTTGTGAGAAATCAGACAAAATTTCAGTATTTTTTTGTATTTGTTGTACAAAATATTTTAATAGTTTATTGTTGATTTTTTATTTTTTTTTAAATTAAATTCCTGAAATTAATCCTTTTAATTGTTATCCAGCACGTAATGTGTGAGAATTTATGGTAAAATGCTGAATTTAAACCGATTTGTGAAATATAAGTAGCGTTTATGCACAGAGAGATTAAATCAAATGAAGCAGCATGGATGGCTCACGTCAAACTCAATCGGAATTATAACCGGCCAGGTTAATTACTTTATGCGGCCGAACGTATACGTGGTGTTCAGCATTCCCAATAGGTGGGGATCAATTTTTTGTTTCTCAAGCGGCAATGTTTATCGTTGCGATGATTAATTGGGGCAATGCTAATGATTGTTAACCAGCAACTATTAAATACGATTAACCCTCGGTTAAGACCTTAGGAAACGACATCTTCTCATGAAATTCGACAGAGGCATTTCTAGGTAAAGAATTAAGGATTTGAGTATTATCTGTTCGTTCATGTTTAGCCGCAAGAAAATGCGGCATTATACTGCTAAAAACTTACACTACAAAGTAAAGAACGTTAACTTTTTACAAATGGAGTAGCAAAATTAAAATAATTGCACAACCAATTTTCCCTTTGTTATGTAACTCACAGCCTTTTTAAAGGTCGTATTACACCATTGGTAATTGCTTAAATTACCAGGAACGGGTTGATCTGGAGGGCTGTATTTTATAGTAAATATCGGTTAACTTATACCTAGCCGAAGTTTTACAATCATCGAATAATTTGTATTCTTTTCACGATGTCTGGCATGCGTGAATATTTTTTTATATAAAATTTAAATTTTCGGGACAACGACAGGATACCTAGCGCATTAATTTTCTTGAATGCCTAGAATCATTATTTCACTTTCAAATAAGTAAAGATTTGTCTGCAAATGGTGTATCCTACCTTTAAACGCTCCAATATGCCAAATACTATAAAATAGAATTTGGCAACTTCATAGATCAGTTAGGTAGGATACACCAATGTAATTGCTTGAATTATCAGGAATGGGTAGATTTGGGGGGTTGTATTTTATATTAAATATCGTTTAACTGACCTGCCCGAAGTTTTACAATTATAGATGCCGAGAAAAGCACGAAAAACAGCATTGGTTTTCAACCGGCGTTGAGCAGTTATTCTTATGTTATCTTTGGGTTTTTTGCGATCGCGTCCAGCGATCGCGAATTCTTCTTTATACAATTTAATTTTTTTAGAATAATTACATGATATCTAACGCAATCATTTTGCTGGATGCCTAGAATCATTATTTACTTTCAAATGAGTAAGATATTTTTTTAATAACTCGCTAGTAAATATTTTCGATATTTGCAAATGGTGTATCCTACCTTTAAATACAAATACAAATAGCCAACCTACATCACGGGGTTGAAGCCAATTTCACTGACATCCTCAAATCTAAGTACCTTGTCTCAGTATTCAAGCAGTTATGGAAACTTAAAACCTTGCTGGCTAATTCAGACTTATCCCCCCCCCCCCCCCCCCCCCCCCAGACAGAGTCACAATCTTTAAATTATATTCAGCTGAATAAATCACAGTCTCTATTTAATCTGGTTTGGAAGCCGTTTGGCCAGGCTCATTTATAAATATGGCATGCTGGGGTACGCTTGTAGTGAGCTAGGGGGGGGGGGGGGGGGGGGGGGGGGAGGAGGGGACGGGACATTGACAGAAAAACTAATAGCAACAAATGCAGGGTAGGGACTTTGCCCCTTGTTGCTCCGGCAAAATGTCATATGATTCAATACAAATTATTGTATCTTTATTAGCGACGGTTTGTTTATTGTAACTTGCTCGCTGTTGATGGCAACGATAGTCCAACGCCAGCCAACTCGGTTCAAGACCCTTATTTGAATTGACGTGCGTGGGTGGGATGCTAAATATTTCTGATAAGATAAATACAAATAATAACAATACAATTCATTTTTAGAAATGTCGGTGATTTTCAATGATCGGTCAATTGATCAGTCAATATTTGGCCAAAAAAAAAATGTCAACAAAATTGTGTTTTTCTCTGTTTTTTTTGCTTTCAAGCAAATTTAGTTTTTCTTCTGAAATACTGAATAAAGAATTGCCTGGTCTTCTATCTTGATGTTCAACCCCCACCCCCACACAACCCTACCCCACCCCCACCCTACCAAACCCAGATGCATTTCAATGGATTGGATGTACCACATAGATTCTAGAAAATGATAATGCCCCTGAAACCTTTCACTAAATGTCTAGTAAAAAGCACGGCTGCCTTCCGGCAAGATCATTAAAATGATATTGCTAGCAATCACAACGAGACATCAATGAGATCATTTAGGTAGGGATTTCAGCCCAGACGCAATAAGCGCACTAGAATTAGGTTAAGTGCAGGCCATCGAATAAAGCACAGGCTTTTTCAAAATCTATCAATCTCGGTGAATTGCTCTCAAAAAGTAAAACTTCGAAAAAAATATTATCTAGAGGATCGCATACGAACAACAAATTAT